>JAWZYV010017716.1:600000-1106989 GCA_038373885.1 Cheiracanthium punctorium | reverse complement strand
AGTGTGCCTGGATATACTTTGTATGAATTTTTAGACCTAGGATACTGGTATGTATTTCTGCACAAAGTGTGTGTGCGTGTGCGTGTGTGTGTGTGTGTGTGTGTGTGTGTGTGTGTTTTGGGTATGTATTTGTATGTGTTATAGTAGACATGTGTGTGAATAAGGGCATTTGGGGCGAGAATGTATATTTCTACTTTCAAAGCTTGCCGTGATATACATTATTTCCTTTTTATCGTATACCTTATTTGCATGTGTATGTCTCTGATGGGTATGCATGTGTGCGTTTTTGGTATACACGCATGTGTTCAGAAATGCAATGCATTAGATGTGTGCAAAGTGTCTCCGGATGTACATTATTTCCATGTCTGTATCTTTGGGTAAATGTTTGTATTTTAAAGTATTTCAGTATATATTGTGCTTTTTTGTATGAGTGTATTCGATTTAGGTGAAAAATCAGTACTGTATGTGCACGTTTGTGTGTAAGTGTGTCTGGAGTTACATTATTAGCATGTGTTTGTGCGTGTGTGTTTACTTATCGTTTTGGTATGCGTGCATGTGTTCCGAAATGTATTTAGATAAAAATGCCTTAAATGTTAGATGTGTTTGTATATGCAAAGTGTTTCCGGATGTACATTATTTACAGGGCTGGGGAGTAGCGCGCTACTTGTAGCGAAACTACAGTAGCCGCTACTTTTTTTTGTAGTTTGTAGTGTAGCGCGCTACTTTTTTAAAAAAGTAGTGTAGCGTGTAGCGCGCTACAAAAAAACAGTAGTTTGTAGCGAATTTTGGAAGCTACTTTTGCCGTGTCATCATTTCCGGCGATTGATCCCGTGGTGCAATTTCTCTCTCTTCTGACTCCAAGCATAACTGAAACTGATGCTTGAAAGACACCCAATCTCTCCCCCGCCGCCCCCCCTTCATGCAGGGGACACACGCACACGAGGGGGGGGGGGAGGGGGTTTGCTTTGTCTGAAGCGGAAGCCTGACATTGTGCATCTTTTTTCTTTTTATCGTTCTCAGTATTATTTGTAGAATCACCAATCTGCCATAAAGAGGACAAAAAAGGAAGGAAAGAGAGGTCCAAAGTTGAACAGAGGTTATTTTGATGGGGCCTCGAGAGTCTCATTATCACACGGGCGTGTGGGCCCGTGAGTCCCTGAAAAATAAAGGCCTCGCAAATCTCTCCATTTATTGTATATTAAATTTATATATGCTGCAATAATAATTTTTATTAAGCTAAATTTCCTTTATCTATATCATAATTGGGTAACAATAAAAAGGCTTCGAGACTTATTTTCTGTTCTTCTTTCTAACACAATGATAATGGTTTCTAAGACTAGATCAATAAAATAGAAATTAAAGGCGTTATTGAAAATTTATGGCCATATGTACTTATCACAAAATATCCATTAGTTAGCATTTTTTTAAATATTATGATGAAGAAAAGAAAATTTTCTGGCAGGTGGAACTCAGCGCACACATACGCTAATAATACAAATGGATTAAAAAAATATTAAAATCAATTTTAAATGCATAGTCTTGTTCTAAATGAGTATAAATACATGGGTAATTTTTAATTTAATTTTAGAATTATTTTGAAATGTTTCATTTTTATGCTGGGAAAATAGAAAACAATCACAAATAAGTTAAAATGTCTGTAATAGTATAGGGGCCCAAAACAACCTTTTTTTTTTTGCCCCGGGGCCCCTTCTATGTCTGATCAGGGTCTGCATATTTTTGACTGCTATTGCGTGTTTGCAACATAAATCAACATAAAAATGAGTATTTTTTGCTTTCGAAAAGGAATTTTACATATCTGTAAATTGTATGCTTTTGTAACATCATTAATTTTCTTTGATCTTTTTTTTTATTGCACCCATAAATACAGTGTAGTGTCCACTTGCCAGGATGATTGCCAATCATTCAGTGTCCAGTATTCTGTGAACTTCCTTTTAGGCGATATCCTTTCAAATCTGACATGATATATAGTCAGTCCTCGCAATTAGCGACCCCCCCCCCCATCCTCTCACTCACCATCTACGGAAAACTACGAAGCGTGAGAAAAACTTACGGTTTTCTCACAGGAATTTTCTTGAAAGCATCGAGACCGCTTCTGGAAGAATCACCGACATTTTTAATTTTCTCTTTGCCTCCTCCTTATGATCGATGCATTGAACAACAATTTTATTTATGCTTAGTTTTACTAAGTTTATTTATATTAAGGTTTGGTCATTTTTCGACGTTATAGTGCACTTTTTTGAGTTTGGGCACTCTTTATTATCCTTGTGTCCTGGTGGTGTGTTCAACTTCCACAAGAGTAATGCAAGTTCTGCAGTATTGTAGCTTTTCAAACATTAATTAATCACGTGATTATGTTCTACAACTAGGAATGTTTTTTGTCTCAAAGAAGTGTAAAAACTGATTAGTACATTTTTCGTGGAACCTGAAACTGAAAAAAAAGAAAGTAAATATCTAGAAATTGTACACATTTTTATTTTTTTTGACGAGTTGATAACCTTATCTTTTTTGAGTTTGTTGAAAAGGGACAAAAGGTATAAGCATATGCATCCAAGATATTATTTCAGGGGCTAAAAATATTGCTGACCTCGGTTACAGTGTTCTTCGTTTGTAGTGACAGTTTTCAGATCCGGTCCTAAGGTAGAGCGAACGGTGCGACCGCACCGGGCGCCATCTCTACCAAGGCTGTTCAGAATAATATAGCACTGTGGATGTCGGAAATGGTTTCATTTACCTGTTAATAATTGTTTAATAATAAATCTTTTAGTCAATGTACAGTAGTAATCAATCATGTTAATAGTGAATTTTAGTGAACTTTCTGTGAAAAAATAAATTATTAACAGGTACTCGAGGACGACTTATCAAACCCTACATTGTTACGTGATTCATAACCGTCTTATTTACCTTTACCACTCTTTTAACTTTTTGCCAATGAGTTTCAGAGCACCATGCATATTTGACAGTCCGTATATTATTGAAGTTGAAAGCCTCATTTTAACCCCTGAAAGCTTTTATAGCTAAATGTGTGGCGTAGCTAGGTGCAAGAGCTGATCTAGGGTACGTGGAGCCTCCCTGCAAACGTAAAGAAGCCCCGTGTTATGCTCCAGATTAAGTTTTCCTTAGTTTTTTAGTTCGAATATGGCGCTCCGATGTCTTGCTTACCGTGTCGGGCCGTCCCTGGCTACGGGGGAGCAAGGAAGGTCAACTGTACCCGGGCGCAGCATCGGCCTAACACTGGCGTGCCGTCCAGTGCATCTGTACAAAGATTGTTTTCGATTGCATCGGACGTATTTTCTCCTCGACGATCATGTTTGGCGGATAACAATTTTGAGATCCAGCTCTTGTTAAAATTTAATAAACATGTTTTTGAATAAATTTATGTGGTTTTTATTTTATACTAGAGGCATGGCAGTCTTCCGTGAATATGTTGAAATTCTGCTTCCTTTCGTTAAAATTTTAAAGTGTCTATTATATTTAAATTATTAGGTTTTTTGTGTAATAATTTTCAGAATTTAATACGAAAATATGAGAATTTCTATTAATAATTAATAGCTTGTAAAATCCTTAGACTTATCTCTCTCTTAGCCTTAAAATAACAATATAATTCTATAAAATTCTTTTATACCTAACACAAAGAAAAAGTTGTGTTGATGATAATAACTTTTAAAATTTCTTTAACATATATAGAGGATTTTTTTAATGCAATGTTTTAAATAGATATATCATGAATTTAATTAGTAATTGTTTTCATTATTTTATAATATGCATATCATATGTGATGTTTTCAATTAAAACAATTATACAATATTACATGGTTCACACGGGTCATTCGTCATAAATCACTAATTTGGTAAGTCATGAAAAAAGACCTTTATACTCATTAATTTTGATTTGTGCTCAAGAAACTAGAATGTTTGTACAACATGAAAGGGGTCTCAAAACGGGCCTTTTTTTCCCGTTCAGACATCCATTTTATTATATTTTTAAAAACTTTTTTAGTTCTCATGATTTTTCTCATGCTTTCAGAGCTGCTCACTTTCCCAATTTATTTTTATCATAGAGGTATTAAAACTTAATTAGTTTCAGAAATACTTCAATAATTAGCAGTAGTTGCCAGTAGCGTATATATAGGCTAGACTTCCATTTCGGGGGGAGGGGGACGATTCGGTATTTTAAACTTTATTGTTCTAAAGTTAAAAGAAATGTTTCAAAATAGCTCCTTTTTAATAATTGCTTTACATTTTCGGAGGGGGCCCGCCTCCCCCTGCTCAAATACTCGCCTGGTAGTTGTTTATTAGAGCAATAGTTTTTTTCTAATTAAAGGCGTAAAGGTGCCCGGGGTCTTCCGTGCGTCCACCAAATCTGCGGCGCTCAACGCTACAAGGAAACCACCTTTCGTTCTTTGGACGCGAGAGACACCCGCTAAGGTCATTAATCACGCTGGACGCGAGTAGAAAACCAAGGCTTTAGATATCGATAGTTTTCTCTAATTAGGATATAAATATCCTTAAATATGAATGTAATGCAAATTGAATCTGTTAGCAAAATTTGTCTCCTAAAAGTAGCGAAAAAGTAGCGAAGTAGCGACTACATTTCAAAAGTAGTGTAGCTAACTACATTTGTCAAAAAGTAGTTGTAGTTGTAGTTAACTACATTTTTCGAAAAGTAGCGGTAGTTGTAGCGCGCTACAAAAAAAAAGTAGTTTTTCCCACCACTGATTATTTACATGTCTGTATCTTTGGGTAAATGTTTGTATTGGTTCGTAAAAATCAGTGTGCACTTGTTTTTTGAGTATATTCATTAAAATACAGGTATGGCCACTTATAATTAGAAGAAAAATCATCTTAAATTTAGAAGAATGGCATCTAACTTGTAAAAATTGTTATTAAAAATCACTACAAACTGTAAAGGAAAAAAAAAAACTTTAAGGAAATAAAGTGCAACTATTTAATAAATAAAAAAATAGTATTTTTAAACTGTGCAGTGAAGTTGCAAACCTTTTCAAAACTTTTTCAACTTTTTCCAAATTCGTTTCAACTGTTTCAAAACTTTTTTCAACTTTTTAAAACTGTGCAAAAAAGTAGCAAACCATTTTCAAAACTTTTCAACTTTTTCAAAAAAAAAAAATCTTTAAGGAAAAAAGTGCAAATATTTAATAAATAAAAATAGTCTTTTTAAAACTGTGCAGTGAAGTTACAAACCATTTCAAAACTTTCTCAACTTTTTACAAATTCGTTTAAACTTTTTCAAAACTTTCTTCAACTTTTTAAAAACTGTGCAAAGAAGTCGCAAACCTTTTCAAAAACCGTTTCAACTTTTTCAAAAACCGTTTCAACTTTTCCAAAAACCGTTTCAACTTTTCCAAAAGTTTTCAACTTTTTCAAAAATTTTCAATTTTTTCAAAAACTTTTTTAAATTTTCATATTTATTTGTATACTATTAAGTGTGTACATATGTGTGTTTCGGAAAAATGTATGTATTTAACTGTATTTAGATGAAAATGATTTAGATGTGTGTTACAATCCGCAAAGTACGTCCGGGTATACTTTATATGAATTTTTAGACCTGTGATACCGGTATGTATTTGTGCATTTTTGTATAGGTGTGTTTATTTAGGCGAAAAATTAGTATTGCCAAGTGCATGTTTGCGTGGGTGTGCGTCCGATTATTCTCGTGTGTTTGTACGTGTGTCTGCGTGTTTTTGTATGAATGTATGTGTGTGCAGGTGTACTTTAGGTGTATGTTTGTGTGTTTGGTGCGTTTTGTAAGAATGTATGTGTGTGATTAAATGTATTGAGGTGAAAGTGACTTACATGTGATTCTATCGGCAAAATGTGTTCAAATATATATTTTATAACATATATTATTGTATGCATTTGGTTTTATACAAGGGATTTGCGTGTATTTTATGGATGCATTGATTTATATAAGAAAGTATAAGTGTATTTAGACGTGGGGAAAAAGTAGTGTGTGTGTCTGTTTGCATTTTGTGAGCGCTTCCGGAGTTACATTACTTTCATAAGTATATGTCCCTATGTTTTTTTACATGCAAGTATGTGTGTGCAAAATACCTTTTGTGCGTTCTGTATAAACATGTATTTGATTTAAACATGTATTTGATTAAAGTATATCTGTGTATCTGTATAAACATGTATTTGATTAAAGTATAACCAGTGGCGTAGCTAGGGGGGGGCAACGGGGGACATCTGTCCCCGGGCGCAGCACCAAAGGGGCGCCAAATCGATGTTACGAAATTTTAGAAGAAAAAAAAGGAGTTGTGTTTGTATTTTTATTTGTTGACAGAAAAAGAAAAAAAAAATAGAACAATCACAAATGAATTTTTTTATAAAGTTATAATCAAACTTTTCACAATGACTTGTACAGGAAATGTTTGTAGCTATTTCAGAATATTTTCTTTGGAAATCGAGTTGAGCTTCCCCATTCCTTTTTTCTTCTCTCTTGAGGGCTTCTGTGTCGTGTAACTGCGTTTTTTATATTTGGCCATTTCTGTCTCTGACTATATTCCTAGGATGTTCCAGAATTCTTGTTTACAGTATTTTATCAAGGTCAAAACATTGCTCAAGTTTTCCCAAACTTTTAGAATGATCTTGGAGGATTTCGTTTTGGATATTTATGGTGTTACAAATCAAACTTTTATGCATTAGCCATGGTAAAAAAAAAAAAAAAAAAAAAGGCCTATATATATATGATTAATCGGTAATAGAGAATGGCATTCTCAAACCCAAAATACTCTCTTAAATTCAGATCAAGTTTTTCTCAGTTTTGAGTTCAAAATAGCGCCTCTCCGAAGATGGCGCCCCTTGCTTATCTTGCTTACTGTGTCGGGGCGCTCCTGTGTACGATCCACCCGTTTGGTAATTAATAACGCAACTTTTAATATAACTCTTATTAGTATAATAAAATGTAGTATTATTTCTAATAAGAGCGTATAAAAGATCCACCGATCACTATACTAGTGTAAAATTATTCTTTTTAAATTATTTAAACAATCTTGTATTTTAGATAAATTTAAACTTGATTTTTAACATTCCTTAATAAAAATTTATTCTTTATACAATCATTATCAAAAATCAAAGCTGGAATCATTAAAGCTGTGGCCCACAGTTCAGTCTTCAAATTGAACATGAGGCAAAATATTTTTCAATAACCCGTGTATGTTTATCTAGAAAGTGCAAGAAATCAGTCGTAAATTTTTTGACTCCTCAGTTACCTTGTTGCCGGAAGACTATCGACCAGAGGTTTCAGTGTATTCGTTATGTCTACGCGTAGACCACCATATTATGTACTATCATCCGGTACTTGAGTCATAAATTACGTTCTGGATGTAGTGGCGGCTCATCCATTTGAGGAGATGAGTACGTGAAGCCCCAAACTAAAATATCTATATAAATAAAATTAGACTTTTCTGTACACTTCTTGGAATTCAAAAATTTAAAAAAAAGTTTGTCTGTCTGTCATTCTGTCCGTGACGCTTTTTTGTTTAAGTATCACGTAAAAACGAGTGAAGCGAATGATATGAAATTTGGTGTCATGGTAGATGGTCACTCAACTTAAAACATGAGCGTCGAATTTTTAAAAAATCTTCATTAGATTTCGAGATTTTGTGAAAATCCTTTCAAACTGCGTAAATTTGTGTTCCAGCATCACGTAAAAACGACCGAAGCGATTGAAATGAAATTTGGTATCATGATTGGTGGTCACTCAACTTAAAACATTGTCGTCGAATTTTTAAAAAATCTTGATTAGATTTTGAAATTTTGTTAAAATTCTCTCAAAATGCGGTTATATTTCTTCAAGCATCGCGTAATAACGACTAATACGAAATTTGATGATACGATTTGATGATACGAAATTTGAGGTAGTTGCTAATCTTAATTTATAGGCGTTGAATTTAAAAAATATTTTGATTACATTTTGAGATTTTGTGAAAATCGTTTTAAAATGCTGAAATTTTTGTTCCAGCATCACGAAATAAAGACTGCAGGGAATGAAACGAAATTTGGTGACATGATAGGTTTCAACTCAACTTAAATTCTAGGGTTCCAATTTTTCAAAAATGTTGATTAGATTTTGAGATTTTGCGAAAATTATTTCAATATGCGGAAATATTCGTCCGCTCATCACATAATTACGACTAAAGCGAATGAAATAATATTACTAAGTTACTCTCTAACCTGTAATATTTTAACAATGTACATAGGGCCGTGGTAGCCCAGTGGTTAAGGCGTTGGACTCGTAACCGGAAGGTTGAGGGTTCGATACCGGCATACCACTAAAGACCACAGTGTACATGCGGTGTACGTGCACGTTAAATCCTTGGTTCCGAAAGTCCTCTCAGCGGTCGCTAACAGTTTCCGAGGGGTGCCAATATTCAGAAGCCCCCCCTTCTGATGAGGTTCCAAATTGTGGCGGGAAATTCCGGGAAGAACGCATATGTAGCTCTAAGCGACACATTCAGTGACGCGAGCTGTCCTCTCCTGGCAAATAAACAATATATAAATTATAACTTCGCTTCCTTTACTTTGGCAACATTCTACATCCATTCTGTGTACTCCTACAATGCTAACGAAAGTTCTTGCTTTTTGGAAATTTGCATTCATTTTTTTTTTAATACTAACCCGTCAACGGCGGGTACTTCAGCTAATATAAAATAAACACATTGACAAATTATTATTTTTATAAAATATTAAGTACACTTCTAGATTTTTGTGAATTTAAAACGTCAGTTTTACTCTCTTCCCCCACTATTATTAAAATACTCTTATTATGGCTAACGCACTGTAGTGTAGGTTCTACAGTACAGCCTTTAATCGATAGCTCGTGCGAACGGAAAAATTCCCTTCTGATCCGCTCTCTGAGAACAGAAGCGGAGAGAATTGAGAAGCAGTACGGCTCTTCTGATATCATTCTGTTCGCACATTTTCGGTGTGCACAAGGGACATTTTTTTGCGGTTATCTCTTCCGGATTTTCCCTTGGTTTGTTACGTTCGGTTAGTTAATCCATTTTTATTTCATTTTCTTATTATTTTCTTCATTTCTATCCTTTTTCCACTAAAATATATTTTTTTAGAAGCTAGTGTAAATAATTAAGATGGGAGCAAAAAAAGTGTTTCGGAGCTAAAGCAGGGACAATTTTCAATACTATCCTTTGACAAAAAATTGAAATAAAATGAATCAAGACTGCTCCTTTGCTAATCTTGGTGACGAAATTTAAGACAAAATATTACTTGTTTTCTTTCGGTTGCGTGCATTGTTTTCCTTTAACTGCTGGAAACGCAAATATATTTTAATTTGTAAGGTGCGTTGTATCTGCCTATTTAATTTTCGACATTTGTTTTGTGAACCTCCATTTAAATAACCCACGAGCCGCCACTGTCTGGATGCTCTCTCGTAATTCGGGGACATTTGAAGAGAACTGAATGTCAACGTGAGATATTTTTTTCTCATATGATTCTACTTAGTCTTTCATTCCTTATATAGTAATAATCTGCTGTACTCGTCTTTTTAAAAAGCTGCATATTTAAATAGAAACTGCTTTAAAGTCTGCGTTTCTGGTTCTCCTTCCCAAGAGAACCTTCAAGTTAAGGTAAGAAATATTGTACTTTTGCAGTTTTCTATATTGCTCAATGCTAATTATGATTTTTTGAAATAAAAATGCGTGTTTAAAATTTTTCAGTTCTTTTAACTATATTTTTACAAGTAATAATGCAAGAAATAATACAAGTTTTGAGCATCTTCTCGGGAAAAAAAAAAAAAAAAAGTTGATATCAGTAACTGGAAAAGAATTCAAAATGTCTTATATTTCAAATGCCAGAAAAAAAAAAAAAAAAAAAAAAAAAAACGCCCGAAAAAAATTCATTTTGATCCGTTTGGTAATCGGGTCAGTAAAATATTCGAATTGTAGAAAATAAATGCCATCATACGTACATTCATTATTAGCTGGTGTGCATAATTTATCGAAGTGCAAATCACTAGACGAGATACATGGTAAAGCAAGTATAAATTAGTTTTGACCTGACATAAATATTAAATATAGTTAATTCGACTGCTGAAGAAGGATAAAACAGTTTTGTATCACTGACATATGCCCACCCCCCAATGGTGGGGACTAAGCCCGCCTGAATGTGGAGAGTTAAAAGGGAATTTTTTTTTAAAAATAGAAAATTGTCAGTTAATGGATTAAAATGTTTTATTCTTAAAACTTGTCCTCAGATTATTTCTATCACTTTTTTCACATAACGAATTACGTTGATAATGGGCTTCTATGGGTAAATGGTATGGCGTTCTATGGACAAATGGTACAGAAGGTTTTGATGTTAAAAGAAAGTAGCTGTAATCGGCAAACAAGCCAAAATGCAATCAAGAAAGGAAGGGGGTGGGGGATTTAACGTATTTTAAATAATTGTATTTTTTAATCACTTTTTTTTAATTTTCAGATATTACAGTTTTCTGAAGAACTTTTATGGGTTTGCCCTTTCCCTTTTTAGGGGGAGGTGGAGGGGGGGGAGCAAAATCTTCAGTTGTCCCCGGGCGCTGGTAACCCTAGCTACGCCTCTGAGTATAACTGTATATCTGTATCTGCAAGGTGACGTCTTATTTACTTTACTTTCATTTGTATGCCTGGGCCTTTTAAGATTGCATTGGTCCGTAAAAATTGCTATGCATGTGAATTTTGGTATATTCATTTAGATACAGGTACGATTATTTAAGATTAGAAAAAATCATTTTAAAAAATTAGAAAAATAACATTCGACTTGTTAAATTAAAATTCTTTAAGAGAAAAAATATTTAATAAATAAAATAAAAAATGAAATCCTCCTATTGCATGCCTGTTTTCAAGATTGTTTAAATAGTAAATAACGTTTTATAGAAATAAAATGTATGATTTATTAGCAAAATAAAAAAAGGACTCAGATTATTCTATTTCCCCAAAATTAAGTGAATCGTCGATTAAAAAATTAATAATTAAAAACAATTAACTAAAACTCATTAAGATAATTAAAATAATTTATACATTATTTCCAGAAAATGACAAGTCCGATCTTTAAAAGAAAACGTTGCCAGCTCCAAAAAAGAACCTTGATACCACACGAAAAAAAAAAAAAAATTCTTATTTTTCCGAAACTAATTTAAAATTAATAATTAAAATTCATTCATTAAGATAATTAAAATAATGAATACAATATTTCCACAAGTCCCGGCAAAGGCAAAAAAATATTGAAAATACCACTTTTTAAAAATAGAGTCCCCTTCCTTCCTTCCATCCCGTTTAAATATAAAATAATAAAGTAAAATTAAAATTAATGAATAATTAAAATAATCAATAAATTATTGAGCAATATTCATTACGATTATGAAAACAATGAATACATTATTTCCACAACTCCAAAAACCTTTGAAGAAAAAATTGCAAAGTCCGATACCAAAAGTAGAATACTCTTCGATCTTTAGCGAACGTCAGTAAAGCCGGGAGGCGCATAGTGGTTATCGCTTCGACCTCTGAAACAGAGAATTCAGGGTTAGAGTCCCATGGCCGGCAAGTCAGAAAAAATAATTTTTAAAAATAATTCCAAGTCCACAAATTAGTTCTAAAATTTAATACCAGATGATAGTAATCAAATTAATTAATTAAATTATCTAAAATTCATTAATAATTCCAAAACTAATCCGAAAAGAATTACAAGTCAGAAAAAAATTCAAAGTCCCATTCCAAAACTAAAAATCCGTTGCCACTCAATAAAAAGAAACTTGGTGTTGCCATTCCGTAAAAAAGAAACTCCTTTCACGAGTGAAACCACCGGTGATGTCACTTCCGGTCACGCTCCTTCGTGACGTCACTAGGCCACGCCCCCTTTGGTGACGTCACTTCCGCCTACCGGAGCGGGGCGCTTACTACTTACGAGACTCCAGTTGACACAGATGAGGGCCTCATTACAAGAAACTTAGTAAACGCTACAACCGTTCTTACACCGTTACTTAGTAAACGCTGCAACCGTTCGTGGAACACCTGGCATCTTCGAAAGGGTACGCCAATCACTTGCTAGACGCTACCAGCACATTTGAGCATTTACAGTAGAGCTTTTTCATTTCTTTTGCATTTGCTATATTTCCATCTACACTTTTTATTTCTAACCCAACACTGCTAATCTGCTATACAAAAAATGCTTCTTTATATGCATTTTATTCTTAAAGTTTGGCCTATGAATTCAGAAACGATCGCAGTAGGCGATCGCCTAAGGCCCCGCGCTTAAAGAGGCCTCGCTCCTGGGCCATTCTTTTTGGCTATCATATTAGACTGAGCTTAGCAGATGGCTGTGATATATATCCCGAAAAAATCCGAGAAATAAAGCTAATACGTGCTAGCAGTGCTAGTAGTAACTCACATAAGACATGATAGAAAAGAGGCCCCGTGCTTGCGCCTTGCCTGGGACCGGCCCTGATCTTGGGTGCACCCCCCTGGAAATGATCCTGCCGGCGCCCTTGCTTACTTTAAACACGCAGTTAGCTATATTGAAAACACATGTCATGAACTTAATTGTGCCCGTCAAATTGTAATCAATAATAAATAGTAAGACGATTATAAAAAATTATTTTTAATTCGACGTCTGCATGAATTTGATGATAATTAACATGCAATGTGTATTACATTTATATTAATTTATATTAATCACATGTTAAATAGATGCAGCGTTCAAGATATAGTACAATAAAGGTACAATTTGTTTCAATTTACTAATTTATTTATTTTTTAATTCAATTAGTGTTTACAGGAACACTCAAAATAGTTCTAACATATTACGCTCACTCTCTATGGACAAGTCGGCAATTAGTGAACCGATCTAAAGATTTTTCACGTGTAGAAAGGTATATTATTTCTGAGTAATGTAGACTAAAACTGATGAATATCACACAAATCGTTTTTGTTTTTGGAGGGGGGAGGGACATTCAAAATAGTTCGCAAATATTGTAGTAACGGTCTCCAAACGCAAAAAAAAAAAAAAAAATAAATAAACAAATAATTTAATTACTATACATATACCGTAATTCGTTCAGACGTTTTTTGTGTGATCCATTCGTAATAAAAACAGTAAAAACTCTCTAAAACGAAATTCGTTGCAACGAAAATTCCCTCTACAACAATAAAATGTTGTGGTTCTTCGGAATTTCCATACAATATAATCTCTCCTACGCGTAACACATTTTCCGAATTATTTCATTTTTAAAAATTAAATTTTATTTGTTTTATAATAATAAATATTTTGTATTAATAATGATAGTTAAATAATAATAATAAAAAAGTTTATCTCTGTATAAATGAAACAAAAAAAAAAAAAAAAAATTAGATGAAACTTTGTATTTTGAGTTTTTTGACATGGTGATTTTCATATATTAAGTTAAGGCATCACTGCGTCACTTTCGAAACTTGGGCTCTGTTTTAATATGCGGATGTACTTGCTAAGTGCACGTAAGATAAACCTGCACATATGGGGTATCTGTCATGGAAGGGGAGGGGTTGCCTTGGGCAGAGGAGTTTTTCATCGGTTTCTAATTGGACAAGTCGGTAATTAGTGAACCGATCTAAAGATTTTTCATATGTAGAAAGGTATATTATTTCTGAGTAATGTAGACTAAAACTGATGAATATCACACAAATCGCTTTTTTTTTTTTGGGGGGGGGGGACATTCAAAATAGTTCGCAAATATTGTAGTAACGGTCTCCAAACGCAAAAAAAAAAAAAAAACCAAATAATTTAGTTACTATACATATACCGTAGTTCGTTCAGACGTTTTTTGTGTGATCCATTCGTAATAAAAACAGTAAAAACTCTCTAAAAAGAAATTCGTTGCAACGAAAATTCCCTCTACAACAATAAAATGTTGTGGTTCTTCGGAATTTCCATACAATATAATCTCTCCAACGTGTAACACATTTTCCGCATTATTTCATTTTTAAAAATTAAATTTTATTTGTTTTATAATAATAAATATTTTGTATTAATAATGATAGTTAAATAATAATAATAATAATAATAAAGTTTATCTCTGTATAAATGAAACAAAAAAAAATCGATTTGTGTATTCGATTTTACACAACTATCTTTTAATGACATTTTACTATTCTTCACACGCACGCTTATATCCTTGTCCTGTTTGCTCAAAACATGGCTTTAAATGCGCGCGCGTTTCCTGTCTTAAGTGCTCTCAGTTTATCGCCCGTCTACTAATAACAAACAATTTCCCTTCAAATTCCCTTCTGCACGAACGTGAACACATTCTATTTCAATTGTTCGCATTTATCGCACTTGGCGCGGACGCCAAAGGAAACAGGTTCGGCTGGGTTACCATACAGGTAACCGATGCCTACACATCTTATCTCTTATCGCCTTACTTGGCGCCGCAGGGCGTCTGCCGTACCTGAGCCATAACAATATTATATTAATAACGGAATTATTTGTTGCTCCTACCATTAACAAATAAACAAAGGTAATAATAACAAATAAAAACAAACAATGCTTATCACATACCTTGATTAAAATACCTAAGTTATTACAATATGGAAATAATAAAATCAAAATGTCTAAAATTATTTCACTGTATAAAATATTAATAACGTAATTATTTGTTGCTTCTACCCTTAACAAATAAACAATCGCGAACGAAAATATTAACTTGAAACGTACTATCAAAAGAATGTTTATTCATACAAAACTGTATATAAACAGTCAGTATGAACCTGAACATCCATTTTAAATTTCAGTAATAATTAAATAATAAAACTTAATCTAAAATAAAGCCATTAAAATAAAACCATAAAGCGTAATGGCGGTCGTTCCACTACTCGAAGCTCCCGCGCGAAATACTGGCAAATAGAGATGGCCAATGATTCGATGAGTCGAATCAGTGATTTGAATCTTGGTACTGAGTGGCTCAGTCTTTACACTCACTCTCTACTGATTCGAATCTCAAGCCCTCAAGGGAAATACATTCCAAGTGCGAAGGGAAGAAAAACTTATTTTCCCTTTGCCGTTCCCAGAGATTTTCCCTTACTCTTTCAACTCTTTTCGACTCTTTACGACTCTATTCGACTCTTTACGACTCTGAGTCGATAGATGATTTGAAACAGTAAATGAGTGGGTGTGGGTGAGTTGGTGCAGCAACGAATCTTTACTGATTCAGTGTTTCGCTCTGTTACGGTGATTGTATACTATCGTTGAGATTCGTTAGTTTTTCGAATCTTCTATCGACTCAGAGTCGAAAGGAGCCGAAAAGAGTTGAAAGGATGTTTCATTTAATTGGAGGGGTTTTTTCCAGTGGTGGCGCTAGACTTTCCCCGACGGGGGGTCACCACTCCCCGACGAGGGGGCACAAATATACATGTACATATGCTAAGTGGCGTATCCAAGAGGGGGCTTTGGCCTCCCTCTTGGATGACATTTTTGTCACCAAGTATGGAAATTTGCAACACTTTGCACCACTTGAAAATATTTTACTTTAGAAAGTGATTTGTTCACAATAAATCATTTTCTAAACTAAAATATCCAGGATACAGATAAGTTTAGAGGAGATGGAGGACAATATAATGTTTTGTATTGTGAAGTATTTCCAGGAATCGGATCGACATACATAATCGGACACCCAGGCCCCGGATATTTTCAAAAACCACTCCACAATCTTTCCTAGTAGATTATTATTTAAACTGACCCTAATTAACGTATCTCAAAATCCTTTTACATTACACAAATATTTCCCCAAGGCCTCAGCAAGCAAAAAATTTCGGTGGGTGGAGGGGATTTGTAGTGCTAAAATTAAATTAACTGATCTCTAGAATCAACGCAAATAAACTGATAATGCATTTACTGAAATTTTGGAGGGGGGGGGGGTCAAACCCACATGATCCTCTCCCCTGTTAACGACCTTGCACGTTTCTGTAAAATCTCGAAAGCTACTTTTAAGAGTTCTTCAGGTTAACGCTTAAAATATTTCACATGAATGAAATTCTTTGAAAAAAGTTCAGCGAAGAAAGTTCTTCGCATTTTTTTTTTCCCCGCAGAAAACATATCAGAAAAAAAAAGTTTTTTGTGCAAGAATATTGCTGTAAATTCCCTGAAATTTTTTTTATAAATTAAGCATGACTAAATTTGCACGCTTTTACACAAATGCAGTTATTTTTAAAAATTAAGAGATATATGTAAATTTAATTACAGTTTAACTTCGATATCTCGAAATCGAAATTCTTGATATCTCAATAAATGTGTTTTCCATTACAATTTGAATCCCGCCCCACCAGTGGCATCTGGGAGACGGAAAGTGCGTGGTTCGAAACTAGGTCCGTCCGCCAACCTAACCGTTCGAAGTTTTCCGAAACTTTGCATAAATACGGGTTAGGACCTCTTAGAAAGTCCCCCACGAGGGCAAACCCACCCCCGGCCTAGATGCCTAGCGTAGATAATTGGCCGTAATTTACATTTTCATTTACAAACTGATTCCCTTTAATTTCAACTCGTTATCTCAAAAAGTCTAGTGTTTTCTGGCCAACATGTTTTTGCTGTAAAAATATTAATCGAATTGTTATTTTTATGCAATATTAATATTTTTAAATCACAATAAAGTGAGAAAAAATGCAATTGAAATGTTTATAGGTAGAACCACTTTACAAAAAATTTTCTTTTGAGAAAAAACGATTTTGAAGGCGCGCAGTAAAGTGGCATACCGAAACTTTATGGCTTGTTTCTACGGCTTTAAAAAGATTCTACTTTCATAATAATTCATGTGGTGATAGTACTTACTGAAAGCTAAAAGATGCCACCGTATCTCAATTTCGAAAAAAAATTGTTGTGAAGTGTACCCCTGGAAGCTTCAGTTCATAATAATAATAATAATAAATTATAAAAATCTCCTAAAGAGAACGTAAATATATGCGCTATTAAATTTTTTTTATAAAGTCAAGCACTCATGAAGAAAAATTAACCACTTTTTTTTTTTAAATCTAAAATAAAAAATATCGTCAGAAAAAATATAATCGGTCAGCTTATAATTTGCCAAGACACACACAAAAAAAAAAAATTATTATTTTTAGCGAAAACTAACCTTGATAAAAAATTCACTTTTTTTGTAATACTCCAAGATAGTTTTTGAACGAGGTTTCCACAAAACGTGATGAATAATTTTTATAAAGCAAGCTCATTTACTAATAATTCATAGTGAAAATTGTCACTTTTTAAAATTTCAACATTAACAAAAAAAGAGTTTTAATATTATGTTTTATTATTCGCCTTATTAATTAATCTGTTTAAAAGTTAAAGAGTTGAATTCTGATCCATATAATTCTGTAACTCAAAAAATCAGTTTAGAACACATACTATTAGTTTATTTTAATAGTTTATATTAATGCTGGTTCCATCCATGGATTCAATAGCGATTTGTATAAAGATTCAAAATAAGAGAAGTTGCGGTGGCTTACGATACGCCACTGTATATAACATACAATTCTACACGCAAATATAAAATTTTTTATTGTATTTATTTTATTTACTTATTTTACAGGATAAAAGTGAAAATTTTCGGAAAGACGATATAGACACTGTATACCATAATTTTTATTTACTTTGCAGTAAAATAAACTGAATTAAAATTCACAAAAGTTAGTTATTTTTTTCCACAATGATATAAAAAATTAAATTGTCAGTCAAGATTAATCAGTTTCCTTTAACTTATATTCCATTTTTTACATCTATCCACAGCCATCTTCATACTAGACTGGAGAGGGCTTTTGGTCTATCAGAGGGGCTGGTTATTATTATTATTTAATTTTTTTTAAATTTTTTCTTTTTTTTACCCTAAGCAAAAATGTAATAAATTCTAATTCCCTTGCAGCTGTTTAATCTTCTTGGTGTGCATAGCTATGAACTCTTAGCTAAAGAGGGGCCGGTTAATCCAGTTAGATTTTTCTATGTAGTGCGAATTCTCACTCGTTGTATATGTAAAGTATGTTACCAAAATAAACAAACTATGTAGTTGACTAATTCTTAAATTACAAAAAAAATAAAAAATAAAAAACAAATCTTACTGTTAAATTTTTATAAAGATTAAATCGTGCATATTGTGTTCAATTGAATCTATTTATAAATAAAAAGTATATTTAGAATTTATTCAAATTTGCCCTCTAAGAAACAGAAAAGTATTAATTTTATTTTATTTTATTCGGAAGAAGTTAAAAGTTAAATTATCTAATTAACCACTTAGTTATAAATATATTTTTTTACTTTCTCAACAGTTATAAGAGTTCAAGTAAGGATTACTGTGATAAAATAATTTTAAAGACATAGAATACTTATTTTATAAATTGCATAACACACTAACTTATAAATAAATAAAATACGACCAGTTTAAAATATTTCTAATTAAAATGAAAATTTTTAGTTAAAGCGTTTAAATATTCATAGGTTTATACATATTTTGAATGCCAGAGATGATGAACTGTAAAATAATTTTATAAATATTTTGTCATGTCAAATTATTACACAAGTAAATATACATTTTAAAAAGTTTCCGTAGTAAACAAAATCTGAAATTTCTTTTCGCCCGAGTTGTAAATCTCTTTAAAAAATATCAATTAAGACTTATAAATTTTGCAGCTCTATGAATAAAAGTAATACAATGGGAAATTTTATTTTACATTTATGACACAAAAGCTTTTTTGTGAATTAAAAGACTGTTAATTTACATACAATTACATTAAATCTGTGTTTAATTTAAATTTGCATTAATGCAATTTGAAAGTTTATAAAAACATACCTTTCGTCCTCACTCCAATTACTAAATCGTATTTGATAAATATACAAAAAAAAAAAAAAAAAAAAAAAAATCGAAACTGCAACGAAAGAATATATTTAAAAATGTATATCCTGTCCTGTTATTTAGCGGGAATGACATATAATGGGGTGAACAACATCTTACTTATCAATGGTTTAAAAGCAAGAGCACATTTAAAAGTACTCATAGTGTTTAAAAGGCCAATTAGGAGAAAATTTAGATTAATTCATAGAGTACTCAGACAGTTAATATAATTTAAAATACAATAATGTTGTACAACATTTCATAGTATCAGAATGTGAGGTCATAAAGTCCGACTTCAGCTTCATCTCAAAAAGTTATGACTCTGGGTCCGCAGCCATGATTAAAAGTGCACTCCAAACCATTACGAGCATTCATGTCTAAGGACATTTAATGATTCATATGTATCATTAAAATGCTGTTAATAAATAAACTTTAAAGTAGTATTTTAAAATTACTGAGACAGAACAAGTGACTCAGTTTTTTAAATATGTGCTTTATTTTAAAATTATTTTTATTTTTAAATAGCATAGAACATAGAATGTGGTCATTCAAAATTTGTGCTCAAAATAGTTTCAATTCTTTTTTATAAGGGGGGGGGCAAGGGGGCGCGAATTCCCCCGAGAGGAAAATATTTACTATTAAAAATACGCTTCAAATAAAATTGCATGTTCATGCAATTCGGAATTGGTATTCAAGCTTTGCACCCTTCCTGAAAAATATTTCTGGATCCGCCCTTGGGCATAGTATATTTGTACAAATACATAACAAAAAGCAAGTGCCTAGAATATATAATTCAATGCTTTAGAGAAAGAAACTGACCATATTTTTAATAATAACATATATTAATTAAAGCTTTTAAACACATAAAATATATATATATGAATGTAATTTACATATAACTTACTTGAACAGGCGCCAGTCGATTTTGTTTATGAAGATCTGAATGCTAGTTATCCTATTTTTTTTTTTTTACATAATCATTATCAAAAATATCACGACATAAAGCACACTGTACTTTATATCTTGTGCTTTTGGCACCAACGATGTTCTTTTTAGGAAACATAAAGCTAAAAGTGAAATTAAACTTTTATAAACTTCACAATGATATGCTATGCCGCCGTAACAAGAAAAAAAAAAAATGCCCACTATTCTAAACTCTGTCTAACTCACTGGCACAATAACAAGTGTTGGAAAAGTGATGTACTATGGGTTTGCGAAGAAAAAATAAAAATACACGGGATATTTAGAGGAACCATTTCTTTCTCATCATTCTGTCATTGAGGACCAATAAAAATACAAAAACCGTATTTCTGAAAAAAAGAACATCCACCATTTGCTTGTGTAAGTAAAGCCATACTTCCCTTCCCTCGAAATTTTTTATGTACCCGACTGGTCTAATTAACGGTCACTGTCTCCCCCATCCCGACCACCCACACCCATATTCTACTTTTCTATGGTGTCGGCGACAAAATGCACAATTGTTTAAGCAATTTTAAGCAATTAAAATAGCCTCGAATAGAAAGTGGTCGCACATGTGGTCTCATAAATTTGTCGTTTGAAGAATAGACTGGCACTTTTGTTACCTTAAGATTGATGTCTTGCTGCAAATCCAGTAAAATGCCTCCTGAGAGTGGGATCACAGATTTCAAGTATACACTATTCGAATTTGAAGTCTCCCCCGCCGTTCGTCAACACATCACAGTATTGGAAGATGCAGGAAGTGGCTGTTTTTCGACAAGAAAAGGATCGCAGAGATAAGAGACGAATGAAAATGGGAAGTTGTTTTAGCCATTATTCAGAAGTTCTGAGGAATATACCCCCCCCTCCACTCCCCCAATGAGCTATCTCCCAGAAATGTAAACATTTCCGCTTCAATCTCCAATACTCATTTGCCTTTCATGTGTATTTAAAAAGTACAAAATTAATTTTTTTAAATCGCAAAATCAAAATTAAAACTCAGCTAAAATATAGATTTCTTCTTATGAAAATTCCCCGATGAATTAATCAAATAGCCCCGATGGGGGGTCACAAGTTCCCCGACGGGGGGGGGCACGTGCCCCCCGGACCCCCCATTGGAGCCACCCCTGGTTTTTTCGAATCTTCTATCGACTCAGAGTCGAAAGGAGTCGAAAAGAGTTGAAAGGATGTTTCATTTAATTGAAGTTTTTTTTTCGAATCTTTGGTGTTTCATTTCTTGGTTGGTGGTCGGATTTAAAGTTTTATCTGTCTGTGGGTGTGGAGTGGGTCGAACATCGTTTGCTTTTGGCGGGGGGCATAGGCGTTACTTCCTAAGGGCAAGAGGGGTCAATCTCCCCCCCGAAAAAAAATTAAGAAAATCCCTCCTTCCAACTTGTCTGGCTGATTTAATATTTGTTTAAAATTTAATGAAACATCCCTTTTCTACTTTTAACTTCAATATATGTCCCCCTGCCCCCACCCTCAAAAAAAAAAAAAAAAAAAAAAAAAAAAAAACGGAACGTTAAGTTTACATGGTGGCGGATTTTCATGTGAAGGGAAATAGAATTAAATAAAGTTAGGATTGTGCTTGTCACTTTTAATGAAGGATACAGGGGCGGTATTAAGCGCTCTCACAAAAGTACTTTGTAGTAAGCAAAATAACATTTCGCTTTATTGCAGCAAATTTCGTTTTTTTTTTTTTTTTTACCTTGTTTTTCGTTTAAGGGGAATGATTTTATTTTCTTTCGTAATTCAGAGAAATACAAAATAGGGTCTAAAGCAGTGGCGTAGTTAGTGTTATTGACAGTGGCGTAGCCAGGATTTTATTTCGGGGTGGGCTGGGTATCAAATTTAAAGATAAAGTTCAATTGTAAGCTAAGTAAAGGGTCCCATTTTTTTGGGGGGGGGCAGCAGCCCCTCAGTAGGACTGGGCCAAAAATCGACATATCGGTTTTATTTCAACATCAAATATCCGATATTCCCATTTTCATTTCAGTGAAATCTCGAATTCGATAAAGGTCAAAAATACAGGCCGGCCAGGGGCGTAGCCAGAAATTTTTCATGGGGGGGGGGTTATGACTACTGCAACTCATATATATGTATACGTGTGTATGATAATGTAGTGAAGAATATACATTTTGTATGGCAAAAAAATCCTCATGGGGGGTTATGACCCCCCCTAACCCCCCCCCTTGGCTACGCCTCTGAGGCCGGCGATAAGAAAATCCTGAGATCAATACCAGCTTGTGATGCTTTTGCTACTGCTTTCTCTCGGAAAGCTTCTTCTTCTCTCATCGCAGAAAAAACAGCTCCATGGTTTATTAGTCTGATTACCATAATTAATTAACGTATATCTCGGAACCTATCCACCGGAGCGCGTTTTTATTGATTCTCGACCCCCCCTAGACTCAACACCCCACCGATACTTAAAATTTCGAATGCTTTGACACCAAACTTAACCTTTTAATCTTACAGGCCCAGGGGGTCATACGAAGCTCCCTTATATACAATTTGATCATTTTAAACACTAGCCTCCTCCGACGGCATCTCCAAAGTCTGGAAACCATCCCAGAGCCAATTTCTACATGTTTGCAGTCCTTTTAAGCCTCAATCATGGTTAATTAGTCTAATTACCATAATTAATTAACGTATATCTCGGAAACTATCCATCAGAGCGTGTTTCTATTGATTCTCGACTCCCCCTAGACGTACTCCCCCATCGATACATAAAATTTCGAATACTTTGACACCAAACTTAACCTTTTAATCTTACAGGCCCAGGGGGCAGGGGCGTAGCCAAGGGGGGGTTAGGGGGGTCATAACCCCCCCCATGAGAAATTTTTTGCCATTCAAAATGTATATTCTACACTACATTATCACAAATATGTATACATATATATGAGTTGCAGTAGTCATAACCCCCCCATGAAAAATTTCTGGCTACGCCCCTGCCAGGGGGTCATACGAAGCTCCCCTGTATTTTCATTTCGGGCAGTTTAAACACTAGTTTTACTGGAGAAAGGAGAGAGAGATGCTAACTGCCCGAGAACTCAGCAGAGAAGAAACCCGATGAATGGGTGAAGGATGTTTAAATAGTACGGCTTTCGGCGCAGAGAGAGGGAAAATTTCTTTAGTTGTTTTATTGATTCAAGATTCGAATCACTGATTCGAATCATCGAAGTAGTGAGTGAGTCGAGATTCGAATCAGTAAAATGAGTCGAACCGCCCATCTCTATTGTAGATAATTTCCTGTGTGTGTTAACATCGCAGTTTTACAATAATTTTGGAAACATCCTTTTTTTGTGTTAAATTTTTAAACGTTTCTCTTTTTCTAAAGTCATGTTTTTGACCCCAAGAAAACCATCTGAATAAAGTTACAGTATACTTAAGGAACCAATTCTTTTTTTTTTTTAAACGAACTGATTCATTATGGTTTTTGTTCTGCAGTTTAGCCATATATTTTTAAATATTACATTATTCTTTGTGTATTTTACTGTACTTAAATGAACAAACAAATATTTATTAACTTTATTGAGATCAGTTCTATTTGAAATTTTATATGCACATTTCTTAAAGCTGCATGTATATTGGTGAAATATCGCCCTTTATTTTAATTTTTTTTAATGTCACTAATACTTTTTCTTTATCGTTTCTGTTTCAAACTAACATGAAAGATTTATTTATTGTTTGTTTATATTAGGAATATTTTTTGGGGGAGATTTTCATTTTAATGAATTATATTAATCTTCTTTTTATGTATGTATGTCAGTGTTAAAAGTGTCATTTGCTAATTATTTCCAGAATTTTTTTTTTAAAGGTAATACTAATATTTAAATTTGAGCAATCCTATTGTGAGTAAAATAACATTTGTAATTAAAAATTAAGATGGCAAGGACTGATTACTTGAAAGCAAATGTAAGATTATTTTTTTAGTGGTACAGTTATGCATTTTAAAAACGTTAATAAGGATTACTTTTGATTTAAATTTAGTAAAACACTGGTCATTTTCGGCATGTAAAATTTTAACTTATCATAATGTTATGTTAATCTCAGCTTTTAAAAGAACCAGTATTATCAGTTTTTAATTAAGTACTACTCTAGTGCTTATTTATGATTCCATCATTCATATCGGAACAGTGAAAACAATTCATTTGTAAATCATCAATAATAAAACACATTTTCACTTCAGCTTTTGTTTATTGCCCTGCAATGATTGATCTCTACTAACACCAAAAATCGTTATTTGATTCTTCTTTTTATGCCTTAATATTTCTAATCCAAGCTGTTTTTATTGCTTAAAATCACTACAGCTTGTACTAACAATAGTGAAATATATATTTTTAAATATTCCATATTTCTCTTAATTTATTGTTTTGTTTTTATTAATCAGGATTCACGCAGTCTTTAAAAACTCATTAATTTTCATCAGTCATCAAAATAGGGCCATTACAGGGTCATTAATTTTAACGTATAGTCATACATTTTAAAATTTTTCGTACAAATTTTTATAAAAAGTATCGCAGGACAAAGTGTTCACACAATTTGTTGTTTAGTAGGTACTTATTTAAAAAAAAATTAATATAAAAATGGGGTTGAGACCCCCCCCCCCATCACTATGTTCATATTAATGGATATAATATTAAATCAAAATTTAAATCTATATGTTTAGTTTATACATCTTTATTTAAAAAAAAATACAGTATGTTAAAACGTGTGTAAGCCATTAAAAGGTTCACAAGCAAAATTTGCCGATTATTTACGTTGGATTTCCTGATAGTTAAAATTATGTGAAAATATGTAAAATTTTAAGTTTAATCTATCAGACATAGTGTCATGCAGTAGCATATATAGGTTTCTGTTTTGGAAAGAGGGGAGGTGACACTATTTTAAACCTTATCATTTATATAAATGTTTTGAAATAGCCTTTTTTATTTTTAATTGCTTTGCATTTTCAGAGGGGGTCAGGCCCTTCCTCTCCCTGTTTTCATGCAATTTTATTGCTTTTGATGGTCCCATATCGGGGATAATTCAGTTACCGGGTGTCCTCGCCAAGCGCCGATGTGTCGCCAAGCTTGGAGTTTGGTCGAAAGTTTGTTTACTTTAGCCTTAGAGTCAGATGTCTGTTGTAACCTGTGTAGATTGAGTTGAGGTGTTGGATGATGCTGTAGTTTGATGAAAAAACGCTCGGTGGGTTCATTAAACGATACCAGGATGTTTGGTAAAGGGATTTTGTGATTGGTTAAGGCAATCTAACTGTAATCGGTAAACCGAGGTTTTAAACGGACTGCTTATTTGCACCCCTGATTTAGAGGGGGAAAGCACAGGGGAAAGCAGTTTTGGTCGCCAACCAGTGGTGTACGGTATTCATCGCCAATACGCCAATATTGATGACGCACAGGGGTGCAAATAAGAATTCCCGCGTTTTCATTTTAACGGCCGTTTTGTTGTCTATGTACTGGTGATGGTGTACGCTGTAGTCTGATGCTGATGGATGGTATTGCAGAAAAAAGGAGGTAAATAATACTTTTTTTAAAGAAATATAATTATCAGTTTATTAAGGAATAGTTTGTGTGAATTTTTCTGCTGTCAATTTTCCGAAATATGTAGCTGTATTGTGTAAACAATTTCTGAATGTGATTTACTGGCCATAGATTTGTTTATTGCATTAAAACCTGATTTTTCTCTTTATTATTTTATTTTTAAAACGTATAATTGATTAAAAATGTAAACATTTCTTTAATATTTTCGCGAAATTTTTAATATTTGTATAATTCACTCAAGGACAGTGACAAAAGCTATGCTGACATTTCCTACTCAAAATGAAGCTTAATAATAATACAGGTGCATTTAAAAGATGAACTATAAATATATATTTAATGGGTGTAAAATGTCAATCAACATTTTCATTTAGCGATTAGAATTTATTGCAATTAGATCATCAATTTAAACAATATCTGTTTATTCTCTTTCATTTGTAGTATAATTTGTTGCATTAATTAAATCGTTTGTTCTTTATCATTTAGAAGTATAATGATTCTAATCAATGATTTTTTTCACTAATCTGTTATGGTTATATTGTGAATCATGTAGTAATTAATACTGTTGTAAATAGTTTGCATTTCCACACAGTAAATTCCTGTTAAAATCTAATTAAAAACTTTCAAAGTAGGTAATTTAATTCTGTGATTTTTTCTTGCCTCCCCCCCCCCTCCCTTTCTGAAAAAATAAGTTAAATGCGTATGTTGTAATTTTGAATTTTGCTGTAAGTAGCTTATTTGATTAATTCCTTCTATTTATTACATACTAAAGATAAACAATTTTTCATATAGATTTTAAATTGCTTGGATATATGCCATCTATGACAACTTTTCATTCTCTGGAGATTTAATGATGATTTAGGCATGTGTGTTGTTCATACTCGACAAGCATAATATGGTTGATATTAGAATAGTTCTCCATTTATTCTCATACATCACAGTTAAAAAATAATATTTTCAGCATGCCCAGTTGAGCACATTGCTCTATAAAAATAGTACATACCTAGACAAAAGATTTACATACCTAAAAACAAGCAAATTTGCCAAAACAAAACTTAAAACAGTCGAACTTGCTCCCCCACCTCTCAGATCAAACTTTATTATGGACAGCCAGTTCCTTTGACTCAAAGAAAATACTTTTTGGTAGGGAGTACAACTTACCTGTTTGCCGTCTTGTGAATGATATGAATATGAAACATATATATAATACAAAAATACTAGCCCAATCATGTTTTTGCTTAATATACCTTGTGGTTAAAATTTTTCAGTTATCATATTATTCATTGTATCATTTGTTTCCTTAAGGTTGTGAATTCATCCATTTATTGCTTTTGAAAAGTCAAGTTTCGCCACACAACATATAGCTGAAAGAAAAGCCAGCTGGACTGTGTTCAGAGTCTGGATGATTTTCTTTTCCAGTCTCTGAATGTGGTCTTGCTAGCACATAAAAAGATGAAGAAAGGGGGATCTTTGAACCTGTAAAATGGAATGCTGACAACATCATTGTTTTGCAGTGAGATTCCTGATATGGCATCTGCTTCAGAAGTAGGTCTTTAAAAAGTAAACTTTATGCTACTAAAACTATATTGTTAAAATAACCTTCATGTTGCTCAGCTTATGAAACATTTACTTATTTATTACAAAAATACTTTTATCATCCAAATTTAATCTGTTATTTTTTTCTGAAATAAGCTGTTCAAATAAAAAAATTCCATCTATTTTGGAATGGATATTAACATGAAGTATTATAAATAGATATGTAAAATTGAAGAAAATGCATAAATGAATTAGTTTTGAAAATAATTAATCCTTTGAGAATTTTGGAAAAGGGAAAAATATGCTTGTGTATGAAAGAAGGAGGTTGTTAAGTGGCTAAACCCACCAGTGAACACAGGAATAACCTGTTTTTTCACATCATTGGTAGGTACAACTGTGAAGTATCCAGTGATGGCGCCAGACTTTCCTGACGGGAGAGTCATCTTCCCCGACAGGGGGCCAAATGATAAAACCCCAAAATCAGTACTTGCACAGCCTCTCAAAAAAGTATTCGAGTAAGAGATATATTTCCTACTTTGGTTTTATATATTAAAAATTACTATGATGAGATGGTCATTAATTATCTGTTCTTGCTTAACAGGAAAGCCCAGTGATTTTGAAGTTAAAAAGGTCTTTACGAAGGCAATTGTCAGCAGATCGGGCAACCCTGCTTACCCTAGAAATGTGGATCTTGTTCACTGGTTCCTCCGAATCCTGAGAAACATACTCCGAGCTGCACATAATCAATATTCAGTATATGAATATCGTATAATTCCAAGCAGAATGAGAATGGAAGTGAACGGAACCTCTATGGTTGGGTCAGACACTTTGCATGGAATTTTTTATCTGGTTGCAAAATTTCCTTCGTTTTTCTAAACAAATTCTCTAAAAAAATCCCCGAAGGGGAGTGCATGGCCCTCCTGATCCCCCTGCTGGCGCCACCCCTAGAAGTATCGTAAGCTATGTTGTATTTAGACAGGGTTTCTACAGACCTGGAAAGTCAGGGAAATGCAAGAATATTTGAATTTTTCGGCAAAATCAAGAAAATACTTCCTGTTTGAACCTAATTGTAGAAATTATTTTCATTTTCTTATTTAACCTTATAAATAATTTTAAAATGTGTCCTTTAACATATCTTGTTCAGTTGAAATATTCTTAATTTTATCCTAAATTATTATCAAACATGGTTTTTGTTAGAATCCAGTGATGTCAAATAATATTTTTGTGTCTATTGATTTTATTATTATTATTTGTAAAAAAGGGCAAAATCTATAAAAAGTTATTAATTAAAGGATGTAATATTAAAAATAGAAATTCAAAATTCGGGAAAGCATGCTAAATAAAATGTCAGGGAAGAGCATGATAGATGTCAGGGAAGCAAAAGCTATGAAATCTGTAGAAACCCTGTTAGACCATTGCAAGTGGGGCAGATGACTGTCTGTGACGTGACCAAAAATACCATGTAAGTATTGTCTAACATCCTTTTCATGCATTCAGCAGTGTTTTTTTTTTTTTTTTTTTTTTTTTTTTTTGCATACTTCTAAAATATTTTGTTTCTCGGTGAAACAACCATCTGATTAAGCAATGGCAAAATCAATGACAGTGTAAACAAAGTAATCACAACTTAAAAGATGATTCTTATAAAGGAGGAGCAATATAAGGGATTGTTGTAAATAAGATTCTAATAGGTGCATATTGGTCATTCAGAGATTGCATATAATATGATCCCTGAACACAAGTTAAAAAAAAAAAAAAAAAAATGTCAGAATTTCTAAAGAATCAATTTATCACTTAATCAAAGTAATGAAGGCATGTAGAATTTTCTTTTGTAAGTGGTCCACTGCATTTAATCTATAATACCAGTAACCTTTAAAAAAGGGCTTAGAAACATCTTAGACCATATCTTACAAAAACCTTTTTTTATTTATCAATAAAGTATTCATGATTTTTTCTACATTTGACCATCATGCTGTATTTGCTATAAAAATGCATCAACTGTTACAAAATTTTTAATGTAATGAATTAATATGAACACTAAAAATGATTTGCATGACATTAATAGTTTTTTTACACATCTGTTAATTCTCTCTCTCTCTCCACTTTAAGCTCTATTAAGTGATTGCTTAAAATGTCTTATGATGATGCTCATCTATTTAAAAAAAGTGGGGGGAGTTTATAAAAGAATGCTTTTTTTTAAAAAAACAATGTCTATAGCATTTATATAGCTCTTTTGCTCAAAATAATATGCATATACTCAGGCCTTGCAGTCGTTCCTATTTTTTTTTAATTCCTACATTCATCAAAGTTTTATTTATAAAGCCTAGTGTTTGCGCCTTCACAGGATGCCTATGTTTGGCGCTTTATTTGATGAATTATTTTTTAGATTTGCTTCGTTTCACCTCACCTCTCCCTATACTTGAATTTTTTTTGTATCACTTGCTTGTTCGGATTTTTTTGTAACACTTGCTTGTTTTTTTTTTTTTTTTTTTCACTTAGATTTAGCTTTCTTGGATTTGCAGAAATAAAAAATTTCTTTTGCTTACTACTGCTTCATATTACTTTTCGAAATACTACAGTCCACTTACGGTGGAAACACCTAGTATTTTAGTGATTTGATAGGTGAAACCTTAACATCTAAAAGAACATTTAACAACTGTTGAAGAATAGAAGTAGGAATTTTAAAAAAATAGGACCGACTGCGAGGCCTGATATACTTTAATATCTTATTTGCTTAAACCTGTTTACTTTCTTTCAGTCTTTATTAATCTTTTTTTACCAGGAAGAACAATGAACATAGAAAAGGAATCAAGTGCAAAATAAAAATTTGTCATAGGTAACTGCACCTATACTTGGTTTTATGTATGATGGATGAATGCACAGTTTTGTTGTCTATTGAAAGTTCTACTTCACAGGTATGCCTCTACTAAAAATACACAACCTTATAAAAGCATGCTAAGCTCTTGAAAAGCATTCAGAGACCCTCTTGTTGAGACTGCAATTTGGCAATCTCATGTCTGTGTCACCGCTCCATTCCTAGAAAGTCATTCTTTATAAGTGCCACGTATTATAAATTTTATGTGCCACATGCCATAGACTTTGACATTGGTCTTAAGCGAATCAAACTCGGGCACCACAAATAGTTGCTGCTGAGCTGAAAGATATGAGTTCAATTTTTATAGATCATCAATAAAATTAGTGAGTGGTGGGAGTTGGAATCAAACCTGAGATATAACAAGTAGTGTCTAAGGCATTAAACCAGTAGTACCAGTTCTCCAGCCTTCAAATGCCGATGTTCAGTTTTGTCAAGATGGCGATTAGCATGTCTACCCAAACCTTAACCCTTTAGTACACAGTTTTGCAGTGCATTTATGCAAAGCTGCATATCCATACACCCTTTCAAAAAATATTCGATTGCAAGTCAATTTTATTATAAAGGGTTGTTCTTTATAAAATGTAGATTATGTAGTATATAATAACTTCTAACATTTATTATCAGCTGCATGCTTTGTTCAAAAACTTATCAGTTGCTCATAAAATTAACATAGGAAATTTCTCTCATAATCAAATACGTTTTGGGGTGCATGTATTATAAATAATGATCTTTCTAGAAAAATTTGTGCAGTAAAGAGTTAAAGATTACAAGTTCTGAAGTTTCATACTTCAGTTTACCCAGATCAAAGGACCTGTGTTCGAATTCATATTTAAAGAACACCTCTTACATGAAACAAATATGAACATTAATTCTCTGGTATCATATATCCTGAGGTAGAGCATGTGATCACCACCTCCACAAACTCAGGAAAATGGCATGTGTACTTTTTATCCATTTGGATAAAGCCTGTAGTAGCCACTCTTGAGTTTTTGGTTTAATACCAACTTCCTCCATGTGCTCCCTAGTTATTGATAACCCGAACAAACTCGAATCTTTCATTTCTCTACAATGAAGACTAATGGAAAAAACAGCACACTTCTGTGCTTAGACACTAGCGATCCTGTGACAGGTGGCACATAAAGTCTGTAATAAAAGGTCTGGGGGCCATTGCTTATGATAGCCAGTCCACTCTAATTGTGGTATGTGGAACCTTAATGGGCCACTGTTATGTTTATGACATTCTTCAACCCCACATGGGACCTTTCCTAAATATTTTCCCAGGGGCAATTTTCCAGAAAGATAAAGCTTATCCGCATACAGCTAGAGTTGCTCAAGACTTTCTATGCCATGTTCAGACTCTTCCATAGCCGGACGCTCTCCCGACTTGTCCCCTGTAGAGCATATACGTGATCAGCTGAAATGTCAGATGCCACCATGTCACTCTGTATATGATTTGAAGGTGGCTGTTCAGAATTTGTGAGCCCATCTGCCTCAGCACTATATCAGATGTCTAATCAACTCAATGCCAAACCATGTTGTGGCATATATTGCAGCAAGAAGCGGTCCAACGCGCTATTGAAGCTTCCCTGTATTTATGTCATTGCACTCTCTGTATTTATTTAATTGAGATCAAGTGAATCTCTCATCTATGTCATTATGTCTATCAAATTTCATTTGCATCTGATGCTTTCTTCTTGGGGCACTATTTTCAATGTTACTGACTGTGCTTTAATTGTGTGGAGCAATGAACCTATGAGGCTGAGCAACACAGTATTTTGTCCATTCTAGCAATGAGACTAAAGGACCATGCCTAATATTCAAAATGTATTTGACAGAAATGTCATCTTATGTACTGATAGTGAAAATACAATGGCAGCCATTCTGACATCTGCATAAAATAATCCACAGACATCTTTCTTTATCTGTCTGATTTATAAGTTTAAAAGTCTATTTTGTAAGGAATGTTCCAGTAATCAGTCTAGTTGACAGGACAAAACACGAACTTTATTGGCTGTAGAAATTTAATGAAAAATATCTTATTTCCAATTCACAGAAATTATCAAGCAATAACACGATTTTAAACAATCAGCTAATCTTCAGAGCATAAATTACAGAAATAAAATGGGCTTTCGTGATTTTTCTGAATGGAGCTTTCTTCTCCCAGACAGCACATAAGCTTAAATCAAGCTTGGCATTTCCTTGAATTTGACGTATTAATGCAAGCTTGGCTTTAGCTTGATTTAAGCTTTCAAAGTGTGCAGTAATGGCGCCATCTGTGAAAGAGAATGGACATTAATTGTCTAGCGTCCTCAAATTTACTGAAAGTTCGTAAAAGATGTGTTTTATTTTATATTACTAGTGCCATATTACCAACAGGGCAACTGCCCAGGGCCTACAGATTTTAGGGCCCAAAAATCTTACATCTTACACTTTTGTAGTTTTAAAATAAAATTACAAAGGATAAAAAAAAAAAATTCAGAAGTTAAATAATTTTTTTAACTATAAAGTATGAACAATGAAAATAATTCAAATTTACATTAGTATAAATTAATTTAAACTTATTTTTAATTCTTCGAAATGCTCTATATCAATATAGCATACCAATATGTAGGAAAATAACTAACCACATTTGAAAAGAGAATTTTTAGCATTAAAAAATAGCAAAATTTTTCAATTATTTGTTATTTTAAGAAATATTTACAAAAATGACTAAAGTGTGTATTCCATACATGTTAGCAACTGTGATATAGCATTTCGAAGTAACGTTTAACTATCTATTTCTTTGATTTCAGATTACTTAACACAAAATTTGTGTTTAAGTAAACCCATTCTATATTTCCAAATATGGAAATTCTTCAAAATAAAATACAATTATACTACGAAATTGATTTCAAAATCAGTCGTTTGTCTCGATTTTGGCCAGCAGTATTGCTCATGAGTGTTGCGAAAGTTTTAAAACGTGTGCTGCTCTTAAGTTTATATTATGTTTATTTCCCTATTAGTAGAGTCTCTAAATCACACATAACATTATTTTAATTTTGATGCATCCCATGGAAAAAAAATAAATAAATAACATATCGCCCACTTATCAATCTGGCCAGAAAACCGCTTGATAATTCACTTCAAACTTTAGTCATAACTCCATCGAAGCTTGGTAGCTGAATGGATAACGCGCTCGGCTACGAACCGAAAGGTCCCGGGTTCTATTCTAGCCACGGACACCCGATGGAAACAGATTAAATTAAATTGAAATTTCAGCGTAGAGGAAAAAATGCGTGGCAAAGTAAAATATGTGGGGCGAGTTCGCCGACCGGCGCCCCGTGTATTTAGGAAAATTTTTTAAACTTGAAATTAAGCTTCAAATGTCAAACTTAATGCAAGATGGGCAAGTGTAAACTAGAACACTTGATTCAAGCTTGCATTAAGCTTACACGCTTGAAATTTTCAAGCTTATTGACTTGATAAATCAAGTTTGCTGTGCTGTCTGGGCTCTTTCTTTTAATGATTTTATGATCGGTCCCCTCTATCTTGTATATTTCATCATGACGAGGCTTTCAAGATTAAGTTTAAAAAGAAGCTTGTGGCGAGGACTGTTTGGTTTTTATCCTGCGAATTCCACGTGGTAAGGCGTTATCCGACCGGACAAACGGTAGTCATTTTCCCGGGAAAGGTGTAGTGCGTGCGTTTTCGATCTCGTGTCGTCGCACTACTCCGCTCTGCGAGAGTCAGTCAGAGGTTAATGAACGATGTTCCTTGCGTTATGGACATTGCCACGCGTTGTATGTGGACTTTGAAAAAGCGAGCGATGAATGGGATCGGTGCTGGAGCCATCTGTCATTGAAGGCGAGAAAGAGAAATGCGTGCTCAGTTGTCTGGGTCATCAATGAAGAGAAGCGCGGGGCGTGGACTGATTTTGATCCTGCGAGATAGATTAAGGCGTTGTCCGACCAGGCAAAAGGTTCCAAATAGCCGAGATGTAGTTTGCGATCTCGTGCTGCCTCAAATTTATTCTGAATTTGTAGTTTTTCAGCATTTTTTTCGCAAACATAATCTAAACAGCGCGCCGTACGAAAAAAAGGTACTATAACTGCCTTTATAGGATTATTGTTTTTCCCTTTAACAATCATTCGAGTGCAGTAAATGAGTAAGGGTGATTATCGTTTTGTGAAATGATCAGAGGCGCAGAGAGCGAAGTCGGGGCCCAGGGATAAAATCTTTGGGGTCCCTTTGCTATCCAGAAATCCTTTTGATGCCGTATTAGATCAATCATTTATTCCTTATTAAAATTATTAATCATTTAAAGAAATTTTAAATTAATAGTAATTGGAAAATAATTAATAGAATTAAAATTATTAATTTAAAAGAATATTATACTTTAATGAACATCCATGCTCTAAAAAATACCAACAGTTTGTTTTGAAAGTTTCGTCACCTCCATAGAGAAACTGTATTTGAAACGTTAACATTTTTGCAAAGCTTGCTTCCTGAGTATTGAAAAAATAAATATTTTTATTCATACTTCCATGCAAGCAGGCAGCCAAAAAAGTTTCAGAAGGTCAAAAAGTGGAAATTTCAAAATTTCTCATAGAAAGTCTTGATCTTTAACATTTTGTTAAGGAAACTTCAAAATTTCGGAGGTTGGGTGTTCCCATAGTCTCTCCTATGGCTGGCTTTCTTCCACTATTTAACAATGTGTCTCGGAAAAAAAAAAAGATTTTTTGTTAAATAAATCTTTTCTACTTTTAGTCATGGCAAACCGTTGAATAACACCTTCAATGTCTACTTTTCTTGGAAAAGAAGACTCAATCACTAACACTCCTTGTTTTTGTAAAGTTGGTGGTTTATGCTATAGATGGCTTTTTGTAATTTCATTCAAAAATTAATTTGAAACATCCGCGGACATAATCTAAATTTGGATATTTTTTTTTAAAAACAAAATTGACAACACACAATTAAGTATCATATAAACAACAAAAGTGGGGCCCCTTCACAAGCTGAGGCCCTGGGGATTTTTCCCCTGCTCCCCCTCCCTGTCTGCGCCACTGGAAATGATGGAATATTTCAAGTAAAATAGAATATTAGGAACACTCCCAGGCAGTCCCTGATAATAGCAGGAGCACTTGGGGGTAGATTATGTAGTATATAATAACTTCTAACATTTAGGGGTCCGTGCCCAAGGAACACAAGTAGAAATAGGCACATTAGCTTTACGCCCAACCGCATTACCGCAGCCGTATTTCAAATCTGTCTTTATGGAACGTTGTTCACCACATTTGCCATGTCGCTAATTTTGGATAATGCCATTTTGCCTCTCACGGTATACTTTTACCACGGCGGTACGCGAACAGTTTAGAAAACTACCCGTTTCAGAAATCCTTCCAGCTTTGGCCGAGATCCAATGATCACACTCTTTTAGATGTCGGATAAATCGCTCCATTTTCGCATTTCTCCAAAAATTGCCGTTTTTGATGCCGATGTTTTCCGATTCCCTCCAACCAAGGCTCGACCAGTGGCTGAGCGCGCTTGCGCTCTCAACTGGGAGACGGAAGATGCTTGGTTCAAAACCAGGTCGCGTCCGCCGACCTAACCGCTGGGAGTTTTCTGTGACTTTCTGTGAAACTTCGCGTAAATACGTGTTAGGATCCCTTCGAAAGTCCCGCACGGGAGGCAATCCCCCCCCTCCTTGCCCTAGATCCCTCGCTCAGATAATTGGCCGTAACACCACATTTATATTCCTCGGACCAGCACCACACTAAAGATGATTTCTGGACTGCATTCAGACGTCACAGAGGTTCGGCCGATGGCCTGTCGGCAATTGCACACAAAGGTTAACTAGACTAATTGCCGACAGCGCATCGGCTGAACCTCTGTGACATGAGACAGTGGTGGAGGGACATCTGTCCTCCGACGCAGGATCCAAATTGCGCCAAATTGTATATTCTATAACCTTCCCCATTGCATTTTGTCAAATAGGAGGGGGCGCAAAATCATCAGTTTTCCCCAGGCGCTAAAGTTCTGTGGCGGCCTGAGATCACCTCCGCGAACACAACACCCGGCAATTGAAGGCCGGTCAATTGGGGTACCTTTTGGCCGAGCCGGATTGCGCCTCATTCTACCACCCACAAGCCCCTGGGTTCAAACCCAGCTTTCACCACACGCTCTTCCTACATTGATGACCCGGACAACGATTACGCATTCTCCTTCTCGCCAATAGCGACAGATGGCGCCAGCACCGACCTCTTCCATCTCTCGTTCGGCTCTTTCAGCAACGAGCGGCAGCGACCTCACAAAAGTCCACAACGAGTGGCAGCGTTCCATAACGCTTGCAACATCGTTCGTCAGCCTCCGACTGACTCTCTAGGGGGGGGGGAGTTGTGTGGTGGCACGAGATTACCTCTGCGCACACAACACCCGGCAATTGAAGGCCAGTCAGTTGGGATACCTTTTGGCTGAGCCGGATTGCGCCTCATTTTACCACTCATAAGTCCCTGGGTTCAAACCCAGGTCTCACCACACGCTCTTCCTACAGTTCCTAGTAACAACTCTGACATAAAAACGCAGTCCGAAGGCATTATCTCTAGTGTGGTGTTGCTGGAACACCCTTTGAGGTGACCAGAGTCTTGAACAAAGAATTGGGGACAAATTAGCGTCGTGTTCCCAATTCTGAAAAAAAAAATTGGGGACAATTTATAAAATCAATGATCTTCTCTAGTAAGCTTCTGTTTATTCAACTAAAGCATCATTAATATTCATAAAATGAAGGAAACATGATAGATTTTTTTTTAATTTGAAAGAAATAGCCATTTTAATTAAAAATTTTGTCCACAGTTGCCGTGTTACTTTCTAGGGACAAACTAAAAGAAATCCAGAAATTGGGGACGTTTGTACACCCTCCAAAAAAAGTATTCGAGCAAGAGAGAAATTTCCTATTTTAGATTTGCGAATAGTAATTGAGTTTTTGAAAAACGCACAACCTGACAGAAATATGGAAATTCATGTTTATACATAGCCTAATTCATATTCTATAATAAATAATTTTTAATATACGAAACCAACGTAGGAAATTTCTCTCTTGCTCGAATACTTTTTTTGGAGGGTGTACACTTTAACTTTATATGCGCTCCACTGCAATGTACTGTCACCTGCCTTCTGTGATTGGTTATACAATACGACTGCCAAAATACAACGCCTGTCGACCTAGCCATTCGGAGTTTTCCGTGGTTTTCTCCAAAACCTCGCGTAAATACCGGCTAAGATCCCTTAGAATGTCCCGCACGGTGGGCATTCCCTCTATAGGCCTAGGACCCTAGTGCAGTCAATAGGCCTTAATCCACAAACAAACCATAATACCTAGTGACCATATTTTTAAACTTGAAACAGAATTGGGGGCATTTTATATTAATGAAATAATTAACAGTAATCTAATTAAAAATTGTCCCCAATTGCTTCTTTACATTTTGGGGACAAATCTAAGGTGACCAGATTTTTTAACATAGAATCGGGAACGTGTCCCCAATTTTGAAACAAACCTGGGGACATTTATAATTAATGAAATAATTAACAGTAATTTAATTGAAAAACAATGCAATTAAAAAGTATCCCCAATTCCTGTTTTACATTTTGGGGACAATTTGAAAAACGTCCTGAAATTGGGGACGTTTGGTCACTTTACCATACGTCCCCAATTTCTGTGTTATTTTCCGATTTATGCTAAATTGGGGACGTATGGTAAAGTGACCAATCGTCCCCATTTTCAGGACATTTTTCAAATTATTGCAGTTTTTTATTAAATTACTGTTAATTATTTCATTAATTATAAATGTCCGCAGTTTTGTTTCAAAGTCGAGGACATGTCCTCGATTCTATGTTCAAATATCTGTCACTTTGTCCCCCAAAAGATAAAACATCAATTGTGGAAAAACTTTTTTCAAACATAGACACATCCTCAATGTTTGTTTATGAAATGGGCACACCAAGCTGATTTGTCCAATTTTTTTTTTTTTTTAACGGTCAATAACGGTATTAAATTCAAGTTGGGTGATTGATTCAAAATAAATACTTTAGTATGAAATTGGGGACCAAACGTCCCCAATTTCAGAACTTTTTTTTTTTTTTTTCAATTTGCCTTCAAAATGTAACACAAATGGGGAGGGGGGGGGGAAATTTTAATTAAAAGATATTTCTACAAATAAAAAAAATTCATGTTTCCTTCGTTCTATGAATGTTAAAACTGCTTTTGTTAAAGGAATAGAAGCCTATTTGAGAAAAGCACTGAATTTATAAATTGTCCCCAATTTTATTTCATAATTAGAGACACTACACAGATTTGACCCCGATTCCTGGTTCGAAAATTTATTCATCTTAGTCTTACTGACTTTAACCTGTTTACTCCAATTGTTGCAAGGAAATGATAGCTACGGTTCTCCCTCCCGTACCAACAACTACTCAGCTTGGATCTTTGAATGCTCTTGTTACGGGCCAGTATTTGCATTCAAATGTATGTGCTGCAATGCAGCAGTGGCATTAACCCTTCAACGTGCCGTGTCCTCTCTAGCACACAACTCTAGCATTCCATTCATGATAAATAAATTTGATTTCAATATAATACTCTAGGCATACACCAACAAGCCAAAACATTATGACCAACCCCCACAATTTTCAATGAACTAGTCTGGATCATTTGGAGAGCAAGTAATTAAGTGGGAATGGCATTTATCTGTTGTTGGAGAAGGTAAGGAATCATTTTTGTACTAACGTTTGTGAGTGATGGGAAAGGCTGTTTATCTAAGCTAATTTGATAGAGGGCAGATTGTAATGGCCCGAAGACTCCGAACGAGTATCTCTGAAACAGCACAACTGGTCGGTTGTTCATGATTTGTCGTTGTTAGTATTTATAAAAATGTTATTAATGACAGTGAAACCAGCAGTAGACATCTAGATGTTGGGCATCCATGCATCATCAAAGGAAGAGGATGTTGGAGACTATCCCACCTAATACAGCAAAATCGACATCAGGCAGTCCAATACAGTGCAGTGCAGGCCCAAGTACAAATGTTTCAGAACAAGCAGTTCAGTGGACACTGTAGGATGTTGGTAACTGTGGAGCACGTCTCACTCCTGAATCTCTGCTTGCCAACTATGCTTACAGTAGGCACGAGAACATCGAGACTGGACCATAGATATGTGAAAGAGAGTTGCCTGGTCAAGTGAATCCTGATTTCTTCATTATGCTAATGGTCGTGTCAGGGCATGGTGTCTTCCTGGAGAACAGCTGCTCCCCTCTTGTACAGCAGGCTATACAGATTACAGGTTGGTGGTATTATGCTTCGGGGGATGTTCTCTTGGGCAGAATTGGGACCCATAGTTGTGGTAGAACAGACCCGGAATGTGGTGGACTATCTGAACACAATCACAAATCGGTTGCACTCTTATACAGCATATATCTTTCCAACAGGAAATGGAATCTTGTGCCCTGTTAGAAGGCTGGAATTGTGTTGGAGTGGTTCGAGGAGCATAGTGATGAATTCCAATTAATGTCCTGACTACCTATTCACCAGATCTTGATTCCATAGAGCATCTGTGGAAGCAGTGCTATGCACCTAATGTGTATGGAGCAGCAGCTCAGCAAACACCACCATGTTCCAATATCTCGACTTTGGGTGACCACTACTTAAATATTTAGTGCAACCTGTCTCCAATAACTCGGTTGTACCTCCAGTACGAGGTCATAATATTTTGGCTCTTCAGTGTAGTTTCACGAGAACCTTTTCCTATTTGGCACAGATAATTTCCCATAAAAATTCTTGATTATTTGTAAAATGGATGTCAGAATTATTTTTATCAGTACCAGTATCTGCTGAGAACTGCAGTATATGATGAAGATATACAAGGGGAGCCGGAAAATAAGTTTCCCCTGCCGATTGTGGTCAGAGTTGTGTATGAAAGTCAAAAAATAGAATGAGACATTAAGGATAAGACATAACTTTATTTTTCTACATAAGTACCAAGTACATTGAGACATTTGTCATACCTCTTGATAAGCTTCAATAAGCCCTCCAGGTAAACTCAGGTCTTTGCATACGGAAGAAGCATTTAACGGCTTCAGCATTGCTTCGAAAGCACCTTCTGTCGAGATTCTCCTTCAAAGCCGGAAAGAGATGGAAGTCACTTCGTGCAAGATCGGGACTATATGAGGATGATGTAGGCGCTCCCAACCAAGAGTTGCAATATGATTTTGCATTGCTGTCACCGAGCATTGTCTCACTTTGTCATCCAACATCAGAACGCCAGATCTGAGAAGGCCAGGCCGCTTTTTCTGAATTACCTCTTTCTATTTCGAAAGGGTGTCACAGTACCACGTAGCATTGATGGTTCCAACCTCCAAAAAGTCCAACGTCAAAACTCCTTGGTGTCCCAGAAAACTGTGAAGGGCACTTTACCTACAGACGGAGTTGTTTTGAACTTCTTTCGGACAGGTGATGACAGATGTTTCCACTCCATCAATGCGGCCTTTGTTTCGGTTGCGAAATGGTGGATTCACATTTCATCTCCTATCACAATCCGAAACAGAAAATAATTGCCATCTTCATGGTAACACACAAGATGTTCCAGCTGACACTCATGAAGAGCATTGTTCCATGAGTGTCGGAGCACCCATTGTGCTGACACTTTCTTGTATCGAAGATTGTTGTGGATGATCTTATGAACTCCCTCATGTCTGATTCCAAGTTCTTCTGCTACTCCCTCAATGGTGATACACCGGTTCACTCTAATCATATCATCCATCTTCCTGACATTTACATCTGTAGTGGCTATGCACGTCCGTCAAGGTCACGGTATGTCCTGCACCTGCTGACGTCCATCACTGAATTTGCGGCACCATCTCCCCACCATTTGCTTCAACATCACACCTGGGCCATAGACTTCCACAAGGCGGTTATTAATTTATGCTCCTGATACTCCACGTGTTCATTCATAGTGGATAACTGCTCTCACTTCCTCCTTTGACCCTGAATTCAAAATGCACCATCTCTCCAAACCTACTGGGACCACACTGAGAGGCTGGTCTCTGCTTTGTGGAGGCACTACAACAGCGCCATCTGCTTGATTGCAGTCAACCTCTACCCAATGATGTATCAATGTCTTGCGCGTTCACTTGCTGTGTTGTCTTTCGCTCATAACCGTTCAATGCTTTGTCCATATGCAAAGCATTGATGTTTTCCTGGAGGACTTTTTGAAGCTTATGAAATGGTATGACAAAGGCTTAATCTGCCCCTGCATCTATGAAATAAAAAAGTCCAGTTCCTAATGATTCGGGGATTGACTCATCGCTCACAGTGCATCTGCCATCTGCAGCCATGTTGAAATTTTGATAAAAATGACATTTTTATCGCTAACTAAAAGCAAAAACTTTTTGTACAATTCGAAAGATCTCTAAGAAAGTAACCTTTTTTTAACTTTCAGCTACTTTAAATATCTAGCGAGATATCCCGCCTTGAAAAAGTAAACTGAGAAGCGAAACAAACAATTCATTCCTTGATTCTTTGAAAAAAATCATGCAACATAATCACCTTGATCGTAACCATAGGTGTCACTTAATGACAAAAAACTTAGGAATGACATTTACTGTGTTTGCATCGGACAAGAAAACCTAAATGATTCAAGAAACGAGAATGTTTCAAACATAAACAGGAAAAATGGTTAAACAAAGATGGATCCATACAGAAAAAAAAAAATCAGTAATGAAATAAGCAAGAAAAATAACACGAAGAAAGAAAGGAGATAGTCAGAACAAAAGTGAGTGTTAATAGTCTCCCCCCCCCCCCACACACAAAAAAAAAAATCTTATAAGTAACATTTTATGTATGTTTTTTTCACAAAGTTTTTATTTATTGTATATTGTTATTGTTTTTGGAAGTCACCTTTTTTTTTTAAATTGCTCTCACAAGAGTGCTTTTAAAAGTTAATGACGTGTCACTTGAGAAATCGTATTTTAAAAGTGTCTTAGTGTTTCAGATGTTTATTTGTTTTGTTGTAAGCATTTATTTTGAATTCGTTTAACTGGATGGATTTTGATTTCAACGTTGTTGGATCATAATTTTTATTTTGATTGTTTTGGGACATTGTCATAAGCATTTGTTTAACCAGATGGATTTTGATTTCAACATTGTTGGATCATAGCTTTTATTTAGGTTAATTTGGTGTTGGTTATTTTGTTTTTGTCATAAATCTATAATTACTAGCCGGCATTCTGTCCAGCATCGCTGGCCTGTGAAAATTTGCTTTACAAAATTGCCGACCAGTAAGGTAGACTTCATGTCTCTGTTAACTGTGTCAGTCAGCCTAATGACTATGCATCTATGCAGTAGCGTAGCCACGATTTAATTTTGCGGGGGGGGGGGGGTGCATCAAATTGTAAGCTAAAGTTGAATTGTAAACTAAGTATCAAACTGTAAGCTAAGTAAAGGGTCCCATTTTGGGGGTGGGGGGCTACAAACCCCCCTCTGACTAGGCCCCTGCATCTATGATTTTATTTTTTTTAAATTGGAGTTGTGTTACTCTGAACTTAGAATTTCTAGAGTTCAGAGTTGAGTTGTTGAAACATGACTCCAATTTTGAAAAAATAAAAATCAGATGCGTAGTTGTTAGACTGACAGAGTTAACATCCCCTTCTTCTCTTCTGTGTTTGCATTGCGGCAGGAAGACTGGTTATTATACTGAAGACTGGATTCTGTTTTTAGTAGCTGCATAGTTATTAGCGATAAATGACTGTTAGAACACAGACATGTATCAGATGCGGTCATTGCACATGGCTCACGCGAGCGGGCATATGGAGCAGCCTGTAGATTACACTTTTTGGTCGTGAATAGGCCATCGGTGGTGTTACACCCCGATAAGTGTTAACTGTTTAGTGGCCCATTCACTAATTTGCAATAAGAGATTTAACTTATTAACTTTTAAACCAGCAGAGCAATACCCAATTTCAGCGTAGCTGTAAAGTCTTTAAAAGTCTGTATAAAAATTGACTAGCAGAATATGTAGCATGTATAGACTCAATAAATAGGCTTTTAATTTAAAATAACGAACTTCAATTTATTAACTGTCAATTATATTAAAATCAGTTACATAAAAAGGAGAAACAATTAACTAGGTAAAGCCCAGACAGCACAGCAAACTTGCAGCAAGCTTGATTTATCAAGTCAATAAACTTGAAATTTCAAGCTTGCAAGCTTAATGCAAGCGTGATCAAGTGTCTAGTTACACTTGCCAGCTTGCATAAGCTTGACATAGCAAGTTAATTTCAAGCTTAAAAATTTTCTAAAAAAAAATTTCTAAGTACAGGGGCGCCTGCGCCCTACGTACTTTATTTTTCCGTGCCTTTTCCCCCTCTGTGCTGAAATTTTAGGTTATTTTAATCTGTTCCATCAAACGTCGGTGGCTAGGTTCGATCCCGGGAACTTTAGGCTGGCAGGCTTGCGTGCTAACCGCTCGGCTATTTTGCCTCGGGCAGCAATGACTAAAATTTGAAGTGACTGTTGTCACGCCAGATCGATAAGTATGGGCGATGCTGATAAGTTTCTTTCATTTTTTCATGGGATGAATCAAAATTTAAATAATGTTATGTGTGATTCATAACTCTACTAATAGAGAAATAAGCATAATATAAACTTAAAAGCAGGACACGTTTTAAAACTTTCAATATCGCAACACTCATCGTTGAGCAATACTGCTGGCCAAAATCGAGACAAATGACTGATTTTGAAATCAATTTCGTAGTATAATTGTATTTTATTTTGAAGAATTTCCATATTTGGAAATATAGAATCTTTTTTTTTTTTTTTTTTTTTTTTTATTCTATGGTCAAGTAAATTTATGACTGATTAATTATTTTGTGGAGGCCGGATTACGTCTCATTCTACCATACCCATAAAGTGAAGTATATTAATTAACTAAATTGTGTTAATTATATTAAAATTTATTTTTAGGGCTAACTAATTAGTTTGGAATTACTAATGTTAATTAGATGTAAATAAAACTAAAACTCCCCTCGTGTTATAATAAAATAAAACACAACTTTTACGAACTTTTCTTTATTGAGCAAATTTGAGAAACGCTATGACAATTAATGTCCATTCTCTTTCACAGATGGCGCCATCAACGTGTGCTTTTCAAATTGAAAAACCAAGTGGGTATCAATTGTCAAGCTTAAATCAAGCTGTATTTAAGCTTGACGATTGAACTTGACTCCTGCAAGCTTGCTGCCAGCTTAAAATGAGTTGAACTGTCAAGCTTGTATTAAAAACTATTGCACTAAAATAATTAAATGTATTGCTATCACGGTTCAATGACTCAATAAAACCTCTGTATGGAACCTCTTATCCGGAAACCAGTTATCCAGAATCATTTTTCAATCGATTAAAATCCTATTTTTTCCAAAAGAAAAGCAAAAAATTAGTTTTTTTTTATATTTCTTATGTTTCTGTTTTTTTTTTTTTTTTTTTTTTGAGTACTACAGCTGGAATTTATAAAGCAAGCAATCTGGTAAGATATTTTATTTTATTTTTTAGTGTGTGACTAAGTTTTCAAGAAGTTATCATATACTTACTACTTCCTCTCTCAATGATTATTATTTATCTTGATCATATTAAGAGCTTTTTTAATATTATTTTTCTAATATATGAACAATTAATGTTTAATTCTAATCAAAAATAGAGAGTAACATTTATGCTACCAATCAAATAAGTAGGTGCCGTGTTAATCCCCAATCAGTTATCCAGAATACACCTGGTCCCAACCATTCCGGATAACAGGTTCTATACTGTATTACCAAAATTGGCTAAACTCAGTTGCGTGTATAGAAATTTTATCAAAGGGTGCTCAGTGGCATAGCCAAGAGAGGATTTAGGAGTCCATACCTCCCAAATTGAGAGAGACAGACACGGGAAAAGGGATCTTATCCCTATTTTTAAAAATTAATATAGATATGTTATTAACCATAAACCCTGTTGTTAACCTTAAACCTTCAAGCAAAGCTACCAGAGTAGAAAAGCTTGGTTTAATGGTTACTCGAGGTAAAATTATTGATGCTGTTCTTGAAACTGCAATAAACTCTGATCTGCAAGGAATATTGCGTGCTATGGTGAGTAGAGATGTTTATGCAGAAAGTGGTGATACAGTTTTAATACCTAAAGGCTCAAGATTGATAGGTAGTTATTCATTTGACTCAAATGTTGCAAGAGCGGTTTTGGGTTTATTGAAACTGGTACTGTAACTCGTAATCCACAATATGGAAACAAAAAAACAAGAATTTAATTAAAGATCAAGGGGTAATTAACAGATTGGGATTTAACAATAAAGGAATAGACTATTTTCTTAAACCAATAGATGAAATCAAGCTTGATGACTGCATTTTTGGCATAAATATAGGAAAAAATAGTGCATCGAAAGACCAAATTAGTGATTATGTTAATTTAATAAAGATGATATATGGAAGAAGCAATTATATAGTGCTGAACACGCCTAATTTACGCAATCTGCACAATAAGCAAGAATTATCGAAATTGTTGAAACCTTTCACTTCTATCATAACAAAGGTACAACAGTGAAGATTCCCTTCTGCATCCAGTGGAGCATTCAGATTTATGCAATGCTGGGAACACTGCAACTTCATGACAATGGTAGTAAACAGGTTAAACCTTACTTCAAACTGTAAAGGAATTATCTCCTCTAAGTCATTAAGCATACGTTCATTCGGACATTTTGTTATGATCTGAAAAATGTTTTGAAAATAATGTTTGTTCTAGCGATCTATGAGTAGTAAAAACAAATTATAGAGTAATATTTTGTGTAATGTTTAAGTGGTACTACTTATCTTTTGGGTTTGTTTATTATTTCTTTCACGGCACAAACTTTCCGATTTCGCAGTTTGTTTTGATTCGTTTTGCGCGCTAACGTCAAAACAGGTTGCCAGATCGGATGAACAAAACTTTTTCTTTTTGATACGTGGTATTGGTATGATTGTAACTTTTGATAAATAATTAATGTTAGAAATGTTTATATGTGTTTTTTAAAATCGAGCCGACTTCTCCTTTTCTTTATGCCGACATTTTTTTTTTCTTAAATAAATTTTTGATACAAACATCATATTTTGGCTTTGTAAAGTGTTTGCTAAATTTTAAGTTTTGGTTTAAAAAGTTTTTATGCTAAAATTTTCTCTCCGTCTTTAACTTTTATTCTGCCTTTTCTGTTTTTTTTTTTCTTTTTACCCTTTTTCCCTGCATCATTTCACATAATTCGATAGATTGGATGAAGTTTCGATACAGACATCGAAATCGGCGGAGGAACACAACCACGTGCAAGAAAAAATGTAAATGCCTCAAAATACATCAATTAAACAACGAAATAATTAAATTTCTTTTTAATGCAACGTAACTTCACCAAATAAATAAATTTCACTTAAAATTTTATGCACTAAGATATGAAAAAATTAAAGTTCATGAATAAACTTGATTGTCGGATGGCTACAGAAGTGAGAAGGCTGAGAAGGGAAAAGCGAACGTCAGGGAGCGAGCTCTCTCTCTTCCTCTTGGAGTAGCTGGTACCTACGGACGGAGATCGGAACGTGATTTTTTTTTTGGAGAGAAGCCAAGACATGATGTGGTTGACTCGAGGCATGGAACCGGCGACCTGAGACTACTGAACGATGGGGGCCCCCAGATTCTTTCCCCAGACGATAAGTCATTCCTTTTTCTTTTCTTTCCCTTTCTCTATTTAATTTTTTTTTGTTTTTGTCGGCTGTTAAAAATATAAAGTTAAGTGCACTTCAACAAGGGAACTTTAAAATGTTTGTAATAATGGGTATTTTAAGTTTGAATTTTGTAAAAGAAAAATGTTTTTCCATAAATTTGTTTTGGAGTTAATTTAAAATAAATGTAAGATTTTAAAGTTTAACAGAGTGTTTTCTTCATTATTTCTTTGTCTCGTTACTGGGTCTACAATGGCGTCGTTGCGCCATTTTTCTTTTCAGCGAAATGCACAGATAGAACCTGGGTCTTTGGCGGCTTAAAACTTTTAAATTATACGATTATTTCGGCCTCTATGCCATTTGTTTTAGGAAAAGATATTGGATTATTTGATATTTTTATTTAACTTTAATTTAGGTATGTTTGCAAATTTTAACTTAAGCTACGTGAAGTCATGGCAATTTTAAATGGGTTAACATGCAAGTCAAGGTTTTGGTGAATGCAACCTTTAAGTGCACAATTGCTTGAACTAATAAACAGGATGGGGGCGGGGGGAGACTATGCCCCCAGAGGTTAACTTTAATTGATTCAACTCATTTAAATCTTTAATTTTATACTATTAATTATGCTTTTAAATTAAACAAAATAATTTATAAGGATGCAATTTATAATTTACCATTTAAAACCAAAACTTCTTTGAAATCAAAATCGACATTAAAATCATCGGTACTATAAAACTGTACTATATTCTTCATCAAGCATATTCTAACTATACTTCACTTTTATATATACTGCTTGGAAAGTGTATCATAATCCATGAGTATACCATAATTGCATTCCTTGTTTCATAAAACACTTCTTTGGAACTGAAATCTATATTAAAATTGCCTATTAAAAATTTTTTACAATCTTTGTCAGGCATATTCTAACTAGATTCTCACCAAGCTAGATTTAGTTTTGGGCTCTTATTTTACGGCACCAGACTTAGTAAAAAAATCTTTAAAAATTGCAAACATTGTCAACTTTCACCCCCCCCCCCCCAAAAAAAAAAAAAAAAAAAAAAAAACAAGATTGCAATTTTTTAAATGGTGAGCAAGCATGCTATCACATTCTACAGGATGTCTTCTCTTGACTGAAATTGGGTCACTTTACACATCATTTTTATCTTCAGAAATTGAGAAAAATCACAGAGTCAAGTCTGGTGTGTAGGGAGCTTGACGATATACAAGAAAGTTGTTTTTGATGAGGAGAGCCTGAATCAAATGCACAAAATGGGCATTATCATAATGAAACTGATTTGTGTCTATAGAAGATATCATACGGAATGAGATGGCATAGTTGCTCATCATTAAGAAATTGAGCTCCAGAATCATTTCTAACAATTGTGAAAGCTCTGGGAGAAGTGTGTACACTTCCTTGAAGACTATTTTAAAGGGAATTAGTATTTTGGATTTTCAAATCACAATAAATGCATTTTTGTCACCCTAAGGCTCAATACTTTTTGAGCACACCTTGTACGATTCTGCTCATAATAGAGTTCAGCAGTATCAAAAATACATATACAGCACCTGCTGCTTAATAAAATCATATTGGTTTCGAGTTAAATTGATTTTAATAAGCAGCAAACATTATTATAACCAAAGATGGTGTGTCACCTGTTGCCATATCCCAAACTCAAAGAGAAATTATAAAATTATCAGATTGATAGAACTAATAAATGAAAAATAATTGATTTCAAGTGGACTATTTAGTGGATATTAGTTAATTATTCATTCAAAATTCATAACATAAACTTATAAACATATAAAATGAATTAACTTACATAATTCATAATAGGCTTTCCAAAAAATAATCAGCGTTGTACTTTTTGGATGGAAACACTAAACATTCAATGCTTCTATCAAGAAAGTAATATTAAGGATACATTTTCGATTAAATTCTTCTAATTAGACATGCTGTTCGTCTAAGTGCTTTCAAACAGAACTAGAAAAACTTATCAGAAATTACAGTGAGAAAAAAAGTCATACTTTGTGGACACTTTCAAATTTCGTACGACTGACAATAGCGCATAAGCTGAGCTCAGTTCTTTTGCCTCAGGAGACAAAAATATTTCTATCCAATAAATCAGCCACCCTATAGAAATGGATAGGACTAACTAGCAGATGAAGAGCCCTCCCCACAAAAACATTAGAAATAATTTGAGGACAATTTTTAAAATAAAATATTTCAATTCATTCAATTGAGAGAAATTTCAATTTTAAAAGCTTTTTGCATCTAACTCTCCGGGTTTAGGAGGGCTTTAGCCCCCCATAGCCCTCTCCGTGGGTGCGCCTATGACATCCTAACTAATATTATAAATGCGAAAGTGAGTTTGTTTGTTTGTTTGTTTATGACGCTTTCACGCCTAAACCGCTGAATCGATTAGGATGCATTTCGGTTTAGATATAGATGGGACCCTGGAGTTAGTTATAGGCTACTTAGAATTTCAGATTTTTAATTACTTTTTTAATTATTAATTAAAAACCGTTTTTACGTTGTCATGCTTGGCAGAGTTTCGCCCGTATCACATGATTCGTGTTTTGAGCTAAGAAGAATGCTATTACTTCAAAGAAGCGCGTGCGCGTGCATCTGAAAAACATTAAATAATATGGAAATTATGCCAGTTTTATGCCAAATATATCTATCTCTAATAATAAAAATGAATGTTCTCCAGCCAAATCTACAGAAAGCAGAGCTTTGAAAATTTGAGCATGCCTGGACGCATGACTTCGGTAAAGTGTACCTGAGTCTCGGAAATTTTAATTACTTTTCTAACTATTAATTAAAAACCGTTTTATCGCCCGCACAAAGTGATTTATGTTTTTGAAATAAAGCAGAAATTCTATTTGCAAAATCATGTGCATTTGAAAAACATAAATAAGTATGGAAATTATGTTGATTTTACGCCAAATTAAAAAGCATAAATAAAGAAAAGTGTACTTACGTATTATCCCGGCGGTCCGGCAAGACAAGCGATTTTTAGCCGAGATAAATGCCGGGCACATGAAGTTATTAATGGTTCTGAATACGATTGGCAACTCATTTGACGAAAAAACAGTTTGGCGGGAATGACCGCCGGGATAATAGGTAAGTACCAAGAAAAGTCCAGATGTGTTTCTTAAAGTTCGTAAATTTCCAAATCCTACAAATAATGTAAATGTGTACGTTTATGTGTTTGGATGTTTTTGACTAGGAATCACACAAAAATGTCTGGAAAAATTTGTAATGAAGATAGCTTATGCCCTGGACAGGCAACCTTTCAAGCATAAATAATTCTTTTACAAAGACACTCAAAATAATACTAATGCATTGCGCTCTATGGAAATTTTGTAGCAACTAAACCGATTTTAAAACTTTCTTGACTGATTGAAAGTCCTAGGCCTATATGGTCCTAGGCCTATAGGGTCCTAGGCGTGTATGGAGAATTCCTCTGTGTGGAATTTTCTAAGGGCTCCTAGGCCGTATTTTCGCGAGGTTTTTGAAAAAAACACGGAAAACTGCGAGCGGCTAGGTCGACAGATGCGACCGGTGTTTGAACCTGTCACCTCCCGCCTTCCAGGTTTGAGAGCAGACCCTCTTAGACACTGGGGGGACCCTGAGTGTTATAGGCTACCTTTTATGCATATATCACAAATAGTTCTTTTACAGGGATACTCATAAGAATTACATTACGCTCTATGTGTATCTCTATAAGTACTGAACTGATTCCAAAACTTTTTTCACTGATAGTAAGCTACACTATTCTTGAGTATTATAGGCTAAAATTAATGCATGTAGCGCAAATAGATCCTTTACAGGAACACTCAAAATAATTCTAATACATTACGCTCTCTGGGTATCTCTGTAACTATAGAACCGATTCTAAAACTTTTTCCCTAATAGAAAGCTGCACTGTTCCTGATTAACATAGGCTAAAATTCATGCATATAGCATAAATATTTCTCTTACAAGAACACTCAAAACAGTTCGCAAATACTGTCGTAACTGTCTCTATTCGCCAAATGCCTGAAAAAAATCTAAATTTAGTAATTTTACATACTCTGTTATTTTAAATGAAGTATACTACCATGCATTATACTTCATTTAAAATAAGTAAAAAGCAAATAATATTTAAATGCAGTTTCTTACATATTCGCAAACATATTTGTTATTCACACATGATTCGTTTCTCTCGAGACCTAATTCTAAAGCCGATGCGGACGAAGTCGCGGGTAGCCGCTAGTAAGCATATATATGCAACAAGCTTGGGTTGGGTTTTTGACATGACAAGCATCAACAGCTGGTTTAAACTGTCAAAAACTAATCCATAAAAGAAAGAGAACAATATGATAACTTATGCAGTATATTTACATTTGGCATAACTAAATGTATAATTATAACTGAAAATAACAATTATGCTAACACATAAGTTGTGCTCATTAAGAATAAATAGTTTAGTACCATTTTTTTACATGATACAAATTTAGAAATTTAATGTAGATGTATATATATAATAACAGTATATATAATTATATAAATAATGTTCTGCAGTTTTTCAAAAAATTCCAAACTAAGGTATGGCTAAACATTTTCTTGAAGCAAACACTAAGTTTATTTTTGGTTTAATCTAAACACTTAAATTGAAAAGGCTTTAAGAAACAGCAATAACATAGTAATTTCAGTCATTTACATAAATAAAATTAAGATGAGAACCTTTAATTATCAATGTACAAAAGCTTCCTATTCTAAATAGAATTAGTAAAAAATTTCGGAACTTAAATGTTAAGTGTAAGCACTTTCTTATAAAACACATAATGCTCGTATCTTCTTAACAATAAAATAACCCTGACAGATGTAAACAATATATTTTTTTTTAGAAAGTGTATCCCAGCTCTGGAATTTTTCGCATAGTTGGTGAAAAATAAAATTAATCAGCCTATACACTCCAACTTGCCTAATAAGATGTAAACAATGTAAGGATTTTTTGCTGATTATAGGGCTTTATTCTACTAAATATTAATTGATTGCAGATATTAAAATACAAACTATTTTACAATAAAATAAACATAAACAACAATAGCAACTTTAATTTAATGGGAAAAGAAAAAAAAAAAAAAAGCACAAATTTTGTGGCTACACAATTACGATTGACCATTGTTTAAAATATTAGATGAAATTTAAATTAATCTAATATTAATTAAGATAGATATGATATATGAGAAAGATAGACTAAATGAAAAGACAAGTTTCACTGCTACTTAAACTCAGTAAGAGTATTCAAAAAGTAAACCAAACAGTATGCTAGTTACATGCAGTGCACAATTCATATCAAAACTTAAGATTTCTCACCTAATATAATTAACTATGACGTTTAAACGTTGGCATAATAAAATATCGATATATATATATTTTTGTTAAAAACAGGATTTTACTTAATAAACGGTTGGCAAGGTAACGGATTATAACTATTTGAATGATGCATATTAAAAATAGATAATAATAATAATTAAAAAATAAGATGATCAATGCAACAATTTGGTTAATACGCTTGCGTTTAAGCTAACATAGATTAGAACATGAAATCAAAGTAAACAATAGCTATTATAGAAGTTTTTAAATCAATTTTTTATTCTTTTAAAATATATTTTAAACAGCGAATAAAATTACAACAGCATAAATAACTTTTATAAACATAACAAAATCATTTCTTATTCTCAACATCTTTAATTAAAAATTAGGTAAATCTCACTGTTTTTATTATCATGCGTGACGGGGGTTCAAATAAGGATATGTAAACAAACAACAGGAAAGGGTGCATATAAGAAAACTTCCTGTTGGCGTGAAACCTTATGTACACCCCGCGATTCATTTTCTCTTCTGGCAGACGAGACAAATGAGACAATTCCGAATGAGCCAATCACGAGGCGTATAGGGTTGCCAGAAAGGGTGCAAATAAGCTTTGCCAAATGTTTGTGTCCGGAATGAGCTTACTCACGGCACGGCACGGCACAGGTGAAAACGTGCGGATAGGGGCAGATGGAATCCCAATACAAGAACTTAGACTTTTCTACCCTCCTGTTTGACAGGGGAAAACACGAGCGCGCGCAGGGAAAAATGCATTAGAAGATGGATTCGTGGGGAAAAGGACTACGTTTTTAAGCTAGCGTTACAAGGCTATTTATCAATCGTGCGATCTATTCTCGTTTTTTTCTTTTTCTTTTTGCAATTGAAATGAACAATTGTTATTACAAATGTATTTATTATATATTACGTGTGCATACTTAGACCTTTATAAGCATCAGCAATTAATTGTGCAGTCTGTTCTCGTTTTTTTTCTTTTTTTTGGAGGGGGGGAGGGGTAATTGAAATTAATAATTATTACAAATATATTTATTATATATTTATAATAAATACATATATATGTGTGTGCAGATATGTATTTACACACATATAAAGTAATGTATTGTCCTCATAGTAATGTATTTATTATTTATATATGTATGAATATATCAGTGGCGTAACTACAGGGGGGTTAACCTCCACCCACCCCATAATAAGGAATTTTTTTGTAATACAAAACGTATTTTCTTCACACTCGCACAACACACACACACACAACGATTCATGTATATATACACATATACATGAATCGTTGTAGTCGTAACCCCCCCCCCTCACCCCTATGAAAAATTTCTTCCTGCGCCACTGGAATGTATAAATACATTTTAATTTACTATATACAATAACTTATACTTAATAATGACTAGAGGTCAGAATTATTTAACTAATATTGCAATGGCCACTAAATTTATTAAAAAGTATGCCAATAAATAAAAAGAAATAAATGAGATTACAAACGACTTCCTAAAAAAAGTTCATGCATTATTTTCATTTTTAAAATAAAGGTAACGCTTTTCAACATACTTCTCTAACCAGTCTCTTAAAAGATGTTAGTGTATCCTTCCCCTTCTGTGTCAATCGTTGCATTGGGAATCGGGAAGCAACGGCAATCAGGGTTGAGGAATTCAGAATATTATTACCATAATCTTAGAGAACTGGACGCCAGAATTATTTAAACTACCGTTGTAATTTCATATATTGAGTCTTTCATACAGCATCAAGATATTGAGTCTTTGGTACTGCTGAGACGCAACGTGTGCGTTTGGGCCATCGGGGAGCAACGACGATCAGGGAAGGAGAATCGCAGCCACCGTTTCTGTTCGATAAGAGGTAGCAATAGAAACAAAGGCAATAAATTATATTTTCATTCTGCCGTTAGAGTGTAATCTATGAAAGCTATTTTGTTTGCTCCTGTTAAAGTGCTTTAAATACTACACTTGCTACATTCATGGCAGACTATTTTTTCACAAACTCCAAAAACTAGTAACTGCTCGCGAATTTTTGTGTAAACAAGATGGTTGCCTAACCTTGTTTGCGTTAGCAAGGTTCAGCAGTATAGGCACCCTATAAAAAATGCTGCTCCTAGGATACGCCCAAATATTTTCTATTTTATGATTAGTTGCATTAAACAATTTATTTACAATCAAGCCGGTGCTGGAGACAGGTGAATGAGAGGGACTATTGCACATGATCCCGTGGACATCGAAAGTCTGTGCTTGGTAAATTGAATAATTTCTAGTTTTATAAAACGAAAAATAAGTAAGTAAATAAAAATAAACCAACTTTAATTCTAGTAAAAAGTAAGTTTCCTTCTACCTCAAAATAAATCTTATAGTCTTAAAAATAAAAGTAAAATCACACCGAGGTACTGAGAAAATTATACCTTCATCTCAGATGTTGGAACTATCTTATCTTATTTACCTATCCTATCTTATCTTATGATTATCGTATATGTTCCTCTTATCGAACTAAAATGTCATTGGTTACGATTCCCCTTCCCTGATCGCCGTTGCTCCCCGACACCCCAAACGCACACGTTGTGTCTCAGCTGTACCAAAGACCCAATTATGTTGATGTTGCATGAAAGACTTAATATATGCAATTACAACAGTAGTTTAAATAATTCTGGCGTCAAGTTCTCTAAGATTATGGTAATATTCTGAATTCCTCAACCTTGATAGTCGTTGCTTCCCGATTGCCCAAATGCAACGATTGACACAGGAGGAGAAGGGTACACTAACTTTCAGAGACTCGTTAGAGACGTACGTTGAAAAGAGTAACCATTATTTTAAAAATGAAAAAAAAAAATGTATGAACTTTTTTAGGAAGTGGTTCGTAATCTGAAGTATTTCTTTTTATTTATTGACATCCTTTTTAATAAAGTTAGTGGCCATGCAATATTAGTTAAAAATAATGTGACCTCAGGTCATTATGAAGTATAAGTTATTGTACTCATTATTAAGTAAGTAAAAAATTATTTGTATATTCCAGTGGCGTAGGCAGAAATTTCTCTGGGGTTATGTATGCGTGAAGAAAATGCATTTTGTATGAGAAAAAATTCCTCATAGGGGGTTAAAACCCCTCTCTCCAGTAGCCACGCCCATGGGCACCCATAAGGGGGGGGCAAGGTAGGGCACTTGCCCACCCAGAGTTTTAGGTTAATGTCTCATGATGTAAACAAATGGAAAAACCAGAACTAAATTTGTTAAAAGTTTGAACTTTGCCCCCTCTAGAAAAAATTTTTGAAGTTTGCCCCCTCCTCTAGAAAAATTCCCATGGGCGCCCATGGCCACGTCACTTATATTTTCATATATATAAGTAATAAATGCATTACTTTATAGTAACAATCGTTGACACATATATATGTATTTATAAATATGTAATAAATCCATCTGTAACTATTATTAATTTCTCTTCGAAGCAATCGAGACGACAGCCTCCTGGTTAAGGGTCTCAATTAACAAAAATCTGAAATCAAATTATTAATTTTAATTACCAAAAGAGAAGAAAAAAAAGAGAGAACAAACTGCACAATTAATTGCCCATGTAACCAAGCTTAAAAACTTCTAAGTGTACATACATAATATATAATAAATACATTTGTGACAATTTTTCATTTGAATTACAAAAAAAAAAAAAAAAAAAAAAAACACGAAAGCAGACCGCACAATTAATAAATAGGCAGTGCGATCCTTGCTTAAAAACATTCAAGTACTTTTCCCCACGAACCCATCTTCTAATGCATTTCTCCCAGCGCGGGCGCGTGTTTTCCCCTATCAAACTGGTGGGTAGAAAAGTCTAAGTTTTTCTGTTAGGATTCCATCTGCCCCTATCCGCACGTCAGGTGAAAATGCTGGTGTTGAAGGACTCTGAGCTCTGTACTAACTACTGGAGAGTCTGAAAGAGACCGGTTTTGCCGTGCCGCTTTTCTGAAGTTTCCCTTTCCCTTTAGTTTTGATTTCCGAAATACTGGGTACTCTGAGCTTGACGTTTATATAATAGTGATAGTAATAAGACTCAGTGATAGTGTTCATTAAATGAGTGACCTCATCCTCAGCATTCCAGGCATGAACTCGACCATTTTTCCCAGACAGCACAAACTTGTCCAGAACATGTCCATACGATATCATGGACAAGTTCGAGACATAACTGACATTCCCAAATTTGTCTATATCTTGTCCATAATACCCCCCAAACTTGTCCATGTGGCACAATACGGCGTCCATAATGATATCCTCTGGACAAAATATAGACATCCATATGGACATGTTATGGACATCCAAAACTTATCTATATGGGCATGTTATGGACATCCATATGGAAATGTTATGGACATCCATGATTTGTCCATAAAGAGACATTCTGTGGATATTTATCTCATATCCACAGTTTATTTTTATGCTATGGATAAGTCACTACCATAAAGGAATAGAAGTAACTGCTTGTAGGATCACACATATTTGAATCTTCAAAAATATTTTCATCGATCCTATTTTCAAATTCATTATGAAAATAATTATAATCGTGCGCATTAATAGGCTTTGATTCAATATCATTCACATTACATTCAGCTTCAATAAGGAATAATTCATCATTAACTTCTTATTCAACATTTCGCCATTCCTGACGAGTCGACTTAATTTTTACTTTCCGAACATGTACCATGTAAGGAAAGTATTGTAATCATGAAAAAATTCGAATTCGAGATTTTGGTGTATTTACACGTTTTGAGGTCTTCTGAATTCATTTATGCTATTTTTACGAGATGTATGTATGTATGTGTGTATGTGTGTGTGTGTGTGTGTTTGTGTGTATGTGAGTGAACACGATAGCTCCTGAACGGGGCATGCGATTGAGCTCAAATTGGGTATATATGTTATAAACCACCGTCGCAAGACCGGTATTGATTTTGGTGTGTATAGAACTTATAGTTTTTCTACAGGGCTACGACAAAGATTTCTTTTACATTATGGCCTATGGGGGAAAATTTTGGAAAGTGTGCTAGCGTTTAAACGGTAGATTCGATTGAGCTCAAATTGGGTATACATGTTATAAACCACCATCGTAAGGCCTGTATTGATTTTGATGTGTATAGGACTTACAGTTTTTCTACAGGGCTAAAACAAAGATTTCTTTTACATTATGGCCTATGGGGAAAAATTTTGGAAAGTGCGCTAGCGTTTAAACGGTACATTCGATTGAGCTTCAATTTGGTATATATATTTGAATTATTCATCGATTAAAATTTATTTAAATGCTTGGTAATGATCTTAATCGTAAGTGTTCGGAAAGTCGAGTGGAGTCGCGCCAGATTTTTTTTATTAAAATACACATTAAGTCAAAAAGTTGTACATTACCCCGTATTGTAAAGAACAGTGATATAGGCAAGCAATATGCAAGAAGTGCGCATAAAAATGTTATAATTAGCTGACAAGGAAACTTCAAATATATGGGTACTATCTACCACAACCACCACAGATTATTAAAAACAACGTGCATACAAAAATGTTACTGCGCATGATCAAACAAATTGAGCCAATCAGAGTTTGTCGCCGATAGATTTTCCCATTTATGTCATAAAATAGACATGATTGGGGTGTTTAGATGTCCAATTCATGTCATATAACAGACATAATATGGATTTTGCAGTTTTTGTCGTAATAAGACTTAATTGGGGTGTTACATCCCCCAATCATGTCTTATTCTAGACATATTATGGACTTTCCCAAAGATGTCGCTAAAATGATGTCCAGGAGATATCTTATCATAGACATAGACATGTTTTGGACAAGTTTGTCCAGATATGGACATAAATTGGGCAAGTGTGCTGTCAGGGTTTAATATCAAACACCAGACCTTTGGACTTCATTATCAAAAGGATATCAAAGTAATCGTTTGGATATAAAAAAAAATTTATCCAATGGTGGGCCTCTGCCTTGGAGGCATTGCCCACTACTAAGTCCGGAATTGTTGGTCTCTTTATTATGGGGCCACCTAGTATGTGGACCAACGTTGCCCCCTATGAAGGGGCGGACACAATGTCAATAACAGCCACGCCCAGTCGGGAACCAAAAAACGATCGCCGGAAGTTGAACCCGAAACCGTTGTACTATAGTTTGTGTATTTAGAATAGGCGAGTCAAGGTCGCAAGATTTTTCCACTTTTTTCTCTTTCCCCTCTTCGTTGCCATGGTTCCGTCAAATCTCAGTTTTTCCGCACATGATTTCGTTATCACAAGGAGAACGAACGCAATAAATGGGAGAAAGCTATCGATACTCCTTAACCAAGGACGTACGCAGGGGGTGGTCCAGGGGGTCCGGACCCCTCCCGAAATTTCCATTTTTGTTAGCAAAATAATAATGATGAAGTCTCTTTGAGGAAAATTCTCCCTTTTTCTACCCCTCCGAAATTTTTCACCCTCCCCGAAATTTTTTTCTGCGTACACCCTCCAAAAACAGTATTCGAGCAAGAGAGAAATTTCCTATTTTAGATTTGCGAATAATAGTTGGGTTTTTGAAAAACGCACAACTTGATAGTAATATGGAAAGTCATATTTATACATTGCCTGATTCATATTCTATGATAAATAATTTTTAATATACGAAACCAACGTAGGAAATTTCTCTCTTGCTTGAATTCTTTTTTTGGAGGGTGTACGTCCCTGTCCTTAACTGATGTATAGAAAAAAAGAGTTGGACCGATCTCTCCCTCGCGCAACGCGGGGAATAATGTGACTTTGACGTGCCTATTCTAAATACACACAGGGCCTCCGAGAGAAATTTTATAAGGCGGGGCGAAAATCTTCCCGGCCCCTTTCGTAAAGCACAAAAGTTTCGAAGAAAACAGGAGGGATGGAAGGAATTTTTTTTGTAAAACTGTTCTTTTTAATGATATTCATATAAAATGCTAAAAGGAAAGAGAGTGGGAGGGAAGTTTTTCTTATATGTGATGGCACTTTTAATTCATGTTCGAAGGTTGAAAATATACTAATATTTAAATGGTAGGATTAACATTTCTGCCATCTAAATCATTCTAGAATTATGTATTCAAAATTTAGTCTATTAAAAAAAAAATTAATTACGGATCTATAAATGAAATTCGTAACACATTCTGAAAAATTCACGGACGCACTTTAGCTGAACACGGGCCCAGGGGCGGCGCCCCGTCTGCCCCCCCCCCTCGTAGGGCCTGAATACACATAATACAATGCGTCCGTTATCCACCATACAATCTGGTAGGCCTTATCAAGCATTCAAAGTGACATTTTGCTAACAACAGTAAAAGAGCTTATTTTTGCTAGGCTTTAATTTTCGCGAGACCGTCGTAATCGTGAAAATTAAATCCTGGCGAAATACTTTCGTTTCAAATAAAAATAATAAATCTTAAATTTTTCACTTACAAAAATTTAATAATTTATTGCACAGTTACAAACTCTTTCTTGACACCATTCTTACTTACAACTGTTTATTGAATACTATACAACTATTTCTTGATATAAGACAGTAATAGAGCTAATAGAATGCGACTTATTCACTTACTATATTTATATCAGCTTCTTTGAAACCATTCCAAATGGGAAGGGGTGGTGGACAAACTTTTCGGACAAAAGGAACTTTCTTAAAATGCCTTATGCAAAAGGGTGTGGCAGCACGAGATCACCTCCGCGCACACAACACTCGGCAATTGAAAGCCGGTCGAATGGGTACCTTTTGGCCGAGCCGGATTGCGCCTCATTCTACCACCCATAAGTCCCTGGGTTCGAACCCAGCTCTCGCCGCACGCTCTCCCCTTCAAGGGGTTCTATATGTGGGCACTGTCGGGATTTTTCACTTTCGGTTCTAATCATACAAAATTCGGGAAATTTTCAGCTCGAGAAATTACCGATATCTTGATTTTCCCGAAAATTACCGCTCGCGAAAATAAATGCTTTTACAGTATATTGCAGACTGCCAGGGGCGTAGCCAGAAATTTTTCATGGGGGGGGATATGATTACTGCAACTCACATATATGCATACATGTGTGTGATAAAAGAGTGAAGAATATACATTTTGTTTGGCAAAAAATTCCTCATGGGGGGGTTATGACCCCCCTAACCCTCCCCCCCTTGGCTACGACCCTGCAGACTGCGTACAATAATATTTGAACAAGTAAAGTGAAATAACAAACATAGTGATAATATTTTGCTGACAAAAAAAATGGATTTTTTACATAACTAGGAGCCAAGGCCCCCAGACTCGCTACGCTCGCTTTTCATTCGAGCCATTCGGCCCCTAATCGGGCTTATTCGTAAAAAAGACATAATTTCAACAGAGAAAACCCGAAGATTAGATCAGATAGAATGTTACTGAGCTAAGCTACACATTGCTTAGTTCTTGCATCTTCATTGGTACATAAAAATTTAAACTTCACACTACAGTAGACCCCCTACCCCTCATAACACGGAAGATATTTTGTTATGGCAATCCGTGTTGTACGGGTCCTGAGCTATACTCCACCGGGAGTGCGGACTCCGCTTATAATCGTTGGAAAAATTATTTGAACTCCTCAGAAACACAATGATATTTAATGTTGCCATTCAAAGGTTATACTAATTAGGAGCTAAAGCGTAATAAAATAAGAACATATGTTTCAGCTGTATTTTTAATAATGTAAAACCTATTGGACACCTTGCGAATTTGCCACCCATGGAGATTTTTCATTATTTGGCGACTTGCGTACATGTAAAGTTAATAAAAGCTACAGAACAGATATAATAGCCGGCCACCAATGGCGACTTTTCATTATTTGGCGATTTACACATACTCACAACCTATATTTACTGTTCATTTAAGGTTACCGGAAAACCGTTATCCATACTTTCATTTACATAATCGTTTGCAGATTGGCGTACTTAACACCACGAATTATACCATCTCGTCACGCTAGCAAATATCCAAAGTGTACTATAACTGCTATAATGGCATAGTTAACGCCAAATATTTCTACTGGTAGCAAATAATCCGGCTGGACGGGAACCGTCTTTAAAATAATCTGCATTTTAATTATTTTTCATTTTCAAGATATTAGTTATTCTGTTTTGGAAAAACGAATAATCGCTAATTCTAAACTCCTGTTGTCTAAGCGAACTTACTATTTGAAAATTGTCAACTTTGTGTAACACATTTTGAGTTACTTATTTCATATAGTTTTTATCTTGGCGTAAAATGGGCGTAAATCTAACTCATGTTTGTAAATTTCACGCGATTCTAGATACTTGGAAACGCTTTGTTGCAAAGGAATGAATGATTTTATGCCAAATCTGGCAACCATTCTGTTTATTTTTTCAGTTTTTTATTAATATCTTCTAAAATAATTCGATTTTCGAAAATTAACTTAGCTCATCAGGTTCCTCGGAATTTTTCGAATCTGTGGGCACCTTAGTTGAAACTTAAATCCCCACGGTTTAGGAGGAAATAGGCGAACAAGCTTTGACAGCGCCAGCGGCCTTTACTTTTTTTTAGAATCGAGAGATACCCACATTAAATTTCATGCTGTTCTGGAAACTCGCGGAATCTTTCCGCAATCGAAAATTTCGTTTTGTGTACACAGCTATTCTCATGTCCAGGCAAACGATTTATTTGTGGAAAAAAAAATGATAATGAACTGTGTAATCTGGAAAATCTCTTTTAAACGAATTTGAATCCCAATTGTATGGCGTCATATTCACTTGAAAAGGGTAATTTTGTCACGCAAATAATTTACTTTTTTGACTCTCGGAAATAAAATGGTGCTGAAAATAGCAAAAAATCGCTTAAAAAGGAGGGAACGGGTAGATTTTCAGATTTTTAAAGAAGCGCAGATTGTTTTCTATATTTTTATACATGATCATGAAAATTTTCAAGCGGATCGTGCAAACGGTGAAGAAGTTATTAGGCTTTTTGTGTTAACTTTGTAAATTTCACGCGATTCTAGATACTTGGAAACGCTTTGTTGCAAAGGAATGAATGATTTTATGCCAAATCTGGCAACCATTCGGTTTATTTTTTCAGCTTTTTATTAATATCTTCTAAAATAATTCGATTTTCGAAATTTAAATCAGCTTAGCAGGTTCCTCGGAATTTTTCGAATCTGTGGGTACCTTAGTCGAAACTCAAATCCCTACGGTTTAGGAGGAAATAGGTCCAGAAGCTTTGACAGCGCCAGCGGCCTTTACTTTTTACTTTCCGAACATGTACCATGTAAGGAAAGTATTGTAATCATGAAAAAATTCGAATTCGAGATTTTGGTGTATTTACACGTTTTGGGGTCTTCTGAATTCATTTATATGCTATTTTTACGAGATGTATGTATGTATGTGTGTGTGTGTGTGTGCGTATGTGTGTTTGTGTGTATGTGAGTGAACACGATAGCTCCTGAACGGGGCATGCGATTGAGCTCAAATTGGGTATATATGTTATAAACCACCGTCGCAAGACCGGTATAGATTTTGGTGTGTATAGGACTTATAGTTTTTCTACAGGGCTACGACAAAGATTTCTTTTACATTATGGCCTATAGGGAGAAATTCTTGAAAATGCTCTAGCGTTTAAACGGTACTTCCGATTGAGCTGAAAAAGTGTATATATGTTATAAACCACCGTCGCAAGACCTGTATTGATTTTGGTGTGTATAGGTCTTATAGTTTTTCTACAGGGCTATGACAAAGATTTCTTTTACATTATGGCCTATTGGGGGAAATTCTAGAAAGTGCGCTAACGTTTAAACGGTACATTCCATTGAGCTTAAATTTGGTATATATATTTGAATTATTCATCGATTAAAATTTATTTAAATGCTTGGTAATGATCTTAATCGTAAGTGTTCGGAAAGTCGAGTGGAGTCACTCCAGATTTCTTTTAGAATAGAGAGAAACTCAAATAAATAAGTTTTCAAATAAATATCCAACCATCAAACCAGCGTTTCTCAACCTGTGGGGCGCGAGAAAAACCAAAGAGCAAGTAGTGATGCATGTTTTTAAAAAATCATCATATTTATTCTAATTTTTACTCAAAAATATATCCATTTTCGCTTAAAATGTTCATTCAAACTTTACTGATAACATTATTTTGTAGAAAATTCGGCTAAATGTCCATTATTAAAGATTTAAAAACTGAATGTATGATGAAAAATGTGAGGGGGACGCCACCGTAAGTTAGCCTATGTTGGAGGGGTGGCGACGTTAAAAGGTTGAGAACAGCTGCCTCAAACCATTCTTCAAGTTCGGAATAGCTGAATAACATCCATGCTTGTAGTCAGAAAGCAGAGAACAGCCTCTCATTCTTGGCAACATTTTACCTGTCTAAAAGAACAAAAAATTATTCAATAACAGTTTCAAAAGAAAGATTTTCAAATCGATTATTCATCGCAGTCTTTTTTCATTGTTTTTTAAATCATTGAGGCTGTTCTCTGCTTTCTGACTACAAGCATGGATGTTATTCAGCTATTCCGAACTTGAAGAATGGTTTGTAGTAAATGTTATGGACTAGAGACATTTAGCAGGCACTGGTCCTTGGACCACTGTCTAAATATTCTAATTTCTACCCCTGATATTCTTCATACAAAAAACTTGTAAGAGAAGAAACACTATTTTCCTTGTAAATAATATTCATTTCTTTTAACTATCGCGAACGAAACTAATGAAAGGTACAAAGTTCGAAACCTACGTACATAAAGGGTTTTTTAATTTGTAGAAAACCCCTTAAAATCGCGCAAGGCGAATTCGCAACACCTCCGGAAATTATCATAGAAAATTGGTGAAAATTTATATTTAGGATAATTTGAAGGTTTAATTCAAAATGGAGAAAAAAGACTTAATACATAATTAAACATGCAAATTAAATTATTAGTAAATTGAGGTAAACGTTATTTGCAAAAGAATGGTATATAAAAATCTAAAAGTCATGCATTTGAAGTCTAAATTTGAAAAAGTGAAACTAAGTAAGTTTCGACAAAACATACCTCTCCGAAGAAAAAAGTACCCACAACTGAAAACATTTCCTAGAAAAATGATTTGTGTCTTTGAAAGCACTTATAAGTATGAATAGTTCTTTTATACGTTGAATATTAATAAATCGAAATATCAAGCCAGGCTTACAGATGAAAATTATGAAAGCACTCTGCGTCTTTGTATTTGTGGGATTCATCCCAACATCGATTACCTTGTTTAGCAAGTTCAAGGTGAAACGTCTTATTAATTTCCGCTGATTGTAAGTGAATACTTTTATTAATATACTAGGGGCCAAGGCCCCTAGACTCTCTACGCTCGCTTTTCGTATGAGGCATTCGGCCCCTAATAAGGCTTATTCGTAAAAAAGACAGAATTTCAACAGACAAATCCCAAAGACGGGATCAGATGGAATGTTACTGAGCTACACGTCGCTTGGTTCTTGCATGTTCATTGGTACATAAAAATGTAAACTTCACACTACAGTAGACCACTCCCCCATATCACGGTAGATATTTTGTTATTAGGAATCCGTGTTCTACGGGTCCTGAGCTATACTCCACCTGGAGTGCGGACTCCGCGTATAATCGCTGGAAAAATTATTTTCACTCCTCAGAAACACAATGATATTTAATGTTGCCATTCAAAAGTTATATTAATTAGGAGTTAAAGCGTAATAAAATCAGAACATCCGTTTGAGCTGTATTTTAATTATGTAAAACCTATTGGACACCTTGCGTATTTGCCACCCACGGCGATTTTTATTATTTTGCGACTTGCGTATATGTATAGTTAATAATGATCTCTAAGAAAACAGTACTTTACCTGCTTTCTTTGATAAAAACTACGGAACAGCTAGGATAGCTTACCACCGATGACGACTTTTCATTATTTGGTGATTTACACATGCTCACGACCTATAATTACTGCTCATGCAAGGTTCCCGGAAAACCGCTATCCATATTTTCATATACATAATCCTTTGCAGATTGGCGTATTTAGCACCACGAATTATATCATCTCGCCGCGCTGGCAAATAGGCGTAGTTAACGCCACCAAATATGTCTCCAGCTGGACCGAACCGCCTTTAAATTAATCTGCACTTTAATTATTTTTCATTTTCAAGATACTGGATTCCAGCATTCTGGTACTCGAAGCTTATTCACCCTGCTTGGAAAGATACTATTTTGCCAAATCATTCCTAATGCCAAGATGGCACTTTTAAAATGAGTTACAATTAGTTATTCTGTTTTGGAAAAACGAATAGTCGCTAATTCTAAACTCCTGTTGTCTAAGCGAACTTACTATTTGAAAATTTTCAACTTTGTGGAACACACTTTGAGTTATTTATTTCATATACTTTTTAATTTGGCGTAAAATGGGCGTAATTCTAACTCATGTTTGTAAATTTCACGCAATTCTACATACTTGGAAACGCTTTGTTGCAAAGGAATGAATGATTTTATGCCAAATCTGGCAACCATTATGTTTATTTTTTCAGTTTTTTATTAATATCTTCTAAAATAATTTGATTTTCGAAATTTAAGTCAGCTTAGCAGGTTCCTCGGAATTTTTCGAATGTGTGGGCACCTTAGTCGAAACTCAAATCCCCACGGTTTAGGAGGAGATAGGTCAACAAGCTTTGACAGCGCCAGCGGCTTTTACTTTTTTTTTTTAGAATAGAGAGATACCGTGAAAGATGATTCTTGTAAATGAGCAAATACGTGAATACTTAAAATACGATGCGTTATTTTTCAATAAAAAAAAAATAAATAAAAAATAAAAGAAAGAAAGAAAAAGAAAAGAAAGAAAGAAAGAAAAAAACTCGTAGAAGACACTGGATCATAGAAACACAAGGCGGGCCGCTCATAGGTGCGATGCCATGAGTAATTCATTATTTATGGTTGAGGTGGAAGAATTGCAATAACGGTAACGAACACTGGTGTTAGCTGAAAAATTAAAGGCGGGAAAAACCCGGAAACACAGGGAATTACAGGAAAAAACTTTTCGTGCGATTTGGTTGCAGCAACCAGTTGCAGAAACCTCTTTCCTGGAAATTTCCCTCGGTTACCTAAAGGCCTTATTACACGGACAAAATTTAGAGCAAATTTGGTTGCAGCAACCAGTTGTTGCAATTCATGCCCGCAAGTCATTGAGCTCAGATGAGAACGCAGGGTTGCCATAGTAAACAAACTCTGCTGTGTTCACAACGCTTTAGATTCTCCAAATTGGCGGTAGCTAGAGTATGTAATTATAAATACCATGTCGTTGGTTATTTATACCTCTTGTCTATCTTCGGATCGGATAGTTATTTATTTTTATTTTTGTCAATCAAATCAATTTCCATGTCGGTATTCCATTTCAAAGACATTTGTTTTCGCACACGCCGATCCCTTTCACTACGAGCAGTATGGCTGATCCTGACTCTTCCGCCATCTTGTGTTGTGACGTAGAAATAGGAAGCACTGCGATTGGCTGGAATTCCAGCAACCTGCAATATTTTCGCCTCTGAACGAAAAAGTTGGAGTTGACTGTTCCCTAGGTAACCGAGGGAAATTTCCAGGAAAGAGGTTTCTGCAACTGGTTGCTGCAACCAAATCGCACGAAAATTCCTTCGTGTAATAAGGCCCTACGGGCAGATTCAGATGTAACGTCTTAAATATAAGATCCGACCGGGCGGATCTTCTCAAACTTCGGACCCCAGCTTATCTCCCTATTCAGATGTAACACTTAAGACCGGCGGATCTCATGACGTCAGGGTCTTAACTTTGGACGTCAGTCAGGCGATGTTCAGTAGAGTGTTCCGGAATGTGAATGATTTCGACCAATCAGAGTGGCTAATGGACGTGTTTACATGTGACGTCACACGAAACAACATGGGAAAGGAAATAAACAAACATTGATATACTGTGTTGTTGAATATATTTTAGCATGAGAATGGATCCAGTGTTCATTTTAAGAAATAAGATTGAGAGATTGACTTCAGAGATTAGTTTTTTTTTTTTTTTTAAATTTTCGAATTGTATCAAGCTTATTAAGGATTATGGGATTAACATACTGTTTGTATCTGTACATCACAAATCTTGAATTTATGGGGGCAATTGCCCCCCCCCCTTGCCTGTTACACCTGTGCATTTTAGGTTTTCAAAGCCTCGATTTGAAAAAGTTTGTGTCCTAATGTTTCGTAATAGCTTCTGTTTAAAGCTAAAAGAATGCTCATGTTGTTCTGCTTTTAATTAACATTACTTCATGAACATTCTTTTGGATATATTCTCTGCACTGCTCTGCTCTGCTAAATTCTTAGCTGGCAAAATTCATAAAAGTATGTGGTAAGTAGTAATGAAGCATGAAAGTAGCATATTTTCATGATTCTAAAAGTAAACTTAAAGTACTAATATACAATTATTTTTTAATATAGGTAACATGTTTATTCAAACTATTTTTTTTTCCCCATGGTTTAAGCTTCCTTTGACATGCATGAGATTTACATTTCACACAGTGTATATGTTCCTACCAATAATGTGTAACAGATATATATACAGGAGAAATTCAGTTTTTTTCTATCACCATTTCAGTATATATTAATTTCTAATCTAAATAATTGCTCTCCCCTTTTGTTGAGGGGCCCCGGGCTGTTGCCCCTTTGCCTGTGATAATTGGGCTCTGACTTTAAATAGAACTCTATATTAATAAATTGTTTACGTTAGTACACCAAATCTTTTCTCCATAAAAAAATGTTGAGACTCTATTACATCTATAATTTTCTTATTACCTTTCACTATACCAAAATTTTTACCGATAAATTTTGCTAATGTCATATTATAAATTAGAAGGTGTTAATAACTGTCTTACTTTCTGTGGTTACATTCTAACATAGAATGCCTCACCATGGCATAATAGTTATGTCACTAAAAATTAGAACGCCTCCGCTTAAGACAGATCGCCGGTTTTGGGGCCCATTTACATGCACACAAATGTGGAGTAAATGCCAGAACTTTTGCTGCTTTCTACCCCACTTTCCCGTACATGGGGAAAAAAAATTGGGGTAGAAAGATAGTTAAAATATGCCTGGCGAAGATTGTAAAATAGTGTTAGTAGGCAATTTTAATATAGATTTCAATTCCAAGTATGTGTTTTATGGAACAAAAAAGACAAACACTGCACGCTCATGGATTACGATGCCCATTCCAAATAGTATTTAAAATGGTGAAGTATAGTTGGAATACGCCTGGCGAAGATTGTAAAACAGTTTCAGTAGGCGATTTTAATATAGATTTCATTCAAAAGCTGTGTTTTATGGTACAAGAAAGAGATGATTCCCATTTTAATGGCCCCCTTCTCGCCAACCTGAAAAATCGTCGCACTTTGGGGAGCCTTGCAGTCATGGATCTCTAGAAGTTATGCTCAAGTTTCAACGTTCCTAAAAGAATTAGATGAAAACTAAAGTGAACAAATATTAGCGATAAACACACTAATTAACACTAGAACTGCGGTGTTTCAGATATACCTAAAACCGCGGGCTGGGTCAAATTGACCCAACTTGCAGAATTCACGTTGCAATGCAACAATAATGTTGTATTTCAACGGTAATGATATTAGTTCAATCTTAACATTCGTATTAAGTTTCTCTCTATTCTACAAAAAAGTAAAGGCCGCTGTCACCGCAGCTGTCAAAGCTTGTCAGCTTATCTCCTCCTAAACCGTGGGGATTTGAGTTTCGACTAAAGTGCCCACAGATTCGAAAAATTCCGAGGAACCTGCTAAGTTGATTTAAATTTCGAAAATCGAATTATTTTAGAAGATATTAATAAAAAACTGAAAAAATAAACCGAATGGTTGCCAGATTTGGCATAAAATCATTCATTCCTTTGCAACAAAGCGTTTCCAAGTATCTAGAAACGCGTGAAATTTACAAACATGAGTTAGAATTACGCCCATTTTACGCCAAAATAAAAACTATATGAAATAAGTAACTCAAAATGTGTTACACAAAGTTGACAATTTTCAAATAGTAAGTTCGCTTAGACAACAGGAGTTTAGAATTAGCGATTATTCATTTTTCCAAAACAGAATAACTAATATCTTGAAAATGAAAAATAATTAAAATGCAGATTATTTTAAAGCCGTTTCTCGTCCAGCTGAATTATTTGCTATCAGTAGAAATATTTGGCGGCGTTAACTATGCCATTATAGCAGTTATAGTACACTTTGGATATTTGCTGGCGCGACAAGATGGTATAATTCGTGGTGTTAAGCACGCCAATCTGCAAACGATTATCTATCTTCTATACTATTAAAATCTGTGCGCGTCTGTCTGTCTGTGTGTAGCATCATCTCCTCGGAAACCGCTGGGAGTTGAGTTTCGATCGAGGTGTCCACTTATTCGAAAAATTCCGAGGAAGGTCTTCCGCTAATTTAAATTTCGAAATTCGAATTAGTTTAGGAGATTGATAAAAAACCCCGTCAAAAACACTAATTTTTGCTCTCCGCATCTCCGCGATTGTAACCCCTGTAGTGAAAATGTGAGAAATAAGCATCGAGGTTGCCATGTTTGGCGAATTTATTAAATGATTTATACTCTTGCATTAAAAATAAAGGAATAATACTTTTTTTCTGTTTCGAATATTTGCTAGGTTATTTTTTAATTAAAATATCGTCTGCGTGGGAAATCAGAGCAGGAATTCAATATTTTTTATACGCAAAAGAAAAAGGATTTGTAAATTTCAGAGACTAAAGTGTATAACCTTATAATTTGGCGAAAAAAATGGCTTATATGGCGATTTGGGAAAGTGGATTCTAGTGGTTTGCACACAATTTTAGGCTTGGCGCAATTTACTGAGAGCGTAAAGAAATAGTATTTTTAAAAACAAGTGCAGGTTTTACTAGAATTTAGCCTGAAATTTTAATTTTCTGTTCAGAAATAATGCAGTTATTAAGGCGATTTTAAATGATTTTCATCAAGTTAAATAAATTGATTTAATTTAGGGAAACCCCGCCAAATTTCAGAAAATTAAACTTTATCATTTGTATTGCTAATTCTATGCCCCGATTGATATGAGTTGGTGTTACGAGCGTATGAATAGATAATATTTTTTAATCCCGCCAAACAAGGTGTAATAAAATAGGAAGTCTTTATAAATACGGATGCTGTTTGAGATGAATGAGAATATTTTTAAAACCCAGTTAGACTAGCTGGTAATGCCTTTAAATTATTGTATTTATTGTGAAGTTTAATGTGTGATTCATTTTGGCTATTTGCCATCGACTGCCGACGTTAATGTTCGACTGCCGTTCTATTTTTAAAACTGCTACAGTTTCCGTAGCAACGGAATCCATTGTTGCCACTTAAGTTGTTCAATTTAATAATTAAGTGAAACCACTCATTTCTACATCTCTTAAGACCCAAAAAAGTGAAAACGCATTAAATATGAAACAAATAGAATTTTAACATATTTCCTTCGCGTGTGACGTCATTTTCACGTCATTGTCTTCTGTTTTTGCTGTCAGATTATCCGGAGAAGCACATTACACGCTACCGTATGTGCTGCTTCGGCGGACATAAGGAAGCAATTTGTCGGGTGCGTATTTGCCTAACCCCTCTGTGTGTCTAAATTGAAGCATTGAAACTTTGTAGGCGTTTTTTTTTTTTTAAACTAGAAAAAGGCAGATTAACGTCGTTAACGTGAAAGAAGCGATATGGAAAACTATTTAATTGGTAGCCGTAATGCGAAATGATAATCGATTATTCACATGCGCAAAGCAACAAAATTTCAAAAGTATGAAAAGACAGGAATATGAAATGAAAATCCAAAATAAATCACCAGAGACTATAGAATAAGCATCGTGTACGAGAGTGATATTGCAATCATGTACATAACAAAGGCGGTTGCAAGGAATACAAAATATAATATGAAATTAATTGCTCTTTCTTCCCATGGCGTTTGTGGAATCTTTCCGAATAACGGGATCCAGTGTGCTTAGAATATTTCATATAAATTACTTATATGTTAAAGTTCTATTTATTTTTTCATATATATTCCAGTTACTCCAGTTACGAGACCTAGAGCTCTAGAAACGATTTCAGATTTTGTTTAATATTGAATTTGACACTATGCAAATCATCCATGTTAAAAATAAAATATGAAATTAGTTATTTATTTAGTGTGAATTGGCAGTGAGATCAACGTTAGTTTTATGTAACAAGTGTGCTACTGTATTAAGAGTTCAGTAAGGGTAATAAGCTTTTCCGCTTAAGTTACGTCACAAATTTTTTCATTTACGAAAGCGACAAGATCTTCACGGAAACAGGATGCATTTTTGGTTTCTGAACGTACAATGTGCATCGATTGTTTCGTATAGGTTCTTTAAATTTGGGTAAAATTTAATAAAGTCATCTGCAACATAACTGTGCTAATGCATTGTGCACGCTTTACGAAATGCAAGATAAGATAAAATAGTATTCAACATCATGTAAAGTTATTCATATGGTATGCATGAATGCTATAAATTAAACCTAAAAAAGAGAATTATATGATGTAGAAATAAGGCATTTTTCGAAAGAGAAACGTTTCGTCTGCATACCGTAAAGTTCTTACTTTTCTGATCGCCAGTGACAATGACGCAGTTTTTGTGTCATCATGTTGCAATCGTCTCCAATTTCCACTCATGGAGTCAGCTTTTCGTCAGAACTCCAGCAATTTTTCACTATTAGAGATTCCTATCACTGGGTTTAATTCGAATTATATGTGTGTAAGGAAAATATTCGTCTCCTACCGTGCGGAGAACGGGTAAGCAGCTAGTGTAAATGAAAATATGGATAACGGTTTTCCGGTAACCTTAAATGAACAGTAAATATAGGTTGTGAGCATGTGTAAATTGCCAAATAATGAAAAGTCGCCATTGGTGGCAGGCTATTTTATCTGTTCCGTAGCTTTTATTAACTTTACATGTACACAAGTCACCAAATAATGAAAAATCGCCATGGGTGGCAAATTCGCAAGGTGTCCAATAGGTTTTACATTATTAAAAATACAGCTGAAACATATGTTCTGATTTTATTACGCTTTAGCTCCTAAATAATATAACTTTTGAATGGTAACAAACAAACATTTACAAACATGAGTTAGAATTACGCCCATTTTACGGCAAAATAAAAACTTTCTTCTATATTAATAAAACAATGTGTAAACTGTTAGTTAGTTTGTTTGAATGTGTCTTGCGTCAAGGACGTACCCAGGGGGGTGGTCCAAGGGGTCCGGACCCCCTCCGAAATTTGAGTTTTTGTTAACAAAATAATAATGATGAAGTCTTTTTGTGAAAAAATCTGCCTTTTTCACCGTTTAGACCCCCTCCGAAATTTTTGGACCCTCCCCGAAATTTTTTCCTGGGTACGTCCCTGTCTGGCGTAGCTCGCAGACGGGTGATCGTAGACCTACCACATTTTGTACGGACATTTTCCATGACAGTTCCCGACACACCTCGAAGCGATTTTTTCAAAATTCGAATTATTTTAGGAGATATCGATAAAAAACGTATCGCAAAAGGCTAATTTTTGCTTTCCGCCATTTCGTAATTGTAACCCCACAGTGTAAAAAGCGACGTTTAAGGTTATCTAGGTTTCCACATTCGGCAAGTTTATTACATGATTCAGACTCCTGAAGTAAAAATAAAAGAATAACGATTTTTTTTTTTGTCTAGATTATTTGTAAGGCTGTTTTTAAATTAAAATATCGTGTGCATGGGAAATCAGAGCAGGAATGAAATGTTTTATACTCAAAAGAAAAATATTTAGAAATTTTCTGAGACTAAAATGTGCAACTTTTTAATTTGGTGAAAAATTAAACAGTTTTGTGCGATTTTGAGGAGATGATTCTAATGCTTGGCGCAATTTATCGTAATTTATCGTCTGCTGAATACACCTGAGAATAAGTTTTTGAAATTTTCATTCAGTTGAAATTGTGCATTTTTCTGTGCAGCTTTTCTCCATCTATTAATGACTATGTCATTTTATCACTCCCCCCCTTTATTGAAAATTGTATGAAAAACGTGTCCCAAAAATGCGACATAAAAGTATGCCACATAATTTTTCATATATTTAAATACTATCAGTTCACAACAGCTTTAATCTATTGTTACAATATTTTGTAAGCTATAGAATAGGCATGTGTCAATCGCCAAATAATGAAAAGTCGCCATGGGTGGCAAGCTATCCTATCTGTTCCGTAGCTTTTATTAACTTTACATGTACGCAAGTCGCCAAATATTGAAAAATCGCCATGGGTGGCAAATTCGCAAGGTGTCCAATAGGTTTTACATTATTAAAAATACAGCTGAAACAGATGTTCTGATTTTATTACGCTTTATCTCCTAATTAATATAACTTTTGAATGGCAACATTAAATATCATTGTGTTTCTGAGGAGTGCAAATAATTTTTCCAGCAATTATAAGCAGTCTGCACTCCAGGTGGAGTATAGCTCAGGACCCGTACAACACGGATTCCCATAACAAAATATCTTCCGTGTTATGAGGGGGAGGGGGTCTACTGTAGTGTGAAGTTTAAATTTTTATGTACCAATGAAGATGCAAGAACCAAGCAATGTGTAGCTCAGTAACATTCTATCTGATCCAATCTTCGGGTTTTGTCTGTTGAAATTATGTCTTTTTTACAAATAAGCCTGATTAGGGGCCGAATGCCTCATACGAAAAGCGAGCGTAGCGAGTCTGGGGGCCTTGGCCCCTAGTAATATTACATTAAAAGTACAAAAATATTGTTGCTATAATTCTTATTAGAACCAGGTCGCTTGAGATAGGATACCTAAAACAACGGTATGGGTCAAATTGACCCAACTTGTAAAATTCACGTTGCAATGAAAATAACATAATGGTATGATATTATACCATTTATTATATCATTACTGTTCATTTTAGGAATGATAATGACATTTATTTAATTTGAACCTCGGATTCCAGACTCATGGGAAGTTTTGGGTCAAAATGTCCCATTCCGCGATATCAGGTATACATATTAAAAACAAAAAACTGATAAAAGTTAGACTTAATTTTTTTACAGATGATTAATAATATAAAGTTAGGAAAAGTCACGATTTTTTTTAAAAATCCGTTCGTAACTTCTGAAAAAAACAGAATCAAATCTGGTTTTGGGTCAAAATGACCCATCCCACAGTTCTAGTGTTAAGGAATTTGAGGACACCTAATTATTAAAACTACATTAATTGGCAACCCAAAATTAATAAATAAATAGTGGAATTCTGTACTTACATGTTGTTCCACATCGCCATTTTGATTCTAAATTAAGGTTCCCACATAAATATAAAAAATGTTCATAAACCTTTTTTAGAGTGAGCCAAAAAAGTGCACACACAAATGCTGCTGGTTTTAAATTTACAGCTAATAATTGCTCTTGCTCAAGTTTCAACATTCCCAAAAGAATTAGATGAAAACTAAAGTGAACAAATATTAGCGATAAACACACCAATTAAGGAATTTGAGGACACCTAATTATTAAAACTACATTAATTGGTAACTCAAAATTAATAAATAAGTAATGGAATTCTGTACTTACATGTTGTTCCACATCGCCATTTTGATTCTGAATTAAGGTTGCCACATAAATGTAAAAATCTTCGTAAACCTATTTTGTGAGCCAAAAAAGTGCACACACAAATGCTGCTGGTTTTAAATTTACAGCTACACCGTGCAGGCACTCATTAGGCATTAAGAAAGAAAATTATTGATTAAACAAAAATGTTCATCAGAAAAAAACATTTTTAAACATAAAATATATATTAATAATACAATGACATTAGCAAGCGAAGAAAGATAATTATGTATTTCACCTCCATGCACTTTCAAACAAAATTCTGACTATGTAGATACAGTTGTACATCATCACCTAGATGCATCGAAAGCCTCAATTAAAAAATAATTATATTTCAAAAAAGTTACCCCCACTAATTTAATTTCCAAGCAATTATTAATTTATTCAATATAGTAGAAAAAGTACATAGTACAGGCATAAATTTGATTATCTATAACCCTTGGTATAGTCGAGGTCAGGTATTGTCACAACTTATTTCTGTCCGGATTTAAAATATTGAGTTGCCAAGCATGTATTTAAGGCATCCAGTGTTTGAATGAATCCTTCGAGAATTTTTATAATCAAACTTTATCTTTCAAAAATTCAGGAGCGTAGAAACTCAATAAGTTTGGGGGGGTGGGGTGGAGGAAGGCTCAGTATGTTACGATCGGTTCAAGATTACCCAATAAGTTGCATAAATATTTCGGTCATACACTGTACACCGGATTTAAATACTTTATCCAGAAAACCCAGTCTATTATTTAAATTTACGAAATAAATATGTAGATTACAAACAAGTACAAATCCTTTATAAAAACATCTACATATTTAGACAGAATTAAGTATCAGAACTTCATTTTAATTAGAATATGTAATTGTAAACAAGAGTATAAAATGAAATTTACACTGATTTTAGCATGTTTAACGAAGTAAATAATACATTTTAGAAAATTAATGTGTGCAGATATTATTAGTGATGAAAACTTACTTGTTTTCTAGATCGTTTATAAAATATTTATTCAAAACGCAAAGCTTTATTGTCCAAATACTGTTTACAGAGCTTACACAACGTTAAAAACAACACTCGGCGCCATATTTAAGTCCGGCGTAAAGTGATTTAAGCTAGCTCCCGAGCTGGCTTAAATCTACAACCCGCTCGCGCTCGCCTTTGGACTTAAATGTTACATTTGAATGCGACTTACGCCAGTGTCTTAAAGTTACGCCCGATTTCGGGCGTAAGTGTTACATCTGAATCTGCCTGTTAATGGACAGTCAACTCCAACTTTTTCGCTCAGAGGCGAAAAAATTGCAGGTTGCTGGAAATCCAGCCAATCGTAGTGCTTCCTATTTCTACGTCACAAAACACAAGATGGCGGAAGAGTTAGCGTCAGCCATACCATTCGTAGTGAAAGGGTTGAGCGTGTGCGAAAACAAAATGTACGAGAAATGGAATATCGACATGGAAATTCATTTGATTGAAGAAAAGAAAAATAAATATCAATCCGATCCGAAGATACTCGAGGTACAAGCAACCAACGATATGCTATTTATACTCTCTCAATTACGTTGAGCGATTTAGTGCTCCAAAAAAGGAAGAAAGCAATTTCTATCATTTTTCACTGCAAAATGCTCCATTCAGAGCGATCTACTAAAAACACTAAAAACTAGCTTTCGATTTCTTCTTTAAAAGAAAAGAAAAGGAGCTCTTGTTACGACCTTACCAATTTGAAAGGATTTCCTCATTTTGGGAGCGTTTTCGTCTTCCCTGATTGGTCAGATATATAATCGCGCTCGCCTTCTCCCTTCTCCCGTCCGAAGAAAAACAACAAACAATAATGGCTGCCTGCATCGAACAGTCTCGTCGCCCAGGATCGAATATTAAGCCTGCGTATAAATACAAGTAAGATTTTATTTTATATTCTTTACATGTTTTAATACACTTCTAACCTGTTAGTTTTAGATTTAGCTATCCAGATCATGTAAATTTTTATTCATGTGAATTGTGAATCATGTCATAAAGCTAACATTTGGCGTGAAGCCTAAATGCCTTGTTTTCGTATCCTGTAAGTCTGTGTAGAGTAAATATCTTGGAGCTTCTGAATAATGAATCCTCATGGGGTGCATTTGAGAGCAGTGCTCTCCCCCCCCCCCCCCCCAGTAGCGTAAAGTGGCGGATTAATGCAAGTTTTTTTGGGGGGGGGGCGGTTAGTTAGAAGATTAACATATACATCCATTTTATGGAAGTAAAACAGGATCTTTTACATTAATTTCTTTTTTCTTGGGGGGGGGGAGGGGCGGTCGCCCCACCGCCCCCACCTTTATTCCGCCCTTGGTAGCGTAACCAGGACTTTATTTACTGGGGGGGGGTGGCTGGGCATCAAATTCTAACCTAAAGTTCAATTGTAAGCTAAGTAAAGTGTTTTTATGATAATTATGATGTACAAAAGGAATGCTTTATGAGTATAATCTAAGTGCTTGATTTTATTTTATATTTTATTGCAGTTAATCCTTTAGAGAACATTTGATATGTTGTCAAAAGATGATTTCAACTACCTTGGAATGATCATCGCATTCTGCAGCTGGAGAAGATTTTCGCAAAAAAAATGTAGAATCTCGTTTTTTTACTTCCTTGTACGTAGTATAAGGAAGTAATGTGATCCCGAAAAATTTTGGGGGCCAAATTTCGACAAAAAAACCGATTTTGACTACCTCTAAATTTAATTAAAAATTTTTTTTCGATGCATCTCATCGTAGGTTAGCATGCACGATCATATTAACTCGTCTGCAACTCATTTTGACCAGCGGCGAGTCTACTGTGGCCAGTTTTTCCATGCCGTCTGTACGTACGTACGTATGTACGTACGTACGTACGTACGTATGTATGTAACTCGCATATCTCAAAAACTATTGGTAGTAGAATGTTGAGATTTGATATTTAGGATTGTTCTATGATCTAGTTGTGCACCTCCCCTTTTGGTGGCAATCGAATGGATAGTTTATGTACAGGACCGCCCAAAAGATTCGAAATACATTACGCTCTATGGGCCGAAATTCATTAAACTCGCCTAACTCAAAAGCTATTAGGCGTAGAATGTCGAAACTTCATATTTTGGATAGTTGTAACATCTAGTTGTGCACCTCCCCTTTTGGTTCCATTCGACTGGATAGTTTATCTACAGGACTGCCCAAAACATTCGAAATACATTACGCTCAATGGGTCGAAATTCATTAAACTCGCATATCTCAAAAACTGTTAGGCGTACAATGTTGAAACTTTATATTTAGGATTGTTGTAACATCTAGTTGTGCACCTCCCCTTTCGGTTCCATTCGACTGAATAGTTTATCTACAGGACCGCCCAAAAGATTCGAAATACATTACGCTCTATGGGCCGAAATTCATCAAAGCGTTTTTTAGAGGTATTGGGCTATTTCAAACGACTCAGAAGTGATATATGCTGTAAAGAGTTAGAAAATGAATTTCTCTATTAAAAAAAGTGTCTTTATCATTTATAGTTCTGCTACAGGAACACTCAAAAGATTTCCAATACATTACGGTCAATTGCAATTTTAGGGGCATTCATCCATTTCAAGCACAATACCGTCCTACCACATAAGTTAGGTAATGGTCCGACCACGGTCACGTGCCTCCCTCAAGAACTATGCCAAAAGTCGCCAAGCTTGGAGACTTTTGGTGTACGTGTGTGCATATTTAACTCTCAAATCTCAAAAACTATTATGAAATTTCATATATAAGAATGTTGTAACATCTAGTTGTGCATCTCGATTTTTGGTTCCAATCTACTGGAGAGTTTATTTACAGGACCACCGAAAAGAATTTCAGTACCTTAATGTCTATGGACATCTTCATTATAACACAACTGTAGACAGTCATTGTTTGGTACATGCCCAAAATCTCGCCGTCTGTCCTCGACCTTGGCGAGTTTTGGCGAAATATCGCCAAATTTGGCGATAGTCAGTCATTTCGTCCATGCCCAAAGTATCGCCATTTGTCATCGTTCTTGGCGAGTTTTGGCGAAATATCGCCAAATTTGGCGATAATCTGTCATTGTTTGGTTTATGCTTAAAATCTCGCCAAATGTCGTCGACATTGACGAGTTTCGCCGAAATATCGCCAAATTTGGCGCCAAAAATTATTTCCTATTTTGTATAACTCTAAAACTTTAACCCGTAGATTTTTTTAACTTTGTATTTAGAACTATTGTAATATCTAACTGTTTTCAATATCTTTTTTGACAGCAATCGACTGAGAATTTATTTACATGGTGAGCCAAATGACTTTGAATACATTGAGGTGTATAGATGCATTCAATTCATTGAAGGTCTGTGCTCACTGACTACTTTGGCTATCCCCAAAATCTCGCTGACTATCTCAAGTTTGTCGGCTTTTGGTGAAATATCGCCAAATAAAGTGTCAGTAGGAAATCTTTCAAATTGAACTCAGCTTGGCGATATCGAAATATTTGGCTAGAAATTGCTAAACCTTACTATTATTGATATTTTATCTCTTTCAAACAAATAAATTTAGAGGAAGTGCGTCGAAAATATTTTTGATCTAATGGACGTGCAAGGAAGTCATGTGTTGGACACATCAGATTTTTTTTTTTTTTTTTTGTTTGTGGTTTGTGTGCGTGTATATATTCAGTTATACATTTCATTAGAAATATTATTTTTGTTTCAGATAAAAAAAGTCTCTGAAAAGGGCCCCGAGGGAGCACATGCCCCATCTTGTGCCCCCTGCCGACGCAGCGTCTATAGTGACTGCTAATAGAGCTCAATAATTCCAGAGTAAAAATTTTCCTTAGTACATTTTGGAAAACAGAAAAAGTGGACTGTCGTAAGCATAACGTGATCGGAAATTCGTGGGGAGGGACAAATGGGCGCCGGCAGAATATTTCCCAGGGGAGGGGTCAAAAACTACTGCAAGGGGGCGGGAAGACTACTCAAGGAGGGGGCAAAGACTACTTCAACGTATGATTACCATGATGGAAAAAGCAAAAAAGCAAGGGAAAACACTGCATACAAAAATCCAGGGGGGGGGCATTGCCTCCCCTTGCCCTATGCTGCCGGTGCCCATGGAGGGACATAAAATAGAAGTATAAATAATAGACGTTCCCTTTAAATTAAAAAATATATATATTAGGCTTCAAATAAGATTTTCAAGAGGTTGGGCAAGGGGAGCATATGCCCTCCCACTTCATCCTATCGTGGCCGTTTTTAGAGGAATTCAATGTGTGTCCAGAGTTTAGAGGTTTTTTTAAAGCACATCTCTTAAAAGCAGAAATTGGCCGGTTGTAGGAGGTAAGTTATATATATCAGGGCTGTACCCAGACAAAAATTTCGGGGGGGGGGGGGGGAGGGGAACCAAGAGGTGAAAAAGGCTAAATTTTTCACAAAATGGCTTTATTATTATAGTTTTGTTAACAAAATTTTAAATTTCGGGGGAGGACCGCACTCCCTGGTCCCCCCCCCCCTGGGTACGGCTTTGATATATATATCCAAATAAATATACAAAATTATAATTAAACTTCTAAAAATCACACAAATCGCTTTTTAAAATCAAAATATACACATTTCGTTTTAAAGCTCATATATAACGAAAAATGATTATATTCATAAAGGAGTGTTTCATGGAAATCGCTCCATTTTATGATGGAAGGCATTCATAACTGAATGAAAGCATATTAATGAAAACGGAGCGAAATTCAGAAAAATCGCTCCGTTTATGATAAAAAGTATCCAAAACTGAATGAAGACAAATCTTTCAAAAGGAGCGTTATTTGCTCCGAATTTTTCGCTCCGCCGAAAGAAAACATTTCGCTCAGACTGAGAAGAGCAACTTCGTTACGCAAAAGGAAGAAGCATTCAATCAGTCTGAGCGTTTTTCGCTCAACCATTTTGAGAGAGTAATTACATGCTCTAGCAACCACCAGTTCGGCGAATCTCTCGAATAGTCGTTTGTGAACACAGCAGGAAGCAGTTTACTATGGCAACCCCGCTTGCTCATCTGGGCTCCCTGACTTGCGGGAATGAATTGCAGTAACGTGTTTCTACAACCAAAATTGCTCTAAATTTCGTCCGTGTAATAAGGCCTTAAAAGAGCGACTCATCTGTGAGTACGAAGGAAATCACATAACCATTCGGAAAATGTAGAAGCACAGAATCCAAGTTAATTTTCAACGGTTTTCGTAAAAAGGTTGTATTCGGAACATACTAACTTCAAACGCCGGAGGAACTTGTCGCACAAAAATAAAACACAGATTTTCTTTTTAAAAAAACCACGATGCGATCATAAGATTCGGAGCACAACCGGAGAATATTTTTTACCGAATTTTCCTCTTTCCATTGAAATGTATGTTATATAAACTTATGTAGTAAGTATGAGCACACGAAGAAGGTATTTCACACACACACACACACACAAAAAAAAAAAAAAAAAAAATCTTGCCAGTAACTCTTCCTTTATTCACTACATAGATAAAATCATTAGACATTTATTTTAGGCGCAAAGTCAAAAAAGGTTAAAGAAATAAAGAGAATAGCATTACTTCTTGAAGTATATCATAATTAATGGATAGAGAAAATCGAATTTTGAATAACAGGCAATATGTAATAGAAAATGAATACTGGAATATTTTTTCTCTCACTTGTTTATTTTTTTTTTATTAGAAAACATGCATGCTAAGAAAGTAACATGACAAACCCCTCGTTATATCAAGCATTCGGATATATCGCGGTTATTCTATGTGTCCCAATTTTTTTTCCGTACTTCTTTGCTTAGTTACTTTACATGAGAAGTGTACAGTACATTTAAGAAATACAACTCCAATCACATCAAAGAGATAGAATTAATTAATTTTCCCTCACTGATCTTTGCTAAAAAACAAGTTATCAGAGAAAAATCAAATCAGAATGTCTTTGGATAGTTTTTCAGCAGGCATTTAATATGTACTTGTAAACAAATTAAAAAAGGTAAATTAAACTTCTGTGTTTATTGTTTAAACTAAGCTGCGTACCCGTTCTTCGTACGGATTGAATCAAATGTTTTTCTTACTCATGCTAGTGAAATTAGTTCCATTTTTACGAAATTACAAAATATGAAGAATTCCTTTACTCGTGACATAAGCTTTTGCTAACAGATATTTATTTGAAATGCTAGCGTCACTGCAAAATGATAACACAAAGTTTATATCGGCGTTATTTGAGATCAAACAGAACGTAATCAGTGTTTTGTAGAGACATCTGTTCGCTTTCTTTCAAAGTGCTTCTGCAGGATAGTTTGGTCTTTTTGGTTTAGTTCTAAAATAACGTCACACAGTGTGGACCATTGTTTTATTTTGTCTTTTAATTTCTAAAGCTTAAGCGGTTTTTAGTCATTCTACAGAACACCTTGGTAAAACTCTACCATATAAAAAGTCTTAAAATATTGTTGATATCATAGACATGGAAATATCTACATGAAACATTCGCTTTTTCGTGACTATTTTGGCTCTTGTAAAAGTAAACCTTGGTGAAGTAATTTTTCCGTAAAGCGCATTATCCTCATTAAGATTTGATGCAATTTTAAATTTGTACCATCAAAATGATATCAAATTCACTTACGAATATAATTTAACATAGAAAACTAATTTCATAAATATCATAATTGTTACCATAGTAACATGCATTACTAAGAACATATTTAGGGATAGGGGGTTCCGGTCTTCCTCCCCCCCTCCCGAAATTTCAATTTTTTAACCAAAATAAAGTCGTTTTGTGAAAAATTCTGCCTTTTCCAATGTTTGGATTCCCACCCCCTCCCAATTTATTTTTTCTGAGTACGGTTCTCTCCCTTACTGTCAAACTGCCGAATTCAACAATGAAGTGAAAGGCAAGCTAATTTTTAGAGTTCTTAGTTTAGGAAAATAAAAATACATATTATGAAAATAAAATTAACATTATTTTACAGGAGTTTTTAAAATTCTTAAATTCTTAATGCTACTGCAGCTATTTTGCAGATTTTCCGTCGTATGTCTGGCAACTGACTTTTCAATTTACCCGAAGCTACACATTCGCACTATGCTCTTACCCATAGCAATTGCAAGGAACTTTTGACCTCCTACATGACATGATACTTGTCCTTTAATTTTAATTCATGCTTTGTTTTACATCTCTTTATTTTACAATTTACATCTCAGCAAAATTATTCAATTCTGTCGTTGCCAAGAAACCGGGGAGAAATAAATTAAAAATGTTGTTTAAAATTTGTAGAAAGGCTCCTAATTAGTATTTTTTTGTTGTTGGTTATCTTTAATAAAGGCCTTAATGTGCAGTCTATTACTTGGCAAAATTAAAAAATTAAAAAAAAAGTCTGAAACTCTTCCAGATTTTATTTACGCACTCGGCTGGAAGAATTTCAGTTTTTTTTTTAAATCTATTCAATCAATTTTGCCATATAGAGGAAAATGATAACTGTAAGTGCTCATATAGACTCCTGTTCGCATAATTTTGTTGCTGAAAATTGCATCCATTGTTGTTTGGCCCCTAGCGGTGAAATGTTTTGCATTAGTGCGTATTGGAAAATCTAAAGTATCCATTTCAGTTATGAAATTGGATGCTTGATCGGAATTTAATTCTAAAATCTCCTACTAAAACAGTCTTACAATCATCCTCCTTCAGCAACGTTTCGAATATAGCGTCTAATTTATATTCATTAGAAATTCGAGGACTAGCGTATACTGCAAATCTCACTTTATCTTGAATATACGCAATGACCATTTTAACACCATTGATCTGGCTTGTGTAGGTATGGGTAAAGTGTTTCATATTCTTTTAATAAAGTTTTCCTCTATAAAAATCATAACTCCAGATGGCTTTCTGTTTTGGAAACCACTGTCTATCCGTTCGACCAAAGTGAATCCTGGTATTTGAAAATTATCTGAAGGGAGAGTCCATCCCAGCAAACACACACAGGTTCTCTGAACGTTAATAGACGTTCAGAGAGCCTGTGTGTGTTTGCTGGGATGTTTCCTTTAGCAATATCAAATCACTCTGCAGAAAACATGGATCAAACGGAAAAGTGACCACGGCGCGCCGCGTATACAAACATCCCGTGCTTGAAAGAAATAGCATCCGAGTGCTGAAAAAGATTCTGATAAATTTATTTCAGGTTTCCAGATGAAAACCCGAAAAATGATACGTAATCTTAAATTTTAATAAATGGCTGTACTCCTCTAATTGATCTGAAATTAGAGAATTTGCGGAATGGACAATATCGTTATGATGCCATTTTTCAACCAACATGTCACCCTCAAACAATCAACTTCAACAACAGATTTTTCCATTAATCTAATTCGTACATATTTATATTTTTCATCGATATGTGACTGAAATAGCCTCGTATCAATATCGTCCATTATTTCGTGCGTGGCGTCTTTTTTGCTTGGGATTGATTGTCTGTTATTCTGATTGAGTTCCGAAAGGTGTTTGAAACTCGTTACATGAAAATGGCGTAAATCTATCTCACTTACGAAAACTAGGGAGTTTTGTTTAAATGTAGTTTTATTTATTTTTTTCAACGGGCAATTCTATTCATTGTTGCTGCTTCCAAGACAACCAAACCGCAAGATATGATGATGAAATTTTTAAACAGCTGCCAGTGAATTCAAAAAATTTCTTTACTTAAAAATTCGTAAAAAATCTCCTAATTTATACTTCCTCTCCGTTTTTCTTTTAAAAGAGGGCGAAATGTATGTTCCGTCATTTGACAAAATATCAAAAAGTTATGGCGGATAGAATTCAAGATGCAACAGTTTTAAAATTACTTTACCAAAATTACCGTCAAAAGTGATTAAAAAAATCCCCAAAAATCTGCAAATTATGTTACACAGTCAGAACAAGCTGATTTTTAAAAGAAAATTTCTTCCTCTATCCAATGATGCAAATATCGTTTTACTGCGAGTGTAATTACCGGCGTTATTACGTATTATGTGAGAAAAAATACCAAAAATCGCATAAAACATAAAATAAAACATTTTCTGATTCGAATTTCGAAAAAATCGCTCCGAGGTGTGTTAGGACATGTCGTAGTGAAGCCATTTACAAAATTTTGTAGGTCTGCGACCACCCGTCTCGCGCTGTGCGATCGAAAGGCGCACGCATAAGAAGATCGGAGGTCACAAACCTACACACATAGCCAGCCACCTACATACTTTGTTTAATCTCGGATTTCCCTATATAGGATGTGATTATCTTTTATTGCAGTACTTATACTATTAATTTTATTATAATTGCATGTGATCATAAAGTTTCATCATGTCACGCTTCCCCGCCCCCTCCCGGTTATATCGCACGACGGATATATCTCGACAAGCGCGATATAACGAGGGTACTAATATTAATACTAGCTGGGTACCCGTTCTCCGCACGGTAGAAAGCGAATATTTTCCTTAAACGTATAATTCAAATTAAGCCCAATAATTTGAAATCTCAAATAGTGAAAAATTATTTGAATCGTGACGAAAAGCTGTCATGAATAGAAATTTGAGACAACTGTAACATAATGACACAAAACTTACCTCAAACGAAACGTCTTTGGCGATCAAAAAAGAGAGATCTTTACGGTATGCAGACGAAACTTTTTTCTTTCGAAATGCATCTGTTTTTCAGGTTTAATTTAAAACATTATTATATACCTCATTAAGAACATTACATGATGTTGACAACAATTTTATTTTATTCTGCATTTAGTAAAGCTTGGACAATGCATTAGCACAGTTATCTTGCATATGACTTTATTGAATTTTACCAAAATAATAATTAAAAAAAAACTTACATGAAACAATCGATGCAGCATATACGTTTAGAAGTCAAAAATGTACACTGTTTCCATGAAGATCATGTCACTTTTGTAAAGGGAAACGTTCGTGACGTAACTTTTGCAGAAAAGCTTAATACCCTTATTGAACTCTTAATGCAATAACACACTTGTTACATAAAACTGACTTTTATCTCCCTGTCAATTCTCACTTAAATAACTAATTTCATATTCTATTTTTAACAGATTTGTTGCATAGTGTCCAATTCAGTACTTAAACAAAATCTGAAGTCCAAGCTTGGCGACTTTTTTGGGGAAATATCGCCAAATTTGGCGACAAAAATAAGTCCCCAAAAATGAGATTAGTGAAGGCCTAGGACCAATATTTCTCGAGATTTCTAGAAAACGCCATAGGAACCAATGGAGAAACATAAAATTCCACATTTCGCGTTCTAGTTAACCGATTTTGATGCAACGAAATGCAAAATTTAACTATTTGACGGCTTAGAACATGAATTTTAAACTATTTTAAACCCCAGAACAGCGGGCTGCCCGAAAATGCGTAACAGTATAGTGATCTCTCACTTATGTGCGTTTCAAGAGACCGACTTAAAATCGCATATACACTCATGTCCATAAATTAAGGATAATTCAGAATCACACAGAAATTGATCTCTAAAATAAAAATTTCACCTGTGGAATGATCACACACATCTTGAAGAAGAATATGCAAATTACAGGAAACCACCAGATGGCGTGGATGGTACGTCACAATGACGAGAGTGTAAGAGAGGGGTATATAAGGAATGGTGGCAAAGAAGTAAAATTGTTCACAAGCGCTGTGAAAGCCTTTCAGTGCAAAAACCGCATAGTTATGGCACAAAGGAGGCATTTGGATGATGTTTTACGTGGCAGAATTATCGGACGACTGGAATGTGGACGTACCCAGCTGGAAGTATCCGAGGAACTTGGAATCGCCCAGAGTGTCATCTCCAGGCTTTGGCAACGATTCCAAGATGATGGTAATGTGAGTAGACGTTACAGCACAGGTCGCCCCCGAGTTACAACGCCGAATGATGACCGCTATTTGGCAGTTACTGCCAAAAGAAACAGACGGAGTACAGCATCAGACCTGTCTCGTCAGCTCTCTTCAGCTACCGGTACGACAGTTTCAAGGCAGACCGTGTACAGACGCTTAGGGCACATTGGTCTATATGCTCGTAGGCCTGTCAGATGTGTTCCACTTACCGCAACTCACTGTCGCCTGCGATTAACCTGGAGTAGAGAGCATGCATTGTGGACACCGCAACAGTGGTCTTGTGTGATGTTTTCCGACGATTCCAGGTTTAGTTTGGAGTCTGATTCTCACCGGACATTCATCTGGAGAGCGCCAGGTACCCGTTACCACCAAGAGAACACCATTGAAAGACACTGTTACGGTGGTGCAGGATGGCTCGTTTGGGGAGGAATTATTCTTGGTTCCAGAACTGACCTGCATGTTCAGAGTGTAACGATGACAGGCCACATCTATCGGGATGTCATTCTGGAACAACATGTAAGTTTGTTTCGGGGCGCCATGGGTGCTGAATTGGTGTTTATGGATGACAACGCCCGTCCTCACCGTGCAAACATTGTAGACGAATGCCTTCAATCGGAGGATATCACCCGTATGCATTGGCCAGGATACTCACCGGACTTGAATCCAATAGAGCATGTGTGGGATATGCTTGGCCGACGAATTGCAGCCCGTCAACCCCCTCCCACCTGTCTACCGGAACTTCGGAGTGCATAGCTTGATGAGTGGTGTAATATTCTCCAAGATCAGATTGAGCATTTGATACTCAGCATGCCTAGGCGTTGTAAGGCCTGTATTGCATCGTCCGGGAGACATACTCCGTATTAACCATCCTACTAACCACGTTATACTGTTTTTTGTAAATAGGTTCTTTTTTGAAATTTGGTCAAGGGAGTAAAACTTGCAATTTTTATTAATTATGTCAAACATATAGCATCTTTTTTGCTCTTTACTTTTTGTTTAATAAATAGACTTTACAAATAAGTCAAATTTGTTTTGCTTCTTTCTCTTTCTTTGCCTGAACTTCATTATCCTTAATTTATGGACATGAGTGTAAATGAGAGTCGGGTATAACTGAGAGGTTTTATTTTCTAACTCTTCATCGAGTTTTTTTTTTTTTTTTTTTTTTTTTTTTCCAGCGGGCGGCCGGTACTTGCCGATTAGGCATTGTCCACTACAACTGCCCGAATATACTGTGGCCATTTTATTATGGAGGCACCCAGTGGGTGGCAAGTTTTACCCACTATGAAGGGACGGACAAGTTAACATCCATGCCCAAGTCGGGATTCAAACTCGGACCCAAGACGTGATAGCATGGTTCTTTAGCCCCCTACACCACTTGGGCGGTTCATCTATATGAGAGACAAACATTAAAAAAATAGCCATAACAAATGCGTAATAATATTTTTTCAGTTAAAACGAGTAAAACTAAATTTTTAAACATTTAAATATATAATTTAGTTTAACTTTTTTTAAATAGAAAATAAATGAGAGAACTACTATATATAGTAAGTACTATGTTATTATGTTTCTATTCTTCGTGACGGGACCTTCCAAAATTCGCGCACAAAAAGGAAACGCGTATAAGTGAGAGGTCTCTTTATTAACATTTGGTCAAGGATTCTAGGAGATCATTTGTTGGAACCGTGCTTTTATCCCAAATACCTCAATGGGCGTGCTATAGGAAACCTTGTTTCCTATAGCACGTCCTCTCGGATTTCCTGCAAGAAATACCATTACCATGCTCGAGAAAACGAGGTTTATGATCGTGAAAGATGGTGCACCAGCAGATTTTTTGATTGACATAACAACTTCGATGCTAAATATCTCGGGTGGTGGATTGGACTGAGCTGGCATATGTTGCTGGCTTGCACGCGCTCTTTAGACTTCAATACATTGGTTAGTTTGTTGGTGGATTACGGCCGTTTAGCTACGCGTGGGCTCCAGGTCAAGGGGTGGACTGCCCTCCGTGTGTGTGGGGGGGGATCTTTCTAAGGGAGGGGTCCTAACCCGTATTTACGCTAAGTCTCGGGTAAAAAAACCACTGAAAACTCCGAACGGTCAGGAAGGGCGGACGCGACCTGATTTCAAACCAGGCAATTCTATACATTGGATTTATTCTTCATGTTCTTCACGGACCACCTGAAACCGCTTGATTATGAGAAGCATGTGGTTACAGTAAAAGATCTCACTAACGGATATTCGTCGATTCAACAAACATCGTCGCCACACTGGGCATGCTCGGAGATATCCCGCAATCCATAGCCCGTCAGTGTCGACTGTAGAAGGTAGCAAATTCAACGTTTGAGGTAGCAAATTCAACAAACACCTAAGAAAATTCGCGTCCTCTTTTATCTGACGCTGATTTGTGATTCATTGTCGGTTTTGTAATTCTGCTTTATAAGTCAAATACAATTTTTTCTTCTTTTCCTTGGCCCCTTTTGTTCTACTCGCCGTCATACCTTTCATAACCATTTTTGCGATATTCTACTAAATGAGGTTTGAGACCACATGTTCTTTGATTACTTTTCATCCTCTTTATGCGTATCACTCCTTTGTATATATCAACATCCTGTGTACTGCAGAAAAGGCTTCTAACTACGGTGCTCCATTAATATTTTCACAGTCGGTCAGTCAGATTCACAACTCAAAAGAAATGTCTCAAGTTATTTTTATATACAACATTATTCCATTTTATGAAGAAGAACAATATTTTATGCAACGCATAGGTCAAAGTAAATTTGTCTTTTTCTATTCGGATTATTTATTTATTTTTTTAGAGAGAGTGTGCATGCATTATTTTCGATGAATAGTATATTTATTAATGACTTTAATAATCTCTCAAAAAAGATATAATGTTTACTAAAATGTAGTCAAATCTTAACAGCGTTTTATTAACTAATCAAAAGTAAAGATATTATTATAGTTATTATTTTGAGGGGGGGGGGAGAAGGATGTATACTACAGCCAATAATTAACGTGAGCTTTTTCACAACTAGCCGCCTCCGGCAACCAGTTGGTTCGCCATCTTAATAAATCTTGTTCGGAAAGAGTTCTGTTCCTCACCGGCTTCCTGACCACTGAAATCTCTCAGATTCTGAATGGAATTTAAATTGAAGATGGTTACGAACAGGAGCGGCCCTAGGCTAAGTGGGGCCCCTCCTAATGTAAAAAAGACGCCCCCTTTTATGCTCTACTTAGTTTTTGAGTTCGAAATGACGTCCCTTCGAAGCCGGCGCCCAGATGCTATACTTACCGTGTCCGGCCTACCCTGGTTACAAAAATAAGATGGTTAAATGATAAAAACCTACAAAAAGGTACAAGTTATTTTCGTCCTATACTAATTCTGAAGAGCTTCTGGATGTACTGGCCTTTATCAAAAAACGAAGAGGGGGGGGGGGAAGTAAGAAAATCTGAAACACTTTCAGATTTTAAATACGCACTAAAGTGCTATATATTAAAAGCGTATTATAATCAACGGGTCTTCCCTATTTAATTTTCTTATTTCATTAAGTTGGAAAGTGTATCATTATTCATGACTGTGATTAAAACAAATTAAAACTGATATTTCTAACATCCTTTTTCTGGATGTAATACATTGGAAATAGATGGGCAAAAGCTGCGCGGAAAAATGCACAATTCCAACTGAATGAAAATTTCAAAATCTTATTCTCAGGTGTATTCATAATCCAAATAGTAGACGATGAAATCACGATAAATTGCGCCAAGCGTTAGAATTATCTCCTCAAAATAGCACATCAGCCATTTTATTTTTCGCCAATTTAAAAAGTTGCACATTTTAGTCTCGGAAAATTTCGAAATCCTATTTTTCTTCTGAGTATAAAACATTTCATTCCTGCTCTGATTTCCCATGCACACGATATTTTAATTAAAAAGCAACCTTACAAATAATCCAAACAAAAAAAATCGTTATTCTTTTATTTTTATTTCAAGAGTTTGAATCATTTAATAAACTTGCCAAAAGGAGTTAGGGGTGGGGTCATACCCCCCCGTAGCTACGCCACTGAGTGACACTTAGTACAAAATTGAACTAATTTGGATTTGAGACTAAAATAAACTATTGTCTTCAGCTGAACTATGGACAATTCAAATATTTAAATTGAGCATTTCAGATTTTGCATGGTTTCTATTTTCATACGTTATCTTTTATTGTTTTAATTCGGCGATGTCAGCGTTAGAATATAAATTTTAAAAATAGAATCAGCAATTGAAAATATTCGTAACGGTAATATGGATTAAAATAGAATGTACCTTGTTAATAAATGTTTCGTTTATACTAACATAAGTGATAGAGATTACACGGCGTACGTGTGCACGAAATCTGCAGTGCTGTATATGTCTTCTTGGTAAATGGGCATGGGCATTAGTCAGGGAGTTATCCACTTTCCGGTTGCTCTGTAAATTGTACATAACAGCAGATCTGAATATTCCGGCAGACCCTTTTGGCTAACGTTAATGGCTTTAAATAAGTTCAATACTGCTAAGCTGTGAGTCTATGGGTGTATATAAAACATATTACGTGATTAACTCAAAATTTTCTCATACTTGCTATGTTTTGACTCGAAAGAAAAAGAAATCAGCTAGTAAAAATTAATTGTTTATTATGCATAAATCTACAACTTTAAACCAAAATGAATTGAAAGACGTAACAGTGTGTATGTTTGCAATTAACATATTGCAAGAATTTATAATAAGTCAATAAAATACAAGCTTAGCCAAACATTTGCATAAAAACGGATGAAACATTCTTTTGAGCTAAAATGTATAAATATATACAAACCGGATGCACCATAAATTCGTGCAAGTTTTAACGCATCATAGAAAAAAAAGAAATAACGGTAAAATTTGGGGTTTGCAAGAATAACATCAAAGGCAGGATTGAATTTTTTTAAAAACCAAAAAAAAAAAAAAAAAAAAAAAAAAAAGCCGTTGTAGTTAAAAGATTTTGATAGATGGCTCTGACGTACTATAGTATGAAACTAGTTTAAAAAAATATATATAACTTTTCTCATTTAAACTGTATTGTTTTTTACATCTTTATTTGTTTTTCTGTAATGAATTTTTGAAGTTTTCACGAATTTATGGCGCACCTGATATGTTGCAAAATTCGAATAGTACATATATAATTATGATTACTGTTTCATAGTATTTATTTTAGTTGTTTGGAACGAGCACGAAACTGGTGCAGCATTTTATCATTAACATATGAAAATTCTTATGCTTTTTTAATCGATGGCAGAGGAGGTGGCTCTTCGCAACAGACATCTTCTGTGGGAGCACTTTCATCATCCAAGCTGAAAGATAAAAACTTCGTGCAATTATAAATGCCGTAGATAAGTAGTACAAAAAAATCTGATGTGGACAACATATGACTTCCTCGCAGGTATATTAAATCAAAAATATTTTCGGCGCACTTCATCTAAACTTATTTTGTTTGAAAGAGACACAATACTGCAATGTAAGGTTTAGCAATTTTTAGCCAAATATTTGAGATTCGCCAAGCTCGATTCAATTTAAAAGATTTGTTTTTGGCACTTAATTAGGCGATATTTCGACAAAAATCGCCATGGTTACGATTGTTTGCAAGATTTTAATCATACCTCAAATGGTGATTGACCACAGCCTTTTAAAGAATTATAAGTATCCATAGACCTTAATGCATTTAAAGTCTTTTGGTTGACCCTGTAAATAAATTACCCAGTTGATTGCAATCATCAAAAAAGAGTTGCACAATTGTATGTTAAATACAATCTAAAATCAAAGTCTCAGCATTCTACGGTAAGCAGTTTTAGAGTTATATGAAATACGTAATTATTGTGGAAAAACTTGCCAAGGTCAATGACAAATGGCGAGATTGTGGGCATGGACCAAACAATGACTGACCACAGACTTAATATATTGAAGATGTCCGTAGATATTAATGTATTGAAGCTCTTTTGAGTGGTCCTGTCAATAAACTCTCCAGTAGATTGGAACCAAACAATGGAGGCACAACTAGACGTTACAACAATCTTATATATGAAATTTCAACATTCTACGACTAATAGTTTTTGAGGTGGGAGACTTAAATACATACACACGTACACAAAAAGTCGACAACTTGGCGACTTTTGAGGGAGGCTGTGGTCAGACCATCACTTAACTGTATGGTAGGACGGTATTGTGTTTGAAATGGATGAATGTCCCTAAAACGGCCATTGACCGTAATGTGATGGAAATCTTTTGAGTGTTCCTGTAGCAGAACTATACGCGATAAAGACACTATTTTCGATGGAGAAATTCATTTTGTAACTTTTAATAACATATGTCACTTTTGAGACGTTTGAAATAGCCTAATACCTCTAAAATAAGCTTTAATGAATTTCTGCCCATAGAGCGTAACATCTTTAAAATCGCGTAATGCTTAATATATTTAAATTTTGGGCGGCCTTGTAGAGAAACTAATATAGCCGATTGGGACCAAAAGGGGCGGTGCACAACTAGACGTTACAAAAATCGTAAATATAAAGTTTCGATACTCTGCGACCAATAGTTTTTACGACCAACAGTTTAGTAGTTAGCGAGTTACATACATACGTACGGACGCACGTACAGACGGCATGAAAAAACTGGCCAAAATAGACTCGCCGCTGGTCAAAATGAGTTGCAGGTGCGTTTATACGATCGTGCATGCTAGCTTACGCTGGGATGCATCGAAAAAGTTCTTAAAATTAAATTTAGAGGTAGTCAAAATCAGTTTTTTCGTCGAAATTTGGCCCCCAAAATTTTTTGGGATCGCATTACTTCCTTATACTCCGCGCAAGGAAGTAAAAATTATCAGTATACATTAGGGTGATGCTTATATGAGGGGAAATTTTTTTTTTCAATACTTGTACGGGGCACCCTTTTATTTCGTTCTACTTCTTAAAATAAGTCTTTAGTAATTTTTTGGTAATTTTTATCAGAATTTTAGGGGTCGCTACAAAGATTTAAAGCTGAAAACTTTTTGAAAAAATCCAAAAAATCAGAATTGGAAAGGGAGAAAGTTTTTTGACTGTTTTAAAGCAATTATCTCAACATGTTTCTTTGAACTTAAAAAAAAAAAAAAAAAAAAAAAAAAAAAAAAACCTTCAAAATACAAATGAGCTGAACTCTTTTTTTTTTTTTTTTTTTTTTTTGTGGGCAGAAATGTGTAACCTTAAATAGGGTTTTGTAAGGAAGATACTTATTTTTACATAGAACACAACTTTATTCAGTAACAGTTCCATCTTTATTCACATCCATGATACATATCATAATCTTTCATTATTTTGAAAGTTAAGTTTTAATATTAAAACTAAATCATAGTATGATTTAAAAAATGTGAAAAGAAAAGTAACACTTAGAACATTTTGAGTTAATCAGTTTGTTAAATTCTTCTATAAGGGCTACTCCTCGTTCGGCTATGTCATTTACAACCCTAATTGACTTGACAACTTCCATGTTCTTTCTGTAGCTTTCCTCTTGATCACAGTTTTCTACATTACTGTTGATGAATTCCATTCTTAGACCAAGCGTTCTGAAGAAGTTCATTGTGTTGTTTGAAACAAAATTTTCTAGACTTCTCAAAGGAACGACTTCTAGATCAACTGTTGCCTTCAGTGGTTGATGATCAGAACCGTAATTTGTAGAGCTGTCACCATTTTCCTTTTTGTTTCATTAGTAACACGTTTGTCAAAAAGGATAGAGTCACAAGGGTTTCAGAGAGGTACCACAGATGTTTTTTGATTTTATTGAAAGCCTTCTCAGCTAAGATTTCATTTATAGCTTTGAAATCTATCAAGTCTTTTAAAAGTTGCAAGTCGTTCAACGGAGCAAACACAGCTGAAGCAGCTTGAAACTAGTTCTTGATGTAGATGGCTGCAGAAAAAATACAAATGTTTCGGATCCCAGTATCTTCCCTTTTTGTTAGCTGAAACTGACTGCGGAAGAGATAAATTTTCGATGAATAAATGGCCTTAGCCATCCACCTCGCTCTATGAACACCGGCAGGTGCTTTGAATGACAGTTGTTTTTCTAGTGTTCTTCCAAGGAAAATGATTCTCAGCTCTAGCAGTTCTTTATAATCATCTCTAGTTTGGAATTTCAGTAACTGATCTTTGGAAAATGAAACTATTTCTTGGGCAAAATCTGTGACAATGTCACGAGCTAGAGGGTCAGTAGTGGCAGGTTCAAATTCCTGTGAATTTATCTGTGGCCAGAATTTCTTGAACTGCTTAAACAATAAGATGTCTGGCCCTGTCGATGGACCAACTTCTTGAACAATTACTGCTTCTAACATAATTTCTAATATGTGGTGTCGGCATGGAAGCCCCAACATTTCTTTTTGCATTTTTTGCTCTAATAAAATACAAGCTCCATTACGAAGCCCTGTATTAACCGCAGTTGTGTCAAAACACATACATTCCCTACAAGCAACAATTCCCAGTTTCTGCTCGGCCAACCACCGGCATTCATCGCAACTCATCGCTGACCGAAATTCGGTACTCGGCCCAGACACGGAATTCCATCTAAAAACGATGGTTGTTATGTGTGCGGCAGACACTGATCGGTCCGGTACCCATAAAACGATGCTCGGAACGATATCCGGCCTGAGTTATCGGGCCATATGCCTAAATTTGATCAAAATACGCTGAACTGAAAAGAAATTTCGGCCCGCATAACGGCCGAGCGGCATTCAGCTGATGAAAATTGGCGCATGCGCTCTGTTCATGCAACAGTCGAGCGATGGCAACATCCGAGTATCTACCGGCAGGCGCCATGTTTGTTTTCATAAGAATAGGAGACGAAAAAAACTGAAGAAGTTTTTTGGTGGTGATTAGTCTATATTGGTACGTATAACTATCATTTGTAACAAATTTTTGACATTTTTAATATAGTATTGTCTAATATAAGTAAAGTATAAGTTCAAATCTCTGTAATTATTTTTTTCTCTCTTGATACTGTTGCATAACACTAATGGAATAACACTATTTTTTATTGAAAAAACACTCAAAATACTGGTGTTAAACGATAAAGTAATTAAAAAACTTTGTAAAAAACACACATAAGAAGTAAAAGGAAAAAGGATACGCGTTTCGTTCAAAAATTGTTTTGAACTTCTTCAGTCCAAGCTCTTCGACGTAAAGAACACAGGGAACTGAAAGGAGAAAAAAACAAGCAAGATGTTGCCACAAGGGGCAAAGAAAAGTCGAACAAAACCACGGAGAGGGGAGAAAAAAATTAAAAAGGGGGATAGAAAGGAAAGGAAAGAAGCACAAAAAATACAGAAATAAAAAAGGAATAAAGAAAAATAATAAAAAAGGGAACACACAAGTACAAACACACACACAAAAAAGAGAAAACAGAACAAACAAACAAAAAACAAATAGCACACGTTTTTTTTTTTTTTTTTTTTTTTTTAAATAAAAACCACGAACAGGACAGCACAATAAATATATATATTATTATTATTATTTTTTTTTTTTTAAATAAAAACGAAAAAGAAAGACAGTAACACACGTACATACACATTAAAGAAACAGGGGGGGGGAAAGGGGGGGGTTAGACGAAGAAAGTGAAAAGAACCTTACAACAGCAACTTCCAAGCAGAATGAACGAAAGGAACGGAAGAACCATCGTTCACAAGACGATCTAAGTGCTGGGTAATGGAAAAACCTTCCAAAAAATCCAGATGGGACAAAGACTGAGGAGTGCACAAAATCTTAGCCTTAGAAAACTGAAATCGATGATTGGAATTCCAACAATGTGAGGCAATAGAAGATTTGGAAAGATCGTGCTTAGAGACATATCTCTCATGCTCTTTGAGCCTAAATTTGAGAGCTCTTCTGGTCTGACCAATATAGCCCAAATCACAAGATTCACAAGGAATATAATAAACACCCCAACGGTTCTCAGTAGGAATAGGATCTTTAAGGGAAGAAAATTTAAGTTTATTAACAGGTTTAAAAATGACTTTGAAACCGAAATTTTTTGAGAAGTTTAGAAATTTTGTAGCATAAAGGTGAAAAGAAAGGTAGTACAATTAATTCGTTGTGAAAATTAATAGTATTAGTAGAAGTATTAGGCTTATTAAATTTAGAAACAGCTTTATCAATAATAGAGGGGCTAAAACCACGAGAAACAGCTAAGGATTTTAAGTAACTAATTTCATTATTAAGAGAAGAAGAATCAGAGCAAATTTTGATAGCACGAAACACATAAGTGTAAAAAGCAGAAAGTTTTTGCTGGTAAGGATGATTAGATAGGGCATGAGGAGGTAAAGATATAGAAAAGGGCTTGCGGAAAACAGAAGTAGAGAAACCGTCACGATTCCTAGAAACAAGAACATCCAAAAAAGGTAAAGAATTGTTACACTCCTCTTCTAGAGTAAATTGGATACACGGATCAACAGAATTAACGATCAAAAGTAAATTAGAAATATCACAATTGGAATCCACTAGAACGAAAGTATCGTCAACATATCTGACCCAGCACGGAAAATTAAAGACCTTGAAGAGTTTCTCTTCAAAATAATGCATATAAATATCACATAAGAGAGGTGAGAGAGAATTACCCATAGCAAGACCCTCGGTTTGTTTATAGAAAGAGCCATTAAAAATGAAAGCAGTTTGTTTAATACAAACGCTTACTAAAGCTATAAACTCTTTAATCTCAATAGAAGAATAATGAAACTCGCGTAAACGCTTTTCCAAACAGTCAATCGCACCTTGGATAGGAACATTAGTGAATAAAGATTTAACATCAAGAGAAAGCATTTTACAATTAGTAGGAGAAAGAAGTTTAACTTTGTTAACGAAATCATAAGAGTTTTTAACAGTGTGGGTATTACTAGCAGTCAAAGGTGAAAGAGTATGCGAGAGGAAACGTGCAAGGTTATAAGAAGCAGTACCAATGTTAGAAACAATGGGGCGAAAGGCAAGAGAAGGTTTATGAATTTTAGGAAGGGCATAGAAACGAGCACAGTTAGCAATAGAAGGAATAACATAACGTTTAGTTTGAGCATTTAAGATTACAGAGGACTTCACAGTGTGTTTAATTTCAGAAAGGTGACTGTTAGTAGGATCAGAATTTAATTTAGTGTATGGACCAGTGGTTAGCATGTTATTAATACAATCAACATAAGAAGATTTATCAAGTAAAACAGTCTGGCCGCCTTTATCAGCTTTAGTAATGAGTAAATTAGGGTTAGAATTAAGTTCTTTGAGAGCAGTTTTTTGACAACGAGAGAGGTTAGATTTGGCATGCATATTATTTGAAGAGATAGTATTAGCAATAAGATGTCGCAAAGTATGAAGTTGGTTAGAAGAGAGTTTACTATTTTTAAAGGAGTTTTCCATAGGAGCAATATCTTATTGCTCCTATGGAAAACTCCTTTAAAAATAGTAAACTCTCTTCTAACCAACTTGATACTTTGCGACATCTTATTGCTAATACTATCTCTTCAAATAATATGCATGCCAAATCTAACCTCTCTCGTTCTCAAAAAACTGCTCTCAAAGAACTTAATTCTAACCCTAATTTACTCATTACTAAAGCTGATAAAGGCGGCCAGACTGTTTTACTTGATAAATCTTCTTATGTTGATTGTATTAATAACATGCTAACCACTGGTCCATACACTAAATTAAATTCTGATCCTACTAACAGTCACCTTTCTGAAATTAAACACACTGTGAAGTCCTCTGTAATCTTAAATGCTCAAACTAAACGTTATGTTATTCCTTCTATTGCTAACTGTGCTCGTTTCTATGCCCTTCCTAAAATTCATAAACCTTCTCTTGCCTTTCGCCCCATTGTTTCTAACATTGGTACTGCTTCTTATAACCTTGCACGTTTCCTCTCGCATACTCTTTCACCTTTGACTGCTAGTAATACCCACACTGTTAAAAACTCTTATGATTTCGTTAACAAAGTTAAACTTCTTTCTCCTACTAATTGTAAAATGCTTTCTCTTGATGTTAAATCTTTATTCACTAATGTTCCTATCCAAGGTGCGATTGACTGTTTGGAAAAGCGTTTACGCGAGTTTCATTATTCTTCTATTGAGATTAAAGAGTTTATAGCTTTAGTAAGCGTTTGTATTAAACAAACTGCTTTCATTTTTAATGGCTCTTTCTATAAACAAACCGAGGGTCTTGCTATGGGTAATTCTCTCTCACCTCTCTTATGTGATATTTATATGCATTATTTTGAAGAGAAACTCTTCAAGGTCTTTAATTTTCCGTGCTGGGTCAGATATGTTGACGATACTTTCGTTCTAGTGGATTCCAATTGTGATATTTCTAATTTACTTTTGATCGTTAATTCTGTTGATCCGTGTATCCAATTTACTCTAGAAGAGGAGTGTAACAATTCTTTACCTTTTTTGGATGTTCTTGTTTCTAGGAATCGTGACGGTTTCTCTACTTCTGTTTTCCGCAAGCCCTTTTCTATATCTTTACCTCCTCATGCCCTATCTAATCATCCTTACCAGCAAAAACTTTCTGCTTTTTACACTTATGTGTTTCGTGCTATCAAAATTTGCTCTGATTCTTCTTCTCTTAATAATGAAATTAGTTACTTAAAATCCTTAGCTGTTTCTCGTGGTTTTAGCCCCTCTATTATTGATAAAGCTGTTTCTAAATTTAATAAGCCTAATACTTCTACTAATACTATTAATTTTCACAACGAATTAATTGTACTACCTTTCTTTTCACCTTTATGCTACAAAATTTCTAAACTTCTCAAAAAATTTCGGTTTCAAAGTCATTTTTAAACCTGTTAATAAACTTAAATTTTCTTCCCTTAAAGATCCTATTCCTACTGAGAACCGTTGGGGTGTTTATTATATTCCTTGTGAATCTTGTGATTTGGGCTATATTGGTCAGACCAGAAGAGCTCTCAAATTTAGGCTCAAAGAGCATGAGAGATATGTCTCTAAGCACGATCTTTCCAAATCTTCTATTGCCTCACATTGTTGGAATTCCAATCATCGATTTCAGTTTTCTAAGGCTAAGATTTTGTGCACTCCTCAGTCTTTGTCCCATCTGGATTTTTTGGAAGGTTTTTCCATTACCCAGCACTTAGATCGTCTTGTGAACGATGGTTCTTCCGTTCCTTTCGTTCATTCTGCTTGGAAGTTGCTGTTGTAAGGTTCTTTTCACTTTCTTCGTCTAACCCCCCCCCTTTCCCCCCCCCTGTTTCTTTAATGTGTATGTACGTGTGTTACTGTCTTTCTTTTTCGTTTTTATTTAAAAAAAAAATAATAATAATAATATATATATTTATTGTGCTGTCCTGTTCGTGGTTTTTATTTAAAAAAAAAAAAAAAAAAAACGTGTGCTATTTGTTTTTTGTTTGTTTGTTCTGTTTTCTCTTTTTTGTGTGTGTTTTTGTACTTGTGTGTTCCCTTTTTTATTATTTTTCTTTATTCCTTTTTTATTTCTGTATTTTTTGTGCTTCTTTCCTTTCCTTTCTATCCCCTTTTTAATTTTTTTTCTCCCCTCTCCGTGGTTTTGTTCGACTTTTCTTTGCCCCTTGTGGCAACATCTTGCTTGTTTTTTTTCTCCTTTCAGTTCCCTGTGTTCTTTACGTCGAAGAGCTTGGACTGAAGAAGTTCAAAACAATTTTTGAACGAAACGCGTATCCTTTTTCCTTTTACTTCTTATGTGTGTTTTTTACAAAGTTTTTTAATTACTTTACTATTTTTTATTAGTATCTATTTCCTATCTTTACACGGCGTACAGTGTGTAATTTACACTAGTTCATACAGTTAATCGCTTTTTAGTTTTAAAATATACGGGTAAATTCTTCATTGAATCTAATAAAAAAATCAAACTTCCGACCAAAACAAGCCTATTTGGTTCTTATGTATTTTACAGTCAGTCAGCCAAAAAGAGCGATTTCGTGTGCGTGTGGAATACGTCAGATTCATTGTTACAATGTAGTGCATTGCAATCCTTTGGCGAAAAAACTTGTTGGCGTGAATTATCGACGGTAAAATAAGTACCGATTATTTGCATCCGTTGACCATAAAAAAAAAAGCCAAACGATGCGATTACTCGGCAAGATAGTTTCCAAAGGCATAAAGCGTAGATTTTTAGGGTTATGGAAATGAGAAGCTGTACAGCATTGATTTGATATTCAAACGACTGTTTTGTTTCGCTTTATAAACTTCGAAACCCGCGTTGATGAATTTAGATTAGCTTAGAAATAGTATACGTAAGTACAGTGATTTTTTTTTCTTTTTTAAAGTAGACCACTGTTTTTTTGTTTTTGTTTTTTGAAGCAGAACACTGGTTAATGATGATTTCAGAACCTGTGGATACTATAAACCAGACTGATACAGGGTGTCCCAAAAAGGTGGTAACGGGCTTTAATTCGTTATCTATTAGAGATAAGTGGACAGCGTAAATTGAGAAAAGTGTTCAAAATGAGGTCGGAAGTAAGACTCCGTTAAAAAAATTCCTCTCGTTAATTTTCAAAAAGTTACACTTTCTACATTTTTATATGACCCTCGTACAAAAGCATTCCCATACACTAATGAGGTGATGTACAAAATTTGGGAATTATATTTTTTTAAATTACATTTTAAGATAACCCCTCATACTAGGATGATCGCCCACCCTTAGCGTTGCCATCACAACACAAACAAACAAACTGACATGAAATAAGACTTCGGAGGGTTCAAAAGTTGAAAAAAGAAGGGATATGTAAAAATCCGTCTTTGGGGTCATTTTCTGCATCCTGCAGTCTGAATCATGGTAAATTCTGCAAACGCAGAACATGAAAATTGTTATTGTTGCTTCGAAACCCTCTGGCCAACTGCAGAGCGGGATCAGATCCTTTATATAAAACGAAAATGGCCTTAATTGGGCAGCTTTCTTTTTACTGATCACCAGTAAGGGGAATACCGACTTATCCCGGGTCTCCCTCCTAAATTTTGGACCAATTTCAGATGACAGCTGGATGACATAAGAGCTGAATTAGTACCCCAAAGAGAGATATGGATTGAACATCGAAAACATTGAAGTCATAACACATTTTTCGTGCATTAATTCCCTACGGCCAAGCAGGTGCTGCTTCCCTTTCGGAGTTCCAATGGGAACTGAGCTTAACCAACTGTTCTACTGCCGGACACATGAAAAATTTCTTTCACCTAATGTTTTGCTGTCTTTGTGAGTGCATTGGGAAAATTTTTCGAGATACCGATGTGTTGGGGAAAACGCAGGGGTCTATTCAGAAAGAAACGTTTTCTAGGGAGTTGAAGTAATATAAAGGTTGGAAATCCCTGATATAGAAATTACGTAAAAAAACATATGAAGCAGACTTACTCTGCATTTCCTATTCTTTGTGTAAATTAAGTTCTAAAAATTTTCTCTTTTTTTCCTAGAAGCTGCTCATAAAATAAGATGTTTGAAGATGCTGCTGGAAAACTCAAAGAAAATACTTCTTTTGTAAATTATGTGTATGATATATTTTGTGTAGAATAATTTCAATAAAAATTTTTGGAATTTATTTTAAAAATTATTATAGCGATCTTATGTCTTATGGTCTATGCTTTTTTAAAAAAACCTATTTTTCAAAACTGTAAGCTAGTTCCATAGGTTCCAGTGGTTAATAATCTTTTTTAAATTGTTAGCTAATTCAAGAAACTTCCGAAAGTCGATTTCCTATCACAAAAAAAAGTCCTAATGTGAACTGCACAATTTTCTTGTATAGCTGTTAAACTTTCGCATTCTTGATGCACTCTATTTAAATATATTGGAAACTGAAATGCGATACTTCAGTATCTCGTTAAACGTAAGAGATATCACCAGGATGAGATTTCAGTATCGAAAACTTATTCCTGGCTGAAAAATTGGCATTTTTCTTTTGTTCGTCAGCTTGGCGACAAACGGCGAGATTTTAAGCATGACACAAATAGTGACCCTAGCCAGTGGATTGTAATCAAAAATGAAAGTGCAGAACCAAATGTTACGACAGTCTTAAATACAAAATTTCAATATTCTATGGCTAACAGTTTTTACTTTTATTCGACATACGTACTTATTTTTAGTGCCAAAATTTATAATATTGCCCCTAAATTTACCAAGCTTGGGGACAATTGGCAATATTTTGGGCATGAGCTAAACAGAGATAGTTCAGGGATTTTTAATGTGAAAGGCATGCCCATAGACTTTAATGCACCGAAAGTCTTTCATATAACTCTGTAAATAAACTATTCATTTGAAATTTCTTCGGCTATTCCTCTTTGAGTTAATCGAATTACACAAGAATATATGTAAATAAATACATGCATACGAGCAGACGTCCCTCAAATTTAATCAAACTAGATCGAAAATGCAGCATGCCTACGTGCAGACATTACCAAAATACCAGTTAAAGCGAGTTCTGGGATTAACCCTTTGAGGCGTAACCCATTCCCAATGCTGAAAAAAGGGCCGCCGTTGCCATCGCTCGACTTAACTACCAGCAAGATGGCGGACGATCGAAACGTTCATCGCGTGCGACAGATCTAGAGACCCTTTTTTGACGCAGCTGGCTGTGCGCGCGCACAGCCAGCGCGCATTTCGATCGTCCACCATCTTGCTGGTAGTTAAGTCGAGCGATGGCAACGGCTGCCCTTTTTCAGCATTGGGCAATCTATCCAGCTGTTTTCGCATTCTTCCATTTTTCAGCAGATGTCAGTGCTGTTAAAAATAATCCTGACGATTTTTTTACGGGAAATGACGTGCTAAAAAGTAAAGGATTCTCGTGGAGCTATGTAACCCGCAACTATTTTTATAGAAATCAAATCTATTCTTCGTGACTGGCAACAGTCAAAACGTCAGAGTTTGGTGTTCCCAGAGCGGGATCACTGCGCGTTAAAGGGTTAAGGCCAATTATCTACACGGGGGATCTAGGCCTGTAGATGGGGTGCCCTCCGTTGGGGGTCTTTCTAAGGTGTCCTAACCAGTATTTACGCTAAATTTCAGTGGAAAACAGGGGAAACTCCGAACGGTTAGGTCGGCGGATGCGACCTGGTTTTGAACCATACACCTTCCGTCTTCTAGTTCAGAGCGCTATGCGCTCGGACTAGTTAAAACAAATCGAACATGTAACATTCGTATATAACGTCATACGTAGATGGAGTATACGACTATAGTACGTTAACGTATAGTATAGTTACGTATATAGTACGACTATATACGTAAATAGATGGAGTATACGACGACCTACATGCATGCATATGCGCCGCGTAGTAAAAGTGTATTTCTTCTATACTGTATTGCTTCTGCACTGCATTATCATATAAGAAAAATGCGATTACAAATACATTTCAAAGATAAAAGAAATCTGTAAAACACTTGTGAATGTTATCATTCGAATTGCATCGTAGGGACGGAAAGGGTTAAATGCATGTCAGCATCACATAAGAACTTATCGAAAAGTGATGCTCACCCTGGTGTTTGGCCAGCCTGATGCATAAAGTGAACGGGCTGGTTCCCTATATCCGTGTTCAAACCGATGAAAACTCAACGGTTAGACTACTTCGGACGTCTCCACGTCCGAGGGGACATGAACTGCGTGTATCCGAGCACTTTCAAAGTGAACGGCCCGATTCCTTCTCATCGGCTCAAGGCTACGTGGCCGGTGAAGGCCCGAACAAAATTGCTAGTAGGGTTTAACCTTGTCTGAGATTCCCCATGAGGGAATTTCTTCATAAACAGCCGTAGCTATCAGTTCTCCTGAGCTTGACTGAAGCTTTGGAACCGCTAAGAGTTGATCAATATTTTGTCCAGATACAAGGATAGGAAGGCAATCCACAATCTCGTGTCCACTTACATCTTCAAGCATTATCCCATCCCAATGAACAGTAAGAAGAGCACCCGGAGAGAAATCGGATTTCAATTTTTTTGCTAAGGACTCTCGCCTCTTAATCCTCTGTCGTCGTATTGACGAGTAATTTACATTATAATGAGATGGATCACACCCTGCTTGTTTAAAGGTAGATGTTAACACTAGGGAAGCATTTCTGTCACTCAATTTCGAAACATCAAGGCAAACAGCAAGATTGTCATCAATTATTTCCTTTCTTCCCCTCTTTCTTGTAGAATTATTTCTAGTACCTAGCTCTGTCAAGGAAATATCTTCATATAAATCGCTTTTACAATCACTATCACTAGTATCTGAATCTTCAGGTATAGATACTTTTTCTGTTGCTCGCTTTATGTCCTGTGTCTCTTTCTCTTTTAGTTTTTCCAACCGTGCCTTTTTGCTTTCTAATTCAGACTCCTTTTTTGCAAGTTTCTTATCAATACTGCCCATTTTACCGGGACGGCCCTTTTGGCATTGAGCTAATGGGAATTGCTTGTCTTCTTCTATTTTAATCATTTGTAAACCATCAGCACGTGCAATGTTGAATAATTCATCAAGATCATGTGACCAGTTAGACTCCCGCTCTTTTAAACTGGCTGACCTTTTAGCTTTATTTTCCTCTCTTTTTTTTTTTTTTTTTTTTTTTTTAAAGGTTTTGCGATGCCGTAAACATATTTTCAAGCTTTTCTACATGTTTTTTAAATCTAGTTGGTATTCTTGCCTTGTTCCAAATGTCTAAGATATCTTTCGAAGTTGAGTGTGCACATTCTCGTACAGTTTGTTTTTGTTCCTCTTTAAAATAAAAAAATACTGAAAGTGCCTCTTTCTTTGACGGAAGTTTTTTCTTGCTAAAGGTAGACGAAGTCTCACCTACTTACCAAATATCAGTCTTTTTCCTAGTCACTACTGTGGCAAAGCTACTGCATTTAGTCATATTTTAAGCTTTAAAAATAAATGTGGACGAACGTGAAACGAAACTAAATATTTACAATAAATCAAAACGAAACTAAATTTTTTCAATAAATCAAACTCACACCAATCCATCTACTACACAATGAATAAATAAGCAGCACTAGTCAAAGTATTGTACAATATACACGACACATAAACAAGTGAACACTACAGACTCAACTGAGAGACTGGCAGTAATAGTAAGGCGACCATATGTCTAAACGGTAATTTGGGGACAAATGAAGCATTGTACCAGGGCCGGCCCAAGGGGGGTGCGAATGTAGGCGATCGCCTAAGGCCCCGCGCTTATAGAGGCCCCGCTCCTGGGCCATTTTATTGCTATCTCATAAGACATGATAGAGAAGAGGCCCCGCTCTTGCTCTTCGCCTGAGGCCCCGCACGCCCCTCGGGCCGTCTCTGATTGTACTCAAATCTAAACAAAACTTGGGGACACTAGAAAACATTTTCGAGGACTTATTCGAGGACACAACATATTACCATGCACACCCTCCAAAAAAAGTATTCGAATAAGAGCCTAATTCATATTCTATGATAGATAATTTTTAATATACGAAACCAACGTAGGAAATTTTTACTCGAATACTTTTTTTGGAGGGTGTATACCAGTATACCCATACTTTAAATCTTGACTGACTTTGATACTTAAAAATGAACTCTAATAGCTTTTTATATCAATTGTGTATTCTTATTTCTAATAAATTAATGAAAATATATCATTCATTTATAAATATTTATTCAAACAAGAAATATGAAAGGAACATCATGTTGAAATATTGCAATTTATTCGAAATTTAACTCCTAGAATAGTATTTGTATTTTTCAGAAACATTGCTTTTTACATTGTATCATTTTGTGATAATTTTTTGTGAAACTTTTACACTCTCTAAAAAAAGTATTCGAGGGCAAAAAAATTTTCGTACGTCAATTTCATATTTAAAGCATGGTTCTTCATGAAAGGTGATTAATCATTAACAAAACTGAAAGGGGAAATTTGGCTCATAGTGGGATACTTTATTGAATGTCTGTGCACGCTACACACACACACAAAGACAACAAACGTTTTCAGAGATCGAATTTCATTGTTTCTCTGAGTAAATGACGCTTTTAGTTGGTTTATTTTTCTTATTTCTTCAGTTTTTTTCTGAAAGAAATAAACAAAACGGAAACTTTCAGGGAAAAAAAGTACAAATCTTTAAATTTGGGGACAAAGTATTTTTGAGGACAAAATGAAAAAAAAAATCTATATTTGGGGACTGTCCTCGAATTTCGAGGACGTATGGCCACCTTAAGTAACAGTGCAGTTGGTAGTAGGTGTGGGGAGTGGAGGCAGCGTGCCACAACATAAACTGTGCAGGCAGTGACAAGCTTTCTCTCTCTACTCCCCTCAGTGCTTTCTTACAGCATTTATTGTCTTGCTCTTTGTTATTTGATTAATTATAATATACGTTACGCAAGTATCTAAGTATTCATAAAATTAAAACTTAAGAATTTCTTAGTTTTTCTATTTTAATAACATACATTTTATAAAGTTTCACCCGGGGTAGCGACCCCTAAAAGTGGGTTTAAAATTCTGAAATTTTCGTGGAACGCTTATTTTATGTCATAGAACAAAATGACAGGGTGCCCCAATATAAAATCTTAAGTTGATTTTTACGCATCACCCTAGTATACATACATAAAATATAAAATAAATTGAAAATTTAAGACCTTTACCTTTTTTGAAGTCGGTAATGAATAAGAACTAAAATAAAGAAACTCACCTAATTATTAACCTCAGATGAAGGGTGACTTGCTGGCTGGGATCCGTTTCCATCTCCGGTGCGGCAACGTAATTTTTTTTCTTTTTCTTTTCCCCAAGCAGTAAAACCGCGGCTTCCGAAACCCGGGATAAATCGAGGGAGCGTTCCGCTGGTCCATTGCCATCACCGCTGCCTAAAAGATATGCGTTAAATGTATCATAAAAAGGGTAAATTTCAATAGATTTGCTCAAAATGCTACCCCATGTGAAAGGAATCAGCATTCGCAGCTGTTTTCATATAGGTGTGATATTTACAACCCTCCTCTCCCCTGGGGAAAATCTATATAAATAAAATTAGAATTTTGTCTGTACATTACTGTTGCGCTGCGCGCATGGCGAGCGCCACCTATTGAAAAAAGTTCGCAGACGAGAGAATGCAGTCGATCTGTTACGACGCATAGGTTTTGCTCTGGGAAAAGAGCACGCAGAATGTATCGATAAAATTTGTACAGTCCACTATATATTCTGGTTTTTAGTTTACCTTACCGGTACGCAAAATTCTCGAAAGAGAAATCAACAATTACTTAGCATTCAAAAGTATTGCGATTTCTATCCGTTTCAAGCACCTGGGAATCCAGTACAGCTCTCAAAAAAAAGTTTGTCATTCTGTCTACCTGTCCGTGACGCGTTTTTTGTTCCCGCATCACGTAAGAATGACTGAAGCGAATGAAAAGAAATTTACTGACATGATAGGTGGTCACTCAATTCAAACTATAGGCGCCAAATTAAAAAAAATTTTTTTTGATTAGAATTTGAGATTTTGCGAAAATTGTTTCAAACTGTGTGAATCTTTGTTCACTTTACGTAATAACGACTAAAGCGAATGAAATGAAATTGGGTGACATGACAGGCGGTCTCTGAACTTAAACAAACGTTGAATTTTTTTTTAAATTTAGATTAAATTTTGAGGTTTTGCAAAAATTCTTTCAAAATGCTTGCATATTTGTTCGAGCATCACGTGATGTGGACTGCAGAGGTTGACAGGAAATTTGGTGACACGATAGGTGGTTGCTCAATTTAAATTATAGCACTCGAACTTTTTAAATATTTTAATTAGATTTTGAGATTTTTACGAATATTCTTTCAAAATGCGTACATATTTTTTTGGAGCATCACGTAATAACGACTAAAACGAATGATATGAAATTTGGTGTCCTATAGGTGGTTGCTTAATATCGTCATATAAGTTAAATATTTTGATTAGATTTTGAGATGTTGCGAAAATCGTTGCAAAATGCGTAAATTTTTGCTCCAGCATACGAAATATAGACTTTCAAGAAATGTAAGGAAATTCGGTGACATGATCTTAAACTACGGGTGTCAAAGTTTCCTTTTTTTTAAAATGTTGATTAGATTTTGAGATTTTGCACAAATTTATTATAAATGTGAAAATATTTGTGGATTACGTATAAACAACTGAAACGAATGAAATAAAATTTAAATTGTCACAGGTGCTCACTTAAACTATAGGCGTCAAAGTAACTTACATTTTTCTACAGGTTTTGAGATTTTGTGTAAATTCAGTATATGTTTATTTCATTTTCGAAAAATAGCAATGAAAAAAGAATGAAATTTGGAATTATGTTAGATGCAAGTTAATTTAAACTCTAGATGCCAAAACTTTTTTAAATATTTAATAGAGTTTCTTTTTTTTTTGAAAATTTGAATAAAGTTTAAAACTTTTTATTCGCCTTTTAGATTTTCTGAAAATTGCGCAATTTATTTGAGGCATAGCGTTAAAATATCTACGGTGAATCAAACAAAATTTAGTTACAGGTCAGGAGTGATCTCTTGACTTGAAAAGCTCATTCAACCAGAATAAAACTTTATTTTTTAAAGAAAATGAAATTCTCTATTGTTTATTTTACTCATCACTTTGTTACACTCTAACCCGTAATCTTTTAATAATATAGAGAAGTTAAAATTTTGCTTTCTATACCAGTGATTCCCAAACTGTGCGCCGGGAGCCATGGATTCTTCACAGAGGTGCCGCGAAATGCAGTAAAAGTTTCATAATTAATTGAATCAAAACTTTCGTCTAACTAAACAAAAAAAAAATGAGAATCCATAACTATCTAGATTTTTTGTGCGTTTTGTGCAAAGACGAATTCCGAAGATTTGACCTTTTCTAAAGAAAGTCACCGGCATAGAATGTTCTTGGGAACTAAAGTGGGAGCCATCAATATGCTGCGGCTACTAGATTGCGCAGACGAAGTAGGATTGATCGCGCGATTGGGGAGGAAGGAGAACAGCCAGAACAACCCGCTCGAAATTCCGCAAATATATTGGAGATGTATGCCAAGCAGCGCGGCAGGAATGCCAATTTAATATCTTTTCTAAAATTCCCATGTTCATAAAATTTTTCTTTAAATGCCTTGATATTAAAAAAATATTTCTTAAATTCTAAAGAAACATTCAACAACTGCTGTGCTGAAGCAGTAACGCATTTTAACATACATAATTTTTCAAAATCCGAACCTGTTTAGCATATGTTGTTCAAATATACATACAAATACAGACTAGGATATAGGACTACCATCGATGTGTTTTAAAAGATCGAATCGAAATTTGCTGTAAAATGGAGATGTGATTCGTCATCATTTAGATTGTTGTGTGGATGTGTGCTTTTGTAGCAGATTGCATTGATTTGTCGCTATGCGTCATTAGAAGTTGCTTATGTAGTTAGTCATTAAAACGCAGTCGAATAATTTCATTTGAAAAGCTGATGCTATTTCGCCCGTTCTGCAGCTAGTCGATCATCATCCTATCCAAGTTCGTGTGTGTAAGTTTAAAAAAATACATTGACAAATGTTCTACTTTTATTACGTACAGTAAATTTTGTCTTTGAGGGTCATATACATGAAACAGAATCCATTGTTTGAAAGCGCAATGACGATTCCATTTTTTCACTTGATCTCTGATTTTATTACGGCCTTAAATTCCAAAACAGGCCGCCTATGGCCAAGTGGATAAGACACTTAACATGGTAGATGAACGAAATGTGAACGTCCCGTGTTCGGGCCTACGCACGGATGTCGATCTAAGTCTGGGGTTTTGGGCGGTTTTCTCTAGATATAATGTGGATACGCGGTAGAACACCTTAAAAAGTCCTTCGCCTAATGCATTTCCCCTTAGGCAGATAGCCCCCCGTGTAGCTTTGCCTTAATCACAATATCTTTACTTTAAATTCCAGTAGCAAATGTTCATTACTTTTTAACTGTAAACTGACTTTAACTCAGCTGTAGATTATGAAATGAATCAAGCGAAGAGCGATAAGCAGAATAAAGCATAATATCAGAGATGGATTGCTCTATTACCTGGATTGAGCCTCGGCGTACGCTGGGTTGCAACGGATCATTCAAAGAACCAATGTGCTGTGCCACATCGGTCAACTATAGTCTTTCTTCGTTGTGTTTCTTTAATGATGAGAGCGAATAGTTTAAATGTGTTGTTTAATAGTGGGTTTAATAGTGGGTTAAGTGTGGGTTTAATAGTGGGGGCACAGAGGGAGAAGCGATCTTCCACTCTTGGATCCGCCACTGCTTTAACTAGATATTCTGCAAAAGACTTTGATCTTTCTAAAACTTCACCCCCTTTCTTTTCTTGTCGAATCTACATAAAATTTTCAGTATTATTTTCCTATCTATATTAAATTCCATTCCTTGTTTCAGTTTATTACTAACTGAGCACACGTTTTTCGTACGAGTGAAAGTTGACTTTTTTCCTAGCACACAACTCAATGCTCCATTGCTTGAACCCAGACATTACATAAGCTTAAATCAAGCTTGACATTTCTTTGAATTTGACGTATTAATCCAAGCTTGACAGTTCAATTCATTTTAAGCTTGCACCAAGCTTGGAGTTAAAAAAAAACGTCTATGCGTGTAATCTTTACGCGCGATTGAAGTAAAGCTTCTTTGACGTTTACGACACATATCACTGAAATGATTAAATTTAAAATAAATATCATATTATAATTTAATTATATTTATTATTCATGTACTTTACAAAGATTATATAAATGTTATATTCATATTCATTGGAAATAGGTACTTGGATGTCATCATAATTTTTATGTATGAAATTATAGGTTTGTGGTAATCATAATGTGAAACATAAATTTAACTCTAAATTTGCTAATTTTCTTGAAGATACAGCATCTACCGTTGTACCGAAACGCGTTGTTGATTGAAGTCGAGAAGTATTCATAGTTAGATCCAATTTTTCTTTTAAAAAACCAACTAACGACTGAGATTCTTGAGAGCGAAAATTAACATTAAAATCTCTAGTAAGAACCATCGGTAATTCATGATAATTACTTAGAATCCAGGAAGTGTCCATGTTGTAGTATTATTCTTAACTGTTTTCGTATACCATTGTTCCGTCTGAAGGTTGGGTCTAATGGGGGGGGGGGGATGTCCGTAGTCTAGTATTATACTTTAACTGTGTTCTTTACTTGATGTTTTCCTCTGTTTGTGGGGTTTGAATGCAGGTAGTGTAATTTTTGTTGTGTTTTTCTATCACAGTGTTCTTAAGCGTTGATTTCGTCTGCTAGTAGGTTTCGAATTATTATTCTGTATCCATGTGTTTAAACTGCAGGTTCTGTCCATTGTTTGGGATTGATTGCAGCCAGGGTCCGTTTCTTAAATACTAACATTTCTTAAAATGCATCTTTTGGGTAAAATAATAACAGACACGACATACATAATATTTAGGAGTTTAATGGCCTAACGGCCAATTGGCATTTGACAAATAATAATATCACTTCACTTCGAAACTATTGCCTATATTCACTACGAAATAGTATAATAAGACAATTATGTAATTAAAACACGTCTGAAACCAGTAAATACTATATATCACGCTCATAAGTCTATGCATTTAATTTTTTGAAGTTTTGATAATTAAACGATCTCCATTTACTTCGCCTCGATGGAAATATCAACAACCTGAGATGCGCAGTTACCCAGTGTGCGTAGCGCCATCTGTTTGCAACAACGGCGTTATCCAACTTTCTAAGCGAAGTGTCCCCTCCTATAAATTTACCTTCGTGGGATCGAAGTATGATCCTCCAACAGGGGCCGTCGCTATTAGCAACCGGGCCTGCTTGTTCGTTGCCAGCACGAAAATTGAGTTTATCATTGAGGCCTGTTTTCGCGATTAGCACTGTTCTATTTTATTATTATAAGTATTATAAATATTATATTATTTTATTATTTTTAAACAGTTTTTTTGTAGTTTTGTCGTACTAAAGAACTTTAGATGTAGATAATCATTTTGTGAAGATTGAGCCATTTTTTTAATGGTAATTTATCATAAAATTCGAACATTTTGCTCTGAATGTAAAGGAAGTGTAAACTTGTATAATTTATTTAGAAGTTCTAAAAATATGTATGTAAATCAAATTTAGTGAATTAATATTCATGTGCTGTTTTTAAATCATTCTCATCTGAAATCGTACTACTTGAGTAGTTTATTATACAGTAAATAAGCGTGTCTTTGTAATACTAGTTAGACGATGTTGTCTATTTAATTTTTCACTCGAAAGTGTTATTTATCAGTTAGATATGTGCATTGATTGTATGTTTTAGACATGTGTAGCCAGCTTTCAGTGCAGAAGTACAGTAAATTATACATTTTTAATTTTGTATATGTATACGTAGAAACTTCAAATGCAGTTAATATTTTGTACAAGAGTTCATTATGTTCAATTCCAAAGTTCGATTGAGATAGCGACAAAAGAATAACTTTTATATAATACTTGGAATTGCTATAATAAAGAATAATTGAATAAGAAAGCGTTTATTTTTGGTTTGCTACAGTGTTTAGTGCAGCTTTTGAAGAGGTATCCTGAAATTTTTCGAGTCCTTGAGCTGTTGGTTTATCTCACTTTGTATTCAAAGTGCTAAAATATATTGTTTGTTTTGTTATTTATGTAGTTTCATAATAAATTGCATGAGTAATTATGTAAACAAATTTTAAATTTTGATCAAATATTTAGGAATTTCAGATTGTTTCATTCTTTATTCTCGCTTCGAGTGTACTTCACTGTCTGCTGCATATATATATATATATTTTTACATTTGCCAAAAGAGCATTTATTCCGATATCTTCATGCATTCTCAATTTGTCATAATAAAATCTATTTGCTTTTTAGGTTTTCCTACAACCAAAAGTAACCTCCAAATTTCTTTTTTCGTGTGATTCGATCACATCAGTGCGCTTCCAGTAGTAAAATCACTCGTTTCTTAGACATGTCTCTTCTCTAACGTACAAGATTTGTACGTAATGTGTACCTGTACTTGCACTGCTGTCGATTTGCAGTAGAGCGACAGGTTTAGAATGTGGTTTTTATTTACTTCACTTCAGGTAAAATACAAGAAAATTTTCGGACTGGTAACTGGGACCGGTCACTTATAGAGGGTTGTGTGGTGTCTTCTAGAGGCTCTTTTAACATTAACTAGATAGGGTAAAAAATCGGTGCCTTAAAAAATGTGTCGTTGCAGGAGGGGGTCACTAAATAGAAGTGGTCGCTCATAGAAGTTTCACTGTATACAGCAATGCAAGGACGAAAACATTGTCTTCAAGCACCAGTTAGTAATCACTTTAAAAAAAGATATTAGAATATTCGTGGTATTTCCTACTATGGTTTTCTAAAATTTAATACTTTTCCTTGGAAGAAAACAAATATATGGAATTATAAACGAAAACTATAAATCCTTTTAATATCGGGAATGGTAAAATTTGCAATACATAAGCTTAGCATGAAAACAACGTGTTTGGCCATGCTATGTTACGTGATTCTTAATCCTTTTGATTTCTTTCATCTTCCCTTAAAGTTCGTACTACTATTTATGGGACACATTTTATTGAGTAATTTATTCTAAATGTTTCTCGTTAAGTCAATTTACATTATTTTTAAGTTAGATGCCAAAGGAATGCAGTACACCAGGTTGTACTTCTAACTATAGTAAACATTCGCCAAATATCCACGTCTTACAAAAGATTAAAAATTAAATATTGTAGTAGTACTTAAATGATGTATATGCGAATTGTAAATATCAAATATCTTCATTTCTATTCCAGCACCTCGTCATATATTCTGTTAATATATTAACTGGACAAAATTTAATCAACGCAAATTTAATAACTGTTAGTTAATTTTATTTAAAAAGTGGTTATGGTTGTAACTGCTTTTAAAATGTGAAACTTAAATATTCAGTATAAAGAAATTCATAAAAATATCTTTAAAAATAAACTGTTTATCATTTATGAACATGTTTACCTTAATGTATAATAAAAATTAGCTTAATTTGTTTAATGTATATTAAAAATCAAGCCAAAATAATGAATCATGAAAGTAAGCAATGCTTTGTTTTTCCTTCAAATTACACACATCTACTTGCTTTAATGTCCACATGTATCATAGTAAAGAAACTAATAAAATTAGTAGCACAATTATGGCATAAAGCTACATTAAATAACGCTTCAAAGCCTTGGAAAGCTTAAAAAATGCTTGATGTATATGTGAAGACGCGAGCATCCGTAGGCCTCTTTGGATGACTCATCGAAATACACGCGTAGGCCCGTTACAAATAGCGAAGGCCCCGCTCCAACAGTGTTCTTAAACGAAAATTTCCCTCTGCTGTTTAGGTACATTTGCAGCCACTGTCCCTTTAATTGTGGTGTTCCATCTCCTTGTTCTTAAACCGTTGTTCTGTCTTGAAGTTGGGTTAGAATCCAGGAAAAGTGTTCTTAAACTGACGTTTCCAACTACTTTTCCGGTTCGATTGCAGACAGGTTCCATTTCTTTGTGCTTTTCCAAAACCTTGTATATTATTCATCTAAAAATAAGGATTATCGACAACCTCCTGTGAGGTTGGGATTACATGTAAAATATTATGTTGGATGTACCTTCAAAACGCTTATTGATATATAAATAAAGATTGATGTCTCAAAGAAATGGCGAGAAATCGCCGTTTCTTTCCCTAACAGGTTCCCCGTATTTTTACACGATGAATGTTAAAGCGTATCAAGAGTTAGTCAAAATACTAACCCAGCTTTCTAGTAAGCGGACGCCAAATATTAATCACTGCGCCAAGTCGTTTATTTTAAAACGCGTTTGTCATTTGTATGTTCATCAAATACCACCACGGCAGTAATAATTCTATGTCTGAAAATAAGTACTAGCCACAATCTAACGATACGCAATCAAGAAAATAAACGTTAGACCTCTTAAAAACAATTTAATTCAAAAGTTACTAGCTGGAACCCGTCGAATTCGACGGTCACTTTATTGACTGTAATATTTAAAAATAAATGGGAACGATCAAGAATGTCACCAAAGTCACCACGCGGACAGAACATGACTTACATGACCATACTGACAGAAAGTAAACAAAAGGTTTCACGCCAGTTCTTAGCAACTGTACAATGACGATGAAATGATTGAAATCTTTAAAATTTGTTTTTAACTATCTGTATTAAGTAAAAAAAAAAGAAGAATAGATATTAAATGACGAATGAGCAAATACAGTTACAAATTCTAATTGAGCATTTTGTTGAAGACGATATTTTGGGTAAAGTCATCGACCACGAAACGTCCAGGTGAATTCTCTTAAATGATCTTGACTGCCACAGCATTCTTTGATCTAACCATTGAAAGAGTGACAAACAACATTCATGAGAAAATACGGGCGCAGAAAGGTAAACGCCAAAAGTATGAAACGAAAATAGTGAAAAATTTCGGAATTCTGCAAGAGACAAAAAAAATCTAATCCGCCAAATGGCGATCGAGCGCTCCCTGCTTTATATGCCTTTTCTCAAGCTACCCTCGATGGTAAAGATCCAGTATCAGACAGAAAACTGGAAAAATTAAAGAAATAAAAGATAAATCGCTAACTAAAGAAAGAGTTTATAACTGCAGTCAATGTCGTTAACAAACCACAATGTATTTGTATGGAGAAAAGTTTGAAAAAAATCGGAAACACTTTCATATTTTAAATACTCACTAAAGTGCTGTATATTAAAAGCGTATCATAATCCATGCGCCGTCCCTATTTTTCTTCCTTGTTTCATTAAATTGAAAAGTGTATCATTATTCATGGCCGTGCCGTATTTTTCTTTCTTGTTCCACAAAACACTTCTTTGGAATCGAAATCTATATAGCTGCTAAAACTGTTTTACAATCTTCGCCAAGCATATTCCAACTATACTTCACCATTTTAAATACTGTTCGGAATGAGCATCATAATCCATGAGTGTGCTATATTTGTCTTTCTCGTTGCATAAAACACATCGTTGGAATTAATATCGATATTAAATTTGCCTACTAAAGCTATTTTACAACCATCGCCAGGCATGGTTCGGTTTTTAAGTTTTTTCCCCCCCCGCAAACTCCCCCCCCCCTTCCGCGTTATGTGGCAAACACATTTCAAAAGATTTCCACCGTGACATTTCATCTCTACAAAACCTGTATACAAATCATATCGGCAGAATCGAATAGACAAAGTCTGGGCGTGAACGAAATAGCACCCTAGTGCTAATAAGCGATAAAGCGCTAAAATAAAGAAGGCTTTTTGCATTTAAACATGCATTTAATAAACCACAATGTTATTCCTATGGCGAAAAATTGCACATTTGAAGTTCCGCTACGCCTGATCCCTCCGACTTTAAAAATTTTTTCTCTTTAGATGACACATCTACGGACCAAGACCTTTTTTTAGACCTCTCAACCAAATTTTTACACATAGCTGTTCTTTCAATTTAGTGGATACCGGAAAAACATGTTTCAAATTAATATATAGAAAAAATTAAGGAAATAAGCAATAAAGCGCCAAAATAAAGAAAGCTTTTATGATTTCCAGATGTATTTAATAAACCACAATGTTATTTAATATTTTTCCAAATAAATCAAAACTTACGGAGCTTACGCTTACCAATCGTTTACGTAAGATCGTTTTTTAGAACATGGCTCACTGGGATAAGTACAGGCTGTCCAGAAAGCTCCGTTTTTCCGTACGAGTAAATTTTCGCCGCTTCGCCGATGCGTCGCGCATTTTCGCCGATCCCAACCGCCCGCCCGAATACCGCGTCTGCGCATGCTCAGCGAGATCCAGAGACCGGAAACCGCACAGAGCTTTAAGGACGGTGCTGGCGCCACCTGTTCGGTGAAAATGTAGTTAGTTTATTATAGTGATAATGGATATAGTGATAGTGTATAATAGTGATAATGGATATAGTGATAATGAATTAATCAATAAATTAGATTATCTATTATCTTAAATGAATATTTTTCAACGCTCATTTTAATGTAACATAATTTTAGTTAATGAAAATTAGTTTATTTTATAATAATCAAATAAAAGTGACTGAAGATGACATATATTGAAATGTAAATTTTATTACCAGATCTTCAATTTTGCTTTAGCTGATGAAAAATAAAAGCATAAAAATGTTAAATTATAAATTTATTTTACATATGAAACGTAAATTAAGGCTTTTTAATGTAAATATCTGAATTTTTTATTAAAGGTATTTTTATTTTTAAAAAAAACAATATTTCACATTAGTATTATTAAACAGATTTAAAGTTTTTGCTTCTTAGTTTTAAGAAATTATTTAAATTAAATGAATTTTAATAACTTTATAACTTTATGAAATGCTCAATTTCTAATAATTTAGTCTTGATTTTTATTTGTGCATTTTGCATTTTAAGTTAATATTGCATAATCCACAGTTTTTCTATTTCAAATTTGGTGTAAACTTACCATAGGCGTAGAGTTATATAGGCCCGTGGGGCTCGAGCCCCCCCCCCCCATAAATTGTGAATAGGGGCTGAGCCCATCCAATAATTTACCACTAAATACAGAAAACTAATTTATACTGACATAAAAAAAAAGTATTTTACGCCATTTACAAACGTTTAAAAAAAAACCTTTACTTGTACTTTTAAAAATTTTCTTCTTTTGGTTTCAATCATGATTTAGTATTCATTGTGACCAGAGGCGTAGCCAAGGAGGGGGTTAGGGGGGTCATAACCCCCCCCCATGAGGATTTTTTTGCCATACAAAATATATATTCTTCACTACATTATCACACACACGTATACATATATATGAGTTGCAGTAGTCATAACCCCCCCCAATGAAAAATTTCTGGCTACGCCCCTGATTGTGACGCCATATAACACACAATGTTACTAATAAGCTGCCCTCGCCAGGCTCTGGTTAATTAAAATCAGATTATGCAATGTAAAGTATGTAATGAAGAAAAGTTCAGATGTGTCTAAAATGCACTATCTCATCGAAAATGTTTTTTTTTTCCTATTGGATTTTTTTCTTTGCTTCTATTTTTAACTTATAACATGGCAGAAAGATACTAACATGGATACTTACCTTACATAGGTGTAGAATTCTATGGACCTATAGAGCCACTTTATGGGCGCCTCCAATAATTTACACTTATACATAGTAAGTCATATCTGCCAACTATTACGGAATATAATTAACCACTTTTTGTAAACAGTATATTTTTAAATTATTTTTTTCAAAATAGTAACCAGGTCGAGCGCGCAGCACAAAAATTTTGCTATATTTTAAGCCGAAAAATCATGTAGAAAAAGTGGTTAATTCTATTCCGTACTAGTTGGCAGTTAAGAGTAAGTTATATGTACGTGAATCAGTGGCGTAGCCAGAAATTTTTCATGGGGAAGGGGGTGGGGTACGACTTCTGCAACTCACATATATGTATACGGTACTGGTGTATGATAAGGGAGTGAGGAATATACATTTTGTATGGCAAAAAATTCCTCATGGGGGGGTATAACCCCCTAACCCCCCCCCTTGGCTACTCCACTGACGTGAATATATGTGGTTGTGGGGCCCGGCCCCATGTTAGAAAAAAATTAACTAACCACAGACTGAAATATATGTTTAATTTCCTAAAATTTTATTTATAATACCAATGATAAAAGTAATTTGAGTATTGAGTTGGAATCTTAGATATAAAATTTACCTTTTTTTATTTATTGTTACTTTAAAATTTACCTATTATTGTTACCACCCACTCCAAATAACAAAACATTTCTTGCTTCATACCTGCTTCATCTATATGCAAATAATATAATTGCAACAATGAATTTTTAAAAAAATATCTGTGTAAGTTTCATAAGCGTAAAGTGTTCAAAATTATTGGGGGGGCGGGCCCCACAACCACATATATTCACGTCAGTGGAGTAGCCAAGGGGGGGGGTTAGGGGGTTATACCCCCCCATGAGGAATTTTTTGCCATACAAAATGTATATTCCTCACTCCCTTATCATACACCAGTACCGTATACATATATGTGAGTTGCAGAAGTCGTACCCCACCCCCTTCCCCATGAAAAATTTCTGGCTACGTCACTGATTCACGTACATATAACCAGTGGTGGGAAAACTACTTTTTTTGCAGCGAACTACAACTACCGCTACTTTTTGAAAAATGTAGCTAACTACAACTACAACTACTTTTTGAAAAATGTAGTTAGCTACACTACTTTTGAAATGTAGTCGCTACTTCGCTACTTTTTCGCTACTTTTAGGAGACAAATTTTGCTAACAGATTCAGTTTTCATTACATTCATATTTAAGGATATTTATATCCTAATTAGAGAAAACTATTGATATCTTAATTAGAAAAAAACTATTGCACTAATAAACAACTACCAGTATTCCTATGCTTGAGCTCATTTTTGTCTAGCAAAAGTTTAAAACTTTTTGAAAATGATTTTGTCTGAATTTTATGTTAAGAAAACATTATACTTGTTTTCCCCGATCTCCCTAATTCAACGGAGCTCTACAAAATGAAAATATTGAGCTCTGATAGCAACCAACATTTGTCATGAATTTCCTTTCCTTTAGGGGAGTGTTTGAGGAAGGCGGCGGGCCCCCTCAAGAAATGTAAAGTAATTATTAAAAAGGAGGTATTTTGAAACATTTCTTTTAACTTTAGAACAATAAAGTTTAAAATACCGAATCGTCCCCCTCCCCTCGAAATGGAAGCCTATATATACGCTACTGACAACTACTGCTAATTATTGAAGTATTGTTGAAACTAATTCGGTTTTAATACCTCTATGATAAAAATAAATTGAGAAAGTGATCTCTGAAAGCATGAGAAAAATCATGAGAACCAAAAAAGTTATAAATAAATAAAAAAAATAATTGATTTTTTAACAAAATACCCATAAATTTTCATTTTTTAGCTTATATTACGCATTTTAATACAAAGTTATGTCTATAAACACCCCCCCCCTTGAAGGAAGTCTTCATACGCCACTAATGGGACTAGTTGTATAAAGAAACGATTCAATAATTGAGGGTGTCATTGTGTGAAGAAGGAAGATCACGTAACGGCTTGCCAAATTAATTTAGTTCCTATGTTTTGGTAAGAGCACAACGTTGTACATGTATATTTAAATTAACGACATTTCATTTTAAAAGCTAATGATTTATTTATTTGCGAAGGGAGGATAGCTTACGTCACTAAATGTGTCGTTTAGAGCTACGTATGTAATAATTTTGCCATACAAAATGTATATTCTGAGGGGGGGGGGCTGAGACAGCCTTACTATTTTTTGATGTATATTGATAGTTGAATGTTTGAAAAAAGTGACATAGCAAAACGTTTTCTTAAATTAACACATATTTTAACTAATCTAAATATTTCATTAACAAATAAAGAATATCTGCTTTTTTTTTTCCTTTGAGATATGAAGGATATTTGAAAAACATGTTTTGGCTCCCTCTTCTCCCCCATAAGGGCGACAAAAAAAATCCTAATATTTTTTAGACGTTCTTGTTTATTACAGTTTAAAGCAAAATAAAAATAAAAATCTTATACTTCATTTGTTTTTCTTTGTTTTGCCAACTTGCTATTCCCTCCCTTTCCTAAAATTTCTTTTTAGATTTTCTTTTTTTGTTGTATTTTAAAATAAAAATCATATGAATGTTCTTTTTTTAATACAAAGGATATGTTAAATATATATGTAAAAAACATTTTGACCCCCCCCCTCCCCCAGTGCAGCATCCCTTGGGGAGGCAATCTTTAAAAAATCCTTAAATTTTTCTTTAGGTTTTCCGTTTTGTTACATTTTAAAGCAAAAAATCTTAATATCTGTTTTTTTTTTTCCTGTAAGATATGAAGGATATGTGAAAAACTCATTTTGACCCTACCCCCTCAAGGTAAATTTCGAAGAATCATCCAATTTTTTTTTCCGCTTTTCCTGTTTTTTATATTTTCAAACAAAAATCCTGTGAATGTCTGTTTTTATAATTTGAGATATGAAATCAATATTAAAAATTTGTGAAATACCCCGTTTGCCCCCTGTCCCCCTTTGGGAAAAGGCGATTTTCAAAAAATCATTAAATTTGTATTTAGATAATCCGGTTACTTATATTTTAAAACAAAACTCGTATTCTTATTTGTTGCTGTTTTCTTTGAGATCGTAAAATACTATAACTATTACAAAAATAAACTTTCACTTTCATCGAGATTCGGGCGGGGGGATCACGCATAAAACTAATTTTTGTAATATCTTGTTCAATTATTTTTGGTTTTATATTACATTTAAGAAAGAGAAAAAAATATACACTTAAGTTAAACACACCTTCGGTTCTTTGATTTAGGCCCATTTTGGTAATTGTACTCATTAAATAAAATTTAAACATAAAATTAAACATACATAGAATATAGAAACTTAAACACTATTCACAAAATTATATATTTACAAGTCACATTAACCTAGTTAAATTGAAAATTTGAACGCAACGTAACTCCTCCCCCCCCACTAAACCCCCAAAAAAAAAAAAAAAAGACAACAATAAATGGGTGAGCAAGCAGTTCACGTTTAAGAACGAATTTAGAAAATGCTGATTCATTATAGGTTCAGGTTCAAGGGGTATAATTGGAGTTTTTCTTCCTTTTCATTGCTTTCTCAGTACTTTTCTGGGCTGGTGTAAACCAGGAAGTTGTAAAACGAAGCTGTATTGCCCCCTGCAAGTCCTTCCCACAGAATTCAAGAAGCCCCTCTCACACAATTCCTTTGAATTCTGTGAGAGGGGATGGGAGGCGCTCGCTAATTGCGAGGACTGACTATCATTCCTGACTGCTTTGGAAGGATATCGAGTTTACGGAATGCTGGACACTCAACAGTGGGCAAGGGGACACTGTATTTAGGGGTGCAAAAAAAGAAGAAAAAAGAAAATTAATGATGCCACAAAAGCATGCTATTTAAAGATATGTAAAATTGCTTTTCAAAAGCAAAAAATGATCACTTTTATGCACAGAAATAGATATTTCAAAAACTCAAACCTAACATACATTATTTTTCAAAATAAATCCATTTTTATGGTCTAAACTTGATGCATCTGGGAAGTGCACATGCCCCCTCTGGATCCGCCAACTGGCCTTGGCGTAATATGAAGTTAAATGCAGCTACTTTTTCTTTTACAATCTCAGTCAGACTAGAGACATCAATGCAAATGCAAGTGTTCTGATTCTGATTTCTCTCTGGCGTTCCCCCAGATTATCACACTGACAAGGGGGGGGGGACAGATAGCCCGCGTCCCCAAATATCCCAATAATATAGATTAAAAATTCATATATACTGAAATAATAATAATAATCAAAATGAAACAATTTCCTCTGTAACAGTTATTGTATTGTTGTCCATCACTAGATCAACTGGGAGAAATTTTTTGGATGGTGAACACGATTTGATCAAAGTACAGTAAATTGAAATGCCATTTTTTACCTCGAGTACCAGTGCCTTGTGTTTTATGTTTTAAAGAAGAAAGAAAATTACAAATTTTTTGTCGGTCCAGGAAAATTTTCTAGCACGCTAAACTTGAGCGCCTTGTAGAAATAAACATCCCAGACAGTGCCGGATTTAGAAGTGTGGACGCCCTGGGGCAACAAAGGAGTGGTGGCCCCTAATTATTTCTCAAACAAGTTAAGAATTTTTTCGAAGACAAGTGTGGCGAAGTGGGTTCGCCGTTAACTCATAGCCTAGAAGTCCAGGATTGGATTTCCGAGTTCGATATTCGTTAGGAAATTTTATGTAAAGATGTCTATTGTGGGGGCCTCCTCTCTTGTGGAGGACCTGGAGCTGTAGCTCCGGTTGCCCTCCCCTAAAATCCGGCCCTCATCCTATACTTAATGTCCATAATGTTAATAATACAAATGAATAAAATATTAAAATAAAAATTATTCTTGATTATATAATCTTGCTCAAGTATATGTACGTAATTTTTTTAAATTCAATGTTGGAAGTTTTGAAAATGTTTTCTGTTGCAAAAACGCAATAGCGGTCAAAAATATGCAGACCCTGATCATACTTAGATGGGGCCCCGGGGCAAGAGGTTAGTTTGGGCCTCTGTACTATTACAGGCATTTAACTTATTTTTGATTGTTTTCTATTTTCCCAGCATAAAAATAAAACATTTTTAAATAATTCTAAAATTGAATTAAAAATTACCCATGTATTTATAGTCATTTAGAACAAGACTATGCATTTAAAATTGATTTTAATATTTCTTTAAATTCATTTATATTATTAGCGTATGTGTGCGCCAAGTTCCGCCTGCCAGAAAATTTTCTTTTCTTCATCATAATATATATATATTAAAAAAATGCTAACTAATGGATATTTTATGATAAGTACATATGTCCATAAGTTTTCAAAAACGCCTTTAATTTCTATTTTATTAATCTAGTCTTAGAAACCATTATCATTGAGTTAGAAGAACGGAAACTATAAGTCTCGAAGCCTTTTTATTGTTACAGAATCATGATATAGATATCATAAAGGAAATTTAGCTTAACAAAAATTATTATTGCAGCATATATAAAGTTAATATACAATAAATCGAGAGATTTGCGAGGCCTCTATTTTTCAGGTGCTCCGGGCTATTGCCCGCGCGTCCGTGTGATAATGAGACTCTGAAAATATGTTAAAATGCTTAGTATGGTATAGTAAAGGGGGCCCCGAAGCAGGGGCGCACCCAAGATTTTAGTTTAGGAGGGGCTAAGACTACAAATATTGATGAACTTGGTTATAGTGACCTCGATTATAGTAATAATTCCCTTATAACGTCAAAATATTCTGTATCACACGCCCATAGAACACAAGGCCACTATCAGCGTAACTCGTTATAGAGTCATAAATAAGTACCTGACTTTTTCACGGACGTTGTAATAGAGTTTAACTGTATTTCATACACTGACTGTAAGTATCTACTTAAAACAACGTCTCTTTTTTTTTCTTTGGTAAAAAAATATTTTAGAAATAGTTAAGATAATTTTTAATAATAAAATGTTTTCATTCATTAATGACATTTTTCAATTTTTAAAGGTTTTCAGATCTAACTCTCCAGTTTTAGGGGAGCTGCCCCCATAGCCCCTCCGTGGGTGCGCCTTTGCCGCCTACAAGTAACCCAGTACCCCAAGGCCCCATCTAAATATGATCATCTTTGGATTCTCTTTCCCTCTTTTTTTGTCCTCTTTATAGCAGATTGGTGAGTCTACAAATAATACTGAGAACGATAAAAAGAAAAAATATGTACAAGGTCAGGCTTCAGGCAGGAAACTCCCCCCTCCCCTCACTAGTGTGCGTGTGGTGTGTGCCCCCATAGAATGCCGAGGGGCACGGGGCACACATAGATACCCTGGGAGGGGCGGGGGAGGGATTGGATATTCTTTCAAGCATCAATTCCAGTTCTATACTTGGTGTCATAAGAAAGAGAATTTGCACCACGAGATCAATCACCGGAAATGATGACGCGGCAAAAGTAGCTTCCAAAACGCGCTACAAACTACTAATTTTTTGTAGCGCGCTACACTACAAACTACTTTTTTAAAAAAGTAGCGCGCTACACTACAAACTACTAAAAAAAGTAGCGACTACTGTAGTTTCACTACTTGTAGCGCGCTACTCCCCAACCCTGCATATAACTTACTCTTAACTGCCAACTAGTACGGAATAGAATTAACCACTTTTTCTACATGATTTTTCGGCTTAAAATATAGCAAAATTTTTGTGCTGCGCGCTCGACCTGGTTACTATTTTGAAAAAAATAATTTAAAAATATACTGTTTACAAAAAGTGGTTAATTATATTCCGTAATAGTTGGCAGCTATCACTTACTATGTATAAGTGCAAATTATTGGAGGCGCCCATAAAGTGGCTCTATAGGTCCATAGAATTCTACACCTATGTAAGGTAAGTATCCATGTTAGTATCTTTCTGCCATGTTATAAGTTAAAAATAGAAGCAAAGAAAAAAATCCAATAGGAAAAAAAAAAACATTTTCGATGAGATAGTGCATTTTAGACACATCTGAACTTTTCTTCATTACATACTTTACATTGCATAATCTGATTTTAATTAACCAGAGCCTGGCGAGGGCAGCTTATTAGTAACATTGTGTGTTACATGGCGTCACAATGAATACTAAATCATGATTGAAACCAAAAGAAGAAAATTTTTTAAAGTACAAGTTAAGGTTTTTTTTTAAACGTTTGTAAATGGCGTAAAATACTTTTTTTTATGTCAGTATAAATTAGTTTTCTGTATTTAGTGGTAAATTATTGGATGGGCTCAGCCCATATTCACAATTTATGGGGGGGGGGCTCGAGCCCCACGGGCCTATATAACTCTACGCCTATGGTAAGTTTACACCAAATTTGAAATAGAAAAACTGTGGATTATGCAATATTAACTTAAAATGCAAAATGCACAAATAAAAATCAAGACTAAATTATTAGAAATTGAGCATTTCATAAAGTTATAAAGTTATTAAAATTCATTTAATTTAAATAATTTCTTAAAACTAAGAAGCAAAAACTTTAAATCTGTTTAATAATACTAATGTGAAATATTGTTTTTTTTAAAAATAAAAATACCTTTAATAAAAAATTCAGAAATTTACATTAAAAAGCCTTAATTTACGTTTCATATGTAAAATAAATTTATAATTTAACATTTTTATGCTTTTATTTTTCATCAGCTAAAGCAAAATTGAAGATCTGGTAATAAAATTTACATTTCAATATGTGTCATCTTCAGTCACTTTTATTTGATTATTATAAAATAAACTAATTTTCATTAACTAAAATTATGTTACATTAAAATGAGCGTTGAAAAATATTCATTTAAGATAATAGATAATCTAATTTATTGATTAATTCATTATCACTATATCCATAATCACTATAATAAACTAACTACATTTTCACCGAACAGATGGCGCCAGCACCGTCCTTAAAGCTTTGTGCGGTTTCCGGTCTCTCGATCTCGCTGAGCATGCGCAGACGCGGTATTCGCGTGGGCGGTTGGGATCGGCGAAAATGCATTTGTCGCTTTTACCCAACGAATCACTGTTGCCAACTCTGCCGGAGAAATTATGCCTAAAATCAAAGCTAAAAGTATCCAGGAATGTATAACAATGGCCGCATTCGTAAACGCCAAACGAGTTGCACTCGTGCAACGAGTTTATCGTTTACGAATGCAGCCAATGTTTTCAAGCCGAGAAAAAAAAAAGCCGTGTTTTGGCGCTTTTTTTAGCACTTGAGTGCTATTTCGCTCGAGCACGGTTTTTGCGTAGACACGATTTTCCTACAGTTAGTGCGTTTTGTCACTTTTCAAGTATGTTTTTTTTTATACTTAATTTATTTTCAAATGTGATAACGTAGAAAGGAGGGGGGGCATTAATAAAATGTTGAAAGTCGCTCAAGGTTTGTAATTTTTGATAATTGTTCGCTGAATTTGGTGCCAAAATGCGACAATTTATTATAAATATATTTCGAGTATAGTTAGAAAACGCCTGGCGAATATTGCAAAATAGTTTTAGTAGGCGATTTTAATATAGATTTTAATTCCGAAGAAATGTTTTATAGAACAGAGAAGACAAATGCCGTACACTCATAAATTATGATACACTTTCCAAATGAGATTTATAAAGGTGAAGTATGGTTTGACTATGCCTGTCGGAAATTGTTAAACAGTTTTGGTAGGCGATTTTAAGATAGATTTCGATCCCGAAGAAGTGTTTAATGGAACAAGGAAGAGAAACACGGTACACTCAAGAATTATGGTGCCTATTCCAAACAGTATTTAAAATGTCTACGGGATATAGTTGGAATATACCACAGGGGCGTATCCAAGGGGGGGTTAGGGGGGTCATAACCCCCCATGAGAAATTTTTTGACATACAAAATGTATATTCTTCACTACATTATCACACACACGTATACATATATATGAGTTGTAGTAGTCGTAACCCCCCCCCCCATAAAAAATTTCTGGCTACGCCCCTGCGGAGAAGATTGTAAAACAGTTTCAGTAGGAGATTTTAAGATAGATTTCGATTCCAAATATGTGTTTATTATGGTACAAGAAAGAGTTGAATCCTATTCTAACATCCCACTCTCGCCATGGGTGCCGGCAGAATATTTCCCAGGGGGGGGCAAAGACTACTTCAACGTATGGTTATTATGTTGGAAAGAGGAAGGGAAAACACTGTATACAAAAATCCAGGGGGGGCATTGTCCTCCCTTTGCCCTATGCTGCCGGCGCCCATGACTTTCGCCAACCTAAAAAATCCCCGCACTTTGGCGAGCTTTGTAGTCATGGGTCTCTTAGGAATTATACACAAGTTTCAACGCTCCCAAGAGAACCAGATGAAAAAGTGAACAAATTAGCGATAAACGCACTAGCTAAGGAATTTGAAGACACTTAATTCTAAAACTACATTAATTAGCAACCCTAAATAAATAACGGAACGCTGTACTTACATGTTCTTCCAAATCGCCATTTTAATTCTAAATTACGATTGCCGCATAAATGCAAAAAATCGTCCTCGTAACTGCATATGTTTAATTATCGCCACCTTGGCGAGAGTCGGGACGTTAAAGTAAGAATTAACCCAAGAAAGACAAACACGGCACACTCATGGATTATGATGCACCAGGGGCGTAGCCAGAAAGTTTTCATGGGGGGGGGGTTACGACCACTGCAACTTATATATAGATATACGCGTGTGTGTGATATTGTAGTGAAGAATATACATTTTGTATGGCAAAAAATTCTTCACGGGGAGGTTATGACCCCCCCAAATCCCCTCCCCCCTTGGCTACGCCACTGTACTTACACAATTCTAGCTGTATCGAATGCAGCCTATGCCCTACTAGCAATTTTGCTCGGGCCATCATCGGCTGGCTACGTGGCCGGTGGTTGCCCGAGCAAAATTGCTAGTAGGGTAGTCATTAGCGCACTTTGAAGAATTTCCGTCCATAGGGTATAATGTAAGAGAACATTCATTTGTAGCCCTGTCGAAAATATATAAGTCCTATACACAGCAAACTCTAAACATGTTGTCTGACGGTGACCTATAATATACGTACCCAATTTAAACTTCTTCGAATTCGATATTTAGACACTATAGTCTGTTCGCGGAAACGAGAGAACGAAAGTAAACAAACGGCTTACCAAAGAATTACATTTTTTGACACCAATCCCTAGTTTGGAATTAAGAAAGATTAAATTCACCTAACAGCGTAAATGGAAATTTATACTGTGTTTGGCACTTCGGCAAAATGCCAGTTGTTTACTCTTCGCCAGTTTGCACGTGCAATTGTTTAGTTTCGTTCTCTCGACTCGGCGAACATAGTTCCTTTTAATGATTTGAGTCCATAGGTCGTAATGTATAAGAATTATTTTTTGCAATCCCGTGAACAAACTCCACACACGCAAAAATCTAATCAGGTCATGCTATCGTGATCTATAATATACATACCCAATTTGTGCTCAATCGAATACGCACCTTTCAGACGCTAACGCACTTTCGAAATTTTCAGTCCATTGGCTCTAATGTAAAAAAAATCTTTTTCTTAGCCTTGTAAAAAAGACTACTAGTCCTATACATACCAAAATCGATACCGGTCTTGCGACGATGATCTATAACATATATACGAAATTTGAGCTCAATCGAATGTACCGTTTAAACGCTACCGCACTTTCAAGAATTTCTCCCCATATGCCATAATGTAAAAGAAATTTTTGTCGTAGCCCTGTAAAAAAACTGTAAGTGCTATACACACCAAAATCAATAACGGTTTTGTGACGATGGTTTATGAGAAATATACCAAATTTGAGCTCAATCGAATGCATTTTAGGAGCTATCTTGTTTACTCACATACATATATACATCTCGTAAAAATAGCAAAAATGTATTCAGAAGACCTCAAAATGTGTCAATACACCAAAATCTCATAGTCGAATTTTTTGTATGATTACTATATTTTCGGTATTTACGTATTATCCCGGCGATCCGCCAAAACGAGCGATTTTTTTGCCAAGAGAAATGCCGGGTATATGAAATAATTAATGGTTTTGAATATGATTGGCAACAGTTTGGCAACTCATTTGACGGAAAAGTAATTTGGTGGGAATGACCGCCGGGAAAATACGTAAGTACAGTAAAACCTGTGTTGAACGACCCCCGTATTTAACGACCACCTGGTCTTGACGACCATGTCTTAGCGGTCCCGAGTACCATATAATTATAAATAATGGTTCATTTTCCTTATTGAACGACCACCTGCCTGACGCGACCAACGACCGCTATGTATAAGAAACAAATTTATTTAAAATTCTATTTTAACGACCGCAAATTCTTTAAAAAATTCTTATTTTCCTCTATTTGAGTAAGTTCGTTGTTGGGATGATCAGCAATCACGGGTACGATAAAAACGAAAGTTGACATTTGTATATAGTTGAGTTGTAACACAGCTTCCAGTCACTAAATAATCCATGGAGTCACAGTACGCAATAGCGGGATGCACGCATTTACTTGTGTTACTGCTTCTTGGAGGATATTTATTGAAAATAGAATTTTATGCATTTAGACATTACAGTGAATCGTCCACTGTGTGCCCTGAAGATGAGAGGGATAATGATTTCAATAATTCCATCTAGAAAATAATGTCCATAATTATGATAATCTAGCCCATGAATTATTTGGTTGTGAGTACAACTTTTTCTGTAGTGTCACTAAAGAATACACTACTCATGAACAATTTAGTACATCAGTGACGGAATCTGAAAATAAGAATGAACAAACTGTTTGCAGGGAAAATATATCATCTTCTGATGAAGACACATCACAAAAAACTGCAATCACTTTCAATGAAGCAAAAGAAGGCTTTAACACTTTGCTTAATTATTCCGTACAGGTGGGTGATGATGAACTATTTAAGCATCTGATATGCGTACAGAAGCGATTAAACAATCTGTTATTAGATCATATTTTAAAATATAATAAAGTACCTACCATGTAAAGCAAAATTTTATTATATTTTTCAATTTTTAAAAATTTAAACATATTCAAATTTCATATATTAAAATATATAAAACATCTCACTGTCTTTCTCTACATTTTATAAAAAAGTAAATACATAGATGCTTTTTATTAATTATATCTATATAATATAATCTATATTAATTATATCTATATAAATATTATATCTATATATTAATTATATCTATATAATCCAAACGAATTCCCATTCTATTGATAAAATTAAGTACGCTTAAACTTTTGTCAAAATGTATCGTATTACCTGAATTCAAAGACCGACCCTCCTTAAAGACCACATTTTCTTGGTCCCAGTGGTGGTCTTTAAAAACAGGTTTCACTGTACCATATTTTTCTTACATGGTACATGCTCGGAAAGTAAAAATGAAGAATTGTTGAAATTTCTATATTATTTATCTTAATTTGCCATTTTAAAAGAGCCTCCCGCTCCTTTAAGAGCATTGTATAATCAGATTTCGGAAGCACATTAAGGGCAAGGTTGCCAATTCAGCTACTTTGTGGATAGATCTGTCTACTTTTTGCGGCTAAATCAGCCAATTTAGACACTTTGTGGTTAGATCTTGGCAAACTGGCAATACCGAAGTATTTTGTAAGTCGGAAATGAAAGTCCAATTGACTCAAAAAGCACCAGCAGACAAGCCCTTTTCAGCAGTACAAGCTTTTAAAAGAAAACGCTAAAGAAACGCCGAGAGAGCTGAGAGAAAAAAAAAAGGCACCAAAACACAGCTTTTTTTTTTTTTTTTTTTTTTTTTTTCTCGGCTTGAAAACATTGGCTGCATTCGTAAACGATAAACTCGTTGCACGAGTGCAACTCGTTTGGCGTTTACAAATGCGGCCATTGTTATCCATTCCTGGATACTTTTAGCTTTGATTTTAGGCATAATTTCTCCGGCAGAGTTGGCAACAGTGATTCGTTGGGTAAAAGCAACGAAGCGGCGAAAATTTACTCGTACGGAAAATCCCATAGGAGAAACTGGTTTCCGGACAGCCTGTACTTATCCCAGTGAGCCATGTTTAGAACAACACATTTATTATCACTACACACTGTTGCCACATTTGCCACACAACATTTACAAACGGATGCAATTTTTAACAAATATTTTTCCAAATAAATCAAACCTTGCGGAGATTACGCATAAAAATATCGTCTGCCAACAATGGGGTTAATAAACCACAATGTTATTTCTATGGAGAAAATAAAATATCGTCTGCGTCAATAAACTACAATGTTATTTCTATGGCGAAAATTTGCACCTTTGCCGTTCCCCCACGCCTAAACCGTTCGACTTTTTCTGATTTTCTCTTTTGATGGCACATCTACGGGCCGAGACCTTTCTTCAGACACCTCAACCGAGTTTTTACACCCAGCCGTTCTCTTAATTCGATTGTCGAAAGAAAAACATGTTTCAAAATAATATATAGATTTCCCAACGGAAATCTTCACAAACTCTTCAGAGAGTATAGAATTTTACAACTAGTTGCCATCGGCAAAACGAGATATTTAAATACATATTTTGTGGATAACGTTGCCATCTCAAGAAAAACTAAATAATGATAGTATTGATAATGCATTTTCAACAATGAAGTCGGCGAAAGGAGCGAGCGGTCGAAAATGTAGGATTTTCTTACGTGATGCTTCTTTTTCAGGCGCGCTTGCCGTGGAGTATATGACATATACGTCACTTCCTTTACTGAGCGTTACTTCCGTCAGAAAAAAATCTGAGTTACCCCCTAGTCGCGACTAAAGAAGTTTTACTTTAAAAAAAAAAAAAAAAAAAAAAAAAAAAAAAAAAAAAAACGAGTCAGCAAATATTTTCCCGCCGAATTTTAGTCATTTGAACTGTCCAGCTTGAATACAACTTGATTTGGAAAGCCACATGCACACAACAAATAATTTATCATCAGTCATAAATGTACTTGACCATAGAATAAAAAAAAAGATTCTATATTTCCAAATATGGAAATTCTTCAAAATAAAAAACAATTATACTATGAAATTGATTTCAAAATCAGTCATTTGTCTCGATTTTGGTCAATATTGCCCAACATGAGTGTTGCGATATTGAAAGTTTTAAAACGTGTGCTACTTTTAAGTTTATATTATGCTTATTTCCCTATTAGTAGAGTCTATAAATCACACATTATTTTAATTTTGATTCATCCCATGGCAAAATAAAAGATGCAGATCGGCATCGGATCAATCTCGCCAAAAAACGGCGTGACAACCATAACAGTCGCTTCAAACTTAAGTCATGTCACCTCAAGTCAGATAGGCACGGTGGTTAGGACGCTGGCTTCCCACACCTTAGGTCCCGAGATCGATCGCGGACGCTACACGGAAACAGATTAAAATAACTTGAGGTTTCAGCGTAGAGGGGAAAATGTGTGGAAAATAAAATATATGGGGCGAGTTCGGCGCCCCATGTATTTAGGAAAACTTTTTAAGTTTGAATTAAGCTTGCTATGTCAAACTAGATTCAGGCTTGCTATGTCAAGCTTAATGCAAGTTGGGCAAGTGTAAACTTGAACACTTGATTCAAGCTTGCATTAAGCTTACACTCTTGAAATTTTCAAGCTTAATTCAAGTTTATTGACTTGATAAATCAGGCTTGCTTCAAGTTTGATGCAAATTTGCTGTGTTGTCCGGGAATGTTACTGTAGAAAAACTATAAATGATTCAGACGCTATTTTTGATAGAGAGCTTTGTTTTGTAATTCTTTATAACATATATGACATTTGTTTTGTTTGAAATAGCCGAATACCTCTAATATAAGCTTTAAAGAATGACTGCCCGTAGAGCGTCTTGTACTGAAATTCTTTTGGGTGCTCCTGTAAAAGAACTATAAATGTTACAAACACCGTTTTCAATAGTGTAGACGGTACAGTACATAGAAATAACATATATAATTTTTCTAGTAATAGATGCATCTTTACGGTAGTTGGAGCACGGACGGCCAGACAGACAAACTAAAACCATAAAACGGTTTTCAACCTTGCACGAAAGTAACGGAAACCACTTAAAAGAAACTGTGTTTAAAAGATGAAATAATCAAAACTAATTAAAATAACACATATAAAAGGTATTTATCAATCTGGAGACGTGTTTTGAGAGATAAATTTGTGTCCTTCATCAGCAGAAGTCCCTACACAGATCCATGATCCAGATTGATAAGTAGGTTTTAATTATTTTATATTGTCGGAAAGCGTTCAAAAATTGAATCGGTATTTTAAAAATTACAAAAGTATCCGAGTCGTACTTAAAGATCAATTTAAGTATAATGAAAAATTTGCGTACTTTTGGGGTGGTTAAAACATTAGCTTTTTCAATATTAGTTTTTATTTCTTAACATAAAGATTAAAATAAGAGTCAAATAACAGTGCAAGAATTACGTGTAAAATGCTACAAGTGATATTTAAAAGAAACAAATGGGTGTATTTTATATCAACATATATTTTTACTGACAAATTAAAGTATACGTATTTCTTTTGTAGTTGTCTTAAAGTGCAGTATTTCTTTTGTAAGGTCACGAAAATATATATGAGGGAAAAAAAAAAGATGTTTCAGCGTAAAATCTAATTATTACTTTCCGAACATGTGCCATGTAAGGAAAGTATTGTAATCATGAAAAAATTCGACTTCGAGAATTTGGTGTATTTACACGCTTTGAGGTCTGAATTCATTTATGTATTTTTACGAGATGGATGTATGCATGTGTGTATGTATGTGAGTGAACACGATAGCTCCTAACCGGGACATTCGATTGCGCTCAAATTGGGTATATATGTTATAAACCACCATCGTAAGACCGGTATTGATTTTGATGTGTATAGGACTTTTAGTTTTCTACAGGGCTACGACAAAGATTTCTTTTACATTATGCAGAGGTGCCAAGTCTCCGGCTTTTTCCGGGAGATTTCCCACCACAATTTTTAGACAGTTTTATTTTGCATTAAATATTTGGACTTATTTTAAGCATAAATTTGTAAGTAAAAATAAGTGGTGGGAAATCTCCCGAAAAAAGCCAGAGACTTGGCAGCTCTGCATTATGGCATAGGGGGAGAAATTCTTGAAAGTGCGCTAGCGTTTAAACGGCGCATTCGATTGAGCTTCAATTCGGTATATATGTTTGAATTATTCATCGATTAAAATTTATTTAAATGGTTGGTAATGATCTTAATTGTAGGTGACTGAAAGTCCAGTGGAGTCACTCCAGATTTTTTAATTATGGGTGTTGAAGTTCTATGAACTCTAATTTTGATGCGGTATTTTTTTTAAATAACTCAAAACGTTTCTTTCTTTTTAATGTAAAAGTTAGAAATTGATGTTTTGAAAGTTTAAAGATGGCGACCTTGTTTCCCCGTAAAAACATTTCAGTAAATTCAACACATATACTTACTAATTGTAACAGCACGTTTCGCCTTGGTACCACCGGTTGGTTTTTTCAAGAAATCTAAAAGATCATCATCCCCGGGTAACATGGATTTTTCTACATGAATCATATAGAAAGAGCTCAGTAAGTTTTTAGGATTAAATTTATGCTTCTATAACAGAAAGAAAATTTATATAATCACTTAAAATATTTTGTACAGCATGCTGTAGTGCAAAAGGGGAGCCCACACACGAAGAATAATTTACAATATGCAGACATCGTGGAGCCAGATGTGTCACTACGGCAAAGTCAAAATTGCCCCATAATAAATTAAAGAAATTTATAGTGGGCAGCTGAGTTACGAGATGCAGACATCGTGGTGCCAGAAAGTGTCACGAGGGGACAGTCAAAATTCCCCCATAATAAATTAGAAAAATTTATTGTAGACTGTCTCAGATGGCCAATATTACGCAGAAAGACGTAGGTTAGGAGGCGTAGAAAATAAGGACGGTGAACCAATCACAGAAACGGAGGAACAGAAAATTATGCACGTAAAGGGGACGTGAGCAAAAGGAACCCCGGATTGGTTGCTAAAAAAAAGCGAAAAGAAAAAGGGGCTCAAGAGGTCAAAAAAGAAGTAGGAGATGAGAAGTGACGAGGGAGTGGAGATGAAGTTCAGAGTGAACGGACTTCAAAAGTGATGTGGTTGAGTGAGTGTGTTCAAAAAAAAAATGATTGAAAAAAATTCCGTAGTGAACCAGCAATTTTATTAAAAGTGAAGTGAATGTTGCCGAGCTTCAATTGCTGAAAAATTACGATATACCAACCTAGATGTCACGAGCCATCAAGCATAAAAAAGTGCCCCACCAGTGCATCAGCAGAAAAGGTAAAATACCTTTGTATTGATTTGTTTTAATCTTGAGTTGCACTATATCTCCCCGCCCTCTCCTATGTATATAATCAGCATTCTCACCGCGAAACAGATTTTATGATTAATCTTATTGAATATTCAAAAAAAAAAAAAAAAAAAAAAAATAATGTCACTGTTATCATTATTTAATGTGTAAGAAAAAGGAAATTGTATAAGATATTGTAAGTTAAGTCATAATAATTAAAGAAAATGTTTTAAATTTTGTCTCTTTATTTGAGTCGGTAAATATTTTATTTCAGGTACCTTGAAATAGGAATGGTATTTTCTTTTAGCAATTACAGGTTGAAGGATTATTCCCGCAAGGTAGAATTTATGGGTTATTGCATACAACTTTATTTTTACTTCACATGCAATATAGATTTATTTAACCCTTTGAGGCGCAACCCTTTGCCAATGCTGAAAAAAGGGCAGCCGTTGCCATCGCTCAACTTAACTACCAGCAAGATGGCGGACGATCGAAACTTTCATCGCGTGTCACAGATCTAGGGACCCTTTTTTGACGCAGCTGGCTGTGCCAAAACAGAAAATAACAGTTTTCAAATAAATTTTTTGACCATTTGAAGTTTTTAGAACAGGAAGAAAATGAAATAATAGATTATATAGATAGACTAGCTGAAGTACCCGTTCTTCGCACGGTATGGATATTGTTAAACCAACTAATACAAATGGAAAATAAGTAAACAAATATTGAATATACCTTGGTTATATTTAATCGCCTACAAAAACTGTTTTAGAATATTCATTAGGCATGTTCTAACTATGCTTGATTTTTTAAAATACTGTTTGGAATGTGCATGATAATCCGCGAGTGTGCAGTATTTGTTTTCTTGTTCCATGAAATACTTCAAATCTGAAATCTATATTGAAATCTTCTAAAACTGTTTTAAAATCCTCGCCAGGCATATTCTAACTATACGTCACCTTTACTTACACGAATATAGAAACCAACATGCCAATTAAAAATACACATTAGGGTTATGCAATTTCTCGACAAATACAGAAGATATCGATAAGCTGGGTCCAGTGTTGGAGATTAATATTTTTATGCCAAACTGTCGTCACAAAAGGGTCTCTAGATCTGTGGCACGCGATGAACGTTTCGATCGTCCGCCATCTTGCTGGTAGTTAAGTGGAGCGATGGCAACGGCTGCCCTTTTTTCAGCATTGGGCAATCTATCCAGCTGTTCTCGCAAGCTTCCATTTTTCAGCAGATGTCAGTGCTGTTAAAAATAATCGTGACAATTTTTTGACGGGAAATGACGTGCTAAAAAGTAAAGGATTCTCGTGGAGTCAGCCGAAACTATTTTTATAGAAATCAAATCTATTCTTCGTGACTGGCAACAGTCAAAATGTCAGAGTTTGGTGTTCCCAGAGCTTGAACACTGCGCGTTAAAGGGTTAATTGAAATGAAATGTATTGTTCGTGAATCAAAACAACCAAATTGTCAGAGTTGTGTCCTCACAGCGAGGACCAGGCCCTGATTACCGCATAGCCCAACTAAGCTTCGGCCTACCCCCCCCCCCCCCCCCCCCCAAGTTTTAAGGTACCGAAAATGATTAAAATAGTTTTAAGATCTTAAAAAAATAGCACAGAAACATGAATGAGATCAAATAAATTGATGCAATTTTACAACGCATTCCACTTCGATAAAGTGCTTGTTCACACTGTATTCAGAAGTAGAAGAAATGTCATGTTAAGGTCCAAAGCATTCTACTATGGACAAGGGCGCACACAGGATTTTTGGCTGGAGGGGGTCCAACTTTTACGGTGGGGGGGGAGGGGGGTCAAACTTTTACAGTGGGGGGGGGGTTGCAACTTTTAGGGATGTTCCAGATTGTAAAAAATCAGTGATGAAAGAGCTCGTTTACATTAGATGGAATTCATCAAAACTCGTCCCATCCAGTTCCCTAAGAATACACTATACAGTACAATAGGAAAGAAAGTAATAGTTGTTCAGTTTTGAGAACAAGATGGTGTTTTATGTTCGCTTTCAGTTCTTTTTTGAAAGTTGAGGAAAACGAGAAAAAATTTCTTTTTTTATTTATTAGAACTGAAACTATTGCTACCTTTTTTGAGAATTATTTTATTGACTATAGATATAGGATAATAATCAATCGGGAAAAAAAAAATATCAAAGCCGATGGGGAGGGTCCGGACCCCCTGGACCCTTCCCCCCGTGCCCCTTGTGTGCGCCACTGTCTATGGAGTGTTCAGGGACACAACCTCATTGAAGCATAACTTCTGAGCATTAGAATTTCACGAACGTTAGGTTAAAAATTTATTGGGCAAAGGGCCCCCCCCTCCTTATTTACAAGAAAAATTTGTAGCCTGTAATAATATGTATCAGCAAGATATGGCCATAAAGGGGCCTCCGAATGCGGTGTCCTCGCCAGTCAGGCTCTGGCGAGGACACCGCATGTTAAAGGGTGAAATAATTAACTTACGTAAAGGTTCAGAAACAGCTCTCAGCCTTCCAGCCGATTCTACTTTGGCAGGAGTGAACACAGCTTTGATATGGCCATTTTCTTTGTCACCGGGCTTCACCTCTCCACCGGATATTGCATCAGTTCTGACGGCACTGAACGCATGTGTTGCGTCGCGAGGACCATCGATAGAGCGACTAGCACCAGCGGGAAGCCGTAAAGCAATGCTGAGTTTTCCGTCAACATACAAGTCCAAATTGCACGACACCTGTTTGTTGTTCGTTACGATTACTTCAAAATCTTCAAGATGTCGAAGCTTGACGTAGTAGCACTCTTGAGATGCGTGTTTGTAGAAAGTGCCAGGCTTTATACCAAGGCTGAAACCTTTTTTTTCGATGAACTTCTTTGGCCATTCTACCTGAAAGGAAAAAAGGCTGAAAAAATGTTTCGAAAATAATAACGAAAATATCAATAGCACAATGTTTTCTTCTTTCTTGAACGAGAGGCGTCGTTATTTGGAAGTTCTCACCCCCTTTCGGTGAGGATCCTTATTGTAGTGAGAAATTCCTGGGCAGTGGCGGCCCGTGGTCAAAACTGTTAGTGCAGCCGGAAGCATATGACCCTCCCCCCTTCCTCCGGACAGGAATGGAAAATCTTTGTTATTGAATTCGAAAGCTAGCCGGATTAAGCCCTCACCGAGGAAAAAAAAAAAAGAAATCACATAAAAAATGTAAGAGATCCATAAAATGGACACGAAATTTCAACCAGCTCCTATCCTCAAAATTGCATTAATCCGTGTCTGATTCGAAGTTTCCTTAGAATTTTCTTTTAAACGATAACTTGAGAAGAAAAGAAAAAAAAAAAAAGAAAACTTACTTATTTTTTATAAGCTAAATCAATCTTATTTCTTTTAAAGTTGCGAATCGGTCAGTGATGCCTCATAAAAAGGCTTTGTTTTAATTCAGATATCCATAATTTTAAAAGCTCTTTAAAATTTCCTCTGTTTAAAGAATTTCTCGCTTGCCATGTCCTCTAAATGCCAGTTCTTGCTTACTTAAAAACAATACTGCTTTGATGGGTAATTGTCCATTCATAAGCGGCTATTCAGGCTTACCTTCTTGATAAAATCAGCAATATAAAGTCGAGAGTTTGCCGAACATATATTCTCCTTACCCCCTCCCTCACTTCTCGAGCCGATCAGTGAGTCGAATTCACAAGTGCTGACGACGTTCGATAATCTTTCATGAGCTGAGTCTTAGCTGCGTATCTCCATTATAGCCTATGCCGGAAGGACTGCTTACGTAATCGTTATCATGGCAACGGTGCTGCCAATTTTCTTATCAGCGCTCTGGGCTGAACCAAAGATTTTCCCAATAGAATTGCGGGAAGATTAAAGTGCTTTTTTTTCTGAATGAGCGATCCGGCCACAATACGGTTTTTTGTTTGGTTTTTGTTTGGAGATTTTTTTTAATTTACCGTAGGAATTCCATAATTCTAATCTGAATTTAGGAAAATTAGTAGGCTAAATTATTTTAAAGTATGTGCTGATAATTTCAAGTGCAGCCCGGCTGTACTTGCTGCATTCCACGAGCCGCCACTGTTCCTGGGAGGCTCTAAACGACACATTTGGTGACGTGAGCTGTCCTCTCCTGGCAAATAAACACTGAAATTATAGTCATTTTTGAAAACCACTTTTAAATAGCGATAGCCAAATTAGGCAGGAAATTTTTTTATTGAGAAGAATAAAAAAGACTTCGAAGAAATAGTGCTGCGTAATTACACGTCTGTTAAACTATTGTTAGCTTCATAGGCAGATATTCAGTAAAAATGGATACATAGCCGTATCAAATTTTTATTGAAGAAAGTAAATGACTTGCAAATATGTGACTCAAAGTGATTTTAGAGTGATTGAAGGCAGTAAAAGACCCACAAATAGAATTCAAGTGTCTGTGTGTTTGTACGTAACAAAAATGATATAGACAAATGTTAATATATAGTTACACCAAATTTGATGAGAAGTAAGACTGAATTGACCGCATTAATTTGAAAATTAATCTTCAACATAATTATTAAAGTGAAAATTCAAAGTGGTAGTTGGTAACGTAACAGACAAAGAAGAGCATGTGGATTTGCCAAATCTCTATGGTCTTCAGAGCTGTTTTTGGATAGAAAAGTGTTTTAACACAGTAGGACGTTCTATATACCTCTTAATAAACTTATAGACAAACAGATGCGTGTGTAAATTTGTCAAATTCGGAATGAAGGTCAGTCCTAGACGTAAAAGTATGAATTTAAAAAATGATTTTTAATTTCTAAATCTGGCTTGAAATTTTTCTATTCTTTTCAAATTGCGGAGCATTTGCTCAAAATTTGATTTTGCCAGACTGTTTTTACACAGCTCACCACCTTCTCCGAAGATAAAAATAGTGATGTATTGCATTCGGATGCGAGGAAATTGTCTGGTGAATTCCGCTTTATCCGTTCAACAATCTAAATTCAGCTGATATGGAAATTACTGTAGAGATTTCAGTTATTAATTCCCCACAAAAAGTCCTACCTCCCCCCCCTCCCCGAAAATTTCCCTTCTTTTTTATAACTAACAAATAACACTTATAAAACGTACTGCAACGCTATTAAGTCTAACAAATAAAATATGATGGGTTTCTTTTCGGGTATAGCAAATTAGCTTTGGCCAGATTTTCTTAAGAAATTTGATTTACTACATAACAAAAAATGTCTGTGTAGTACGGACGTAAATATAATAGAATTATAGACTGAAAGTAATAGATAAAAATTAATATTATCATTATTTTACCCATTCATTGTCGTTTATTTCAGGTTCATCCAAAATTTCTAGTCTTTGCATTTTATGGATAGCATTATTTTCCAAGGATTCAGCAGTTCCATCAGTAGAGTTTGGCCCATTTTCTTTTTTCGGAAAACCGAATGGAAACTTGGAATTTCCTGAAGATCCTAGATCAGAAATTCCGGATGATAAAGAACTGGAAACGTTTTCTGAGGATGATGCTGAGCCTCTGCAATATACGTATATACACACTACTTTTATATGAATTCCAGTTTGTCAACAATATCAATCAAATGTATGCAATACAGATTACAAAATTTACCTGAAAGACCCAGCAGAAGAATTGCCTGGGCTTTTTAAAAAGAAATCAGGTGACAAAAGACCTTCATGTTCTGCTGACTGTTGAGCTAATCTCACATTCAAAGACTGGAATTTGATGTTTTGTTCATTTTGCTTAGCTGTATTTGAGTCATTTAAAATTTCATAAGGTTCATTGGGTCCGTTGTAGATCACAGTTTCATATTCGCCGCCATCATCTGGTATTTCAGTAACTCGTTCTGTCGGGTAAAAACCTCTGTCATTAGAATCATAATATAATTTACATAATGTCATTAAAATGTAGTTTTTACAGCTTTATATTTTTATCATTCAATTTTACTAAGAGCGGATTTTTTTCTGAAAAATCATCTTATAATTGAAAATTTGGAGGAAACAAATCTCAATTTTAGCTGCGTGCACTATAACAACGCAAATAGACTAAGTTATAATCTCTAAAAGCACAACTATCCAAGAGTTATTACGCAGCAAATATTTTTCAATCTATATAAAAAAGAAATTTGGTGTCTGACCATTCTCTTTTTTACTATCACTACAGGCGATAAGACCGATTGCAACAGAACCGAATTCGACATATTGATTAAATAACACAGGAGACAACTACTGCTGAAAAGACATATGAATTAATTTATCATTTGTTTAGTTATTTTATGCTTTGTCCATTTTCGACTATTTTCCCCCGTATTTCAAGTTCACACAATGTGATTTTCCACACGAAAATTATAAATCTTTTATCAACATAAAATTCAGAGAACGCTGTTTCAAATGAGCTCTGCTTGAGCATTACACCTAAATTTGAATTTATCTTAACAGTTTTTTAAAATAACATCGAAAATTCTAAATTTTAGAGTATGAAATATTTGATATATGTACACAATACACGCACAGATATATATATGCGTGTGCATATAAGCATGTGTATGCTTTATATATACTTTAAGTTTTAAGTTCTGGTATACTTGATCTGGTATACTCTGGTATATTGATATTTTCGTTAATCTCTGATGGTTGCGAAAATAAGCCTCATTCTCGTGCGAAGAACAAGACTGGTGGATCAAGTTACTAGACAAGCGGACAAGAGTTGACACTTTTTTTTCGTTATGCCTTCACGTCTGCAATACAACCGTATAACCCCGGGATACACCAGTATGCTATTAACTAAAATATAAGTAAATTACCACCACAATATCAAAAACCCCAGGTAGTGTTGAACATTGAAATGAAACGTAACATCTTATACAAAATGCCTGAAATTTACTGGAATGATAATGGAAAGAAATTTTCATGAATGTAAAAATTACAATTTACCGTATTTACCCACGTATACGTCGATCCCGCGTATAAGTCGACCCCCCCCCCTTTCTTGATAAAAATTTTTTAATTTTTTAAAATCCCACGTATAAGTCGATCCACTACTTTCCCGATCAAGAAAGTTTAATTTTTTAAAATAAATTAATTCAACATCATATGTGAAAAAAAAGAAAGTACTAACTACAATAATAAAGGTAATAATAATGCAAAAGGAGTATACAAAATTAAACTGATAATAATAATAATATGAAACTACTGATAGTATGATATTGTTGCAGAAATACTCTGCTTGTTTCCGGGGTTCGTCGTTCTAAAGTCCAGTTGGTGTGAAAGTTATAGTAAAAAGTCCACTGGTCAAGATGGAACACAACTTATTGCTTCTAGAACTTCGTAGAACAATCAGATGTACAAAATTCACAAGCACAATTAAACAGCAATGTGCTTTTGACAGTCCGCTTAGATCTAAAGCTCTCACAAATGCTGTATTTCTCACACAAAATAAGTCACTTTCACAGGCAAAAAGTCAGTGAAAATATTCAAGGGCTATCATACACAATCCCTTAAGACACAGCAATGAAGAATTTGCACACAGCACTTTAAAAACAGCTTTGGAAAGCAAGCCAAAACACAGCTTCTATAGCACTATCAATTCACAAAGCAAGCGTACTCTCTCAGAGAGCTCTGTTCACAATACGGTGCTCACTCACACTGAACTCTCGGAGCAGCGCGCTGGTGGTATTTATAGAGGAGGCAGAAGCTGCAAGCAGCTTCCAGAAAAGTCTATTTCTCGGATATTCTACATAAAGCAGGAATTTTGATTACGTCATAGAAGAGAAATGTTAGGTTATTATTGATTTTAATGCAGCAAAAGCAGCTGTACAGTCCCCATAGGGAAAATCGCGCCAAATGACAAAATGTCGCCAAGCTTGGTGACTTTTGGCAAAATATCGCCAAAAATAAGTCCCCAAAAGTGAAGAGATCGAAGCTCTAGGACCAATATTTTTCGAGATTTCTAGAAGCCCGTAGAAAAACAATAGGGAAACCGAGACCTCCGTATCTCCGGTTCTAGTTGACCGATTTTGATGCAACAAAAAGCAAAATTTATCTATTTGAAGCGTAGAGTACGAATTTTAACCATTTTAAGCCCCAGAACAGCGGCTTGCCCGGAAAATTCGTAACAATATGGCAAAATACTAATATACAAAGTTAAACTGATTCAAGATCCGATTCAATATCGGACTCATCAAACAATTTAAAAAAATTCCTTCGTCGTCATCGGCTCATCATATACACGTATTGGGTTAGGATCCCTTAGAAAGACCTCCACGGGGGGGGCGGGGGGAAACCAACCCTTCGGCCTAGAGTCCACGCGTAGCTAATTGGCCGTAATCCAACAAGAACAACGCCATGATACACGTTTTCAATCTTAGTATCGCTACATTTTTCCTGGTGTGAAAATCAACCTGAAAAGGCGTCATTATGTTATAGGATGCAGGAAGAGAACATTTGTCTTATAAAAGGGCATTTTGACCTCTGATTTAGGAAAAATAAATAAATTAAAAATTAATTAATTAAAAATTAATTAAAAATTAACAACCCCCCACTTTAAAGCCTCTTTTTTGTCCAAAATTTCTCGACTTATACGCGGGTAAATACGGTAGTTTTTAACAAAATGGATAATAGCTAAAGCTTGAAAGATTTTTCTAAAGCTTTATAGATTACAATTGAAGACAATTAAATATAAAACTACATTAAATATTTATTCAAAACTACCTATTTTGTCTGTTTAATGAAAGAGAAAAAAACTAAAAACGTGTGGAGTTTATCTTACCATCCATTTCATTTACTTGCTCTTGAAAACGTGATAAATTCTGAAAATAAAAATTATATTAGAGAGATAATACCTTGTCTGTGTTATCTATTTTTGTTCGCTTCTGAAGAAAATAAAAATATCAGAATCACAAGTATTGCATCAAGGCACAGATAAAATATATTCTTCTGTTCGACTTAACTTCTAAAATTTATTGATTTTTTACTATTTATTTTTTTAGATAGTTTACCGCCTGTTTTTGTTGATCAGTTCAATGTCTACATTGCTAAGTATAACAACCATTTATAAGCTACTTATTTATTTTGTACAAAAATATTGATTAACAAAATGTTGCTTGTGTTCAGGCATCATGTTAGCAATGCTTTGATTAAAATTTGAAATAAAATTTATATATGTGACTGTAGGATTCCGTTCCTCGGGCTCACATATTCTGTGCATAGGTGATACCACTTTTGGTAATTCTAAGATGCGTCCCTTTCAATGTTTTCTGAATCTATGAGACGGGGAAGAAAATTTTATGACATTTTTGCTTTAATTCAGTCGTATTCATTTATGGGCTGCGACCACAAATGAGGTCCCCCTCCCCCCCCAAAAAAAATCCTTGGAGTCGCAAGATGGATCGGAACTGAAAAAAAAAATCTCTTATATTGGTATTTTAATATGTACACTGCTGGCCACCCAAATTGCAACACCAAGAAAAACAAGAGATATCACAACAAAATTTATTGTGTAGATAACATGTTGACCAAGTAACAAATGATTAAATTTACAGCATTCTATGAAGCGTGGTTCCTGCCAAAATCAGTACCCAGAGTAGCCGCCGTTGTTGGAGATCACAGCTGCCACACGCCTCGGCATTGATTCAAAGAGACTTTGAATGTGTTCTTGGGGTACAGCAGACCAAGCAGCTTCCACACGTTGCCAAAGTTGATCTGGTGTGACAGCTGGGGATGAACTCTGGGTCAGTCGTTGAGCAACCATGGACCACATGTTTTCTATCGGCGAAAGATCCGGAGAGCGCGCCGGCCAGGGAAGCAATTCAATCTGGTGATTGACGAAGAACCCTTGGACAATGCGTGCCACGTGTGGCCGTGCATTATCCTGCTGAAATATGGCTGTTGGCAAGCCCTGAAGGTAAGAAAGGACAACTGGCTCCAACACCTCGGAGATGTAGCGCTGGCTGGTTAAAGTACCGGCAATGCGTACTAGAGGAGTGCGAGAGAGATATCCGATACCGCCCCATACCATAATACCCGGTGCAGGACCAGTGTGACGGTGCATAATGCAGCTGTTCAGCATCCTCTCTCCACGGTGTCTCCAGACTCGAATCCGACCGTCGTGGTGTTGCATACAGAAGCGTGACTCGTCAGTAAAGAGAATTTCATTCCATTCTGTCGTCCACATCCTTCTTTCATCGCACCATTGGCGGCGGAGACGTCTGTGGTTCCGCGTCAGAGGTAGACAAAGCAACGGACGTCTTGCGGACAGACCATTCTGCTGTAAACGACGTCGAATGGTACGCGCAGACACTGGATGATGCGTTACAGACTGAATCTGCTGTGATATGGTTCGTGATGTGACTGAGCGGTCCGTCACTGCCATGCGTACAATCTGCCTGTCATCACGTGACGTGGTGCACTGAGGTCGATGCGGTCGATCACGTCTGTCCGTCGTACCCTCCTGCACCCAACGATCACATATCCGCATCACAGTTGTTTGGTTTCGTCCAATACGACGACCGATTTCCCTGAAAGATAACCCACAATCTCGGTATGCCACTATCCTTCCTCTGTCAAACTCGGATACTTGATCAAAAGATGATCGTTGTTTCCTACGAGGCATAATTTATCGTTTTTTTGAAAAAAAAGCAAGAAAAACACAATTGCTGTACTTGAAACCGTCGAAATCTCCAAGCCTTAAATAGCGCTTTGAGGTGGCGCCACAGGCGCGCTTGATGTGCGTCTGCGCTGAAATTCTAATCATTTGCATATCTCACCTCAGCTAATGCATGTTGTAAATTTCATATTATTTGCATGCTTCCTTCAGGGTGTTGCATTTACGATGGCCAGCAGTGTATTTTATTAGATGTCAAAATTTATTACACCGCACATTATAAAAATGCAATAGATGCATTTATTAATACACTGACCTCCAAAAGTTAAGGTACAAGACGTTTTTCGAAGCTCACCCTAAAAAGAATGGTAGTAACAACAAAATTATATCTTATATCAATGATAAAAACAAAATTTAAAGAACTTATAGAAAAACGATAGTTACCACATTAATTTCCTAGAAAAGAACATGTATATATGAGTGAGAGAAAAATACGCGAATATCAGGCCTTCATAATTACGCGTGTAGCTTTTGTCGATTTGCAACTTTTGTCGGCAGATTCATTGACAGTAGGTAGTACAATATAGCAATGCCTAGGAACGGCCGTTTGCCCGCTTCGTTAAGGTAGCGGTCGGTCGAATGGATGGAAATGAAACTGTCCCAGGCTGATGCCGCTAGGCGTCCCAATATGTCTCGCAATATAGCCCAACGACTCTAGGATCAATATCAATACGAATAGTCTGTGTCCAAAAGACATGTTCCAGGCCGACCTCGAACTAAAACACCTGCATAAATCCGTTTTATAGCTCTTTCGGCCTGAAGGAGAAGAAGCACAACTGCGCTGCAGCTCGTTGAAACCACTTTGTAGCATCAGGGAGAAGATTATCCGCTAGTACTGTGCTAAGACGCCTTTTCATTGCAGGTCTCTATGTAAGGCGACCAGTTGTGTATGTCCCCCTCAACGGACGACAAAGAGAAGGACCCACTTATGCTGGGCAAGAGAACGCGTTTCCTGTAACAGACAGCGAAGGGTATCTGTACTCTTCACAAACGAGTCCAGATTCACAATTGTCAGCGATTCAGAGCGTCTGTTGATCTGGAGGGAACAGTGCAGCAGATACCATGAATCCAACACTCTTGAAAGACAAAGTTACAGAGGTAGTGGAATCATGGTTCGGGCAGGGATCTCAGTCGGTGGTCGCACTGACCTGCATGTATTTTATGGAGGAACTCTGACTGATGTGAGATAACGGGATGAGATCCTTGATCAATATGGCCGCCCATTGTCGGTGCTATCGACAACGATTTCATTCTGATGGATGATAATTCACGACCTCAACAATTTATGATTGTTGAGGGCTATCTTGGGGGTTAGGGTTTGGAGCAAAGGGAAAGGTCAGCTCAATCTCCAGACCTGAATCCGATAGAATATCTTTGCAACTATCTTGGAAGTTAGGTTTCTGCTTTAAGTCCTCCTCCAAGGTCGTTCGATGAGCTGGAACAAGGCTCTGGGCTTCTCTTCCTGATTCGGCGTCCGACAACTTAATTAACAGCATGTGGAGTCGATGCCACCAGTGCATTCAAGCTAGAAGTGTACACTAGGGTGGTCACAAGAAATCAATTTTCGAATTTTTGGGGAGAACCCCTCAAAAAGTTAATAGGCTAGAAAATGAGATTGGTGAAGTTTCAGCTCATTTGCATAATATTAACCCGTGAAGCATTGAGGTTGAAGTTTGGAATAAACGAGATTTTTCGAAAAAAAAAAAAAGTTTTTCCATCATAAAATGGATAAAATTGAGTCTAGAAACATAATGTTGGTCTCGTTTGATAAAAAACTTTTTACCTGGATGAACCACACATCACTTTTTCTGTAAAAATTTGATTTAAACATATATGCTTTTTTCAGGGCTAGACAGATATGATCCGAGTCCTAAATACTGACTTTTTATGAAAATTCGAAAAATTCTATGTCGTATTTCCTCCTTTCGTTTTTCTTTTCTTTTCTTTCTTTTTGTGTACAAAATAAGGGTTTTGATTTAAAAAAATCTGAAGTAAATTTTAAAAAATTGAAATCTAAGTAAAAGAATTAACAGAAAAGAATGTCAAAGAAGGCATAAAATTGAGAACGATTAGCATTCAGATACATTTTGTTATTATTTATATTTTTATTTTTTTTACATTCGGATACAACCTGTAGTAGAGAGTGCTTTTGTTCTTCATTCTTAGTTAAGCAGGAATTGAAATCTTGGATTAATTTTACTCCCCTTTCAGCTGAGTCATTAACATCCTTAAAAGCTTTCACTATTTTTTTTTTTTTTTCGTTCAAATAATGCTGATTTTCACACCATACATTGGGATCAGTATTCAAATATTGCATAGTAACATTAAGTCTTAAAAAAATTTACTGTTTGAGACGAAAAAAAAATCAATTTCTTTGTCCAATAAATGATCCATTTCGCTGAAACTTATTGTTGCTCTTATATCCCTATCATCATCATCATCATTTTCTTTTTCAAATGGCATTTATTTTACAGCCATGCTTATTTTGACTTTTTTTGCCAACGTGTCATCAAAAAATGAAAATGCAACTTGCTCCAAGTTAAGATACCAAAGATACATTCTATAAACACTCTATAAAATGTTATAGAGTGTTTTGTTTGCAACCTTTTTATCAGTTTTATTGAAATCACTTGTTCAATACAAAAAAAAAAAAAAAATGTAAGTTTTGATTGGGGCTAAAGAGGACGTGGGAGCGTTGAACCATTCCTTTACATAAATATTAATCATAAATAAACAAATGTCTGTAATAACTCCTTTTTATAAATCTGTTAATGAGACCTGATCTCATTAACAGAAAATCTGAAGTATTTTGAGACAATAAATCGCCTTAGCCATCCACTTGGCAAGATGAACAGCACCAGGTACCCTGAAAGAAATGTCTTTTGGGAGTAGACTCCTATAAAAAGTAAACAATGTTGGATTAATTATTTATAGTTATCCCTGAGCTGTTGACTTCTTCAATGTTCTGTGAGAATTTTGAAATTTCTTCCATATTATGTATTATATATGTAAGAGTTTCATCTTCAATAGCACTTTCGTACTTTATCTTGTTCAACTTAGACCATTCAATCTGTTTTTTTTTTTTTTTTTTCCAATATCTGCATGAGGGGCAGTCGCTTTTCCCACTATGCAATCAAAAACAGATTTTAGGATTATTTCTAAAATATGATGGCGACAAGGTAAATATAGAAGATCTCGACTCAGTAATTGTTGTTGTTGTCGTGTCCATGTTGTGTAAAGGGAAGCCTCAGATCACTCCAAAGCTGTCGAAGACAGCCTCGGCGACCTCCACAGCTTTGTCGAAAAAATCAAATCGTTCGGATCTTCCAGGCCGATCTTGAGAAGCCTGGCCTGAATTGCAGGGCAGCTGAAGATGATCCAGTAATTGTTGCAGCAAAATGCACATTCCTCTAAGGCGATCAGTGCTTACTGCAGTAGTATCAAAACACATTGCCTGGATTTTATCAACTGCCTCCCATTCTTCAACTGCTGAAAATACAGCTATTGCCGGAGTTATTCTCATACTATTTTCAAGCTGAGCAACTTCTATTAACAATTCTTAGTTGCCACAGCTAATTAAAATCGCTATTCTCTCTACATTTTCTTTATTCAAAATATGAGAAAGCAGTTTTCCATCCCAGTGAACAACAGCATCCTCTAAATCAGAATTTTTAAATCTGCTTTTGGTGAGCTCAGTTCATTGTTTTCAAAATTCTCTCTTGTCTTCGGAGTCTTATTGCACGTCATTTCTTATTGCACGTTCTCCACCAGAAAGATATTATATATTAGTGTTGAACTACCTCTACGTTATACCAGTACATAAATCATAACGAGAATATGGGAGCTAGGGGTGGTCATGGCCCCTCCCTCTCTTACGTATGGGCGCCCAAGTTCATTCTAAAAGTAAATAAGGATAACAGATAGCAAAAATAGCCTTGTAATAAAAAGAATTTGAGAGGTTTGTCTTAGATGTGCTTTAATTGAAATACAAATCAAGATTCTTTCTTCTGAAGCACAGAAATGCATACCAAATAAATAAAAATATTTCACGAATTGTAGTTAAAGTTATGAAAATTTTTAGTTTGTCTTTTTTCACCAATTTTTCAAAAATGCAGATTTTGGTGGTACGATTCACAAACTGACCTAAAAAATACTAAACGTCATTAAACATTGGTTTTGTTGAGAGTAAAAGTTCAAAGCACCAAAACTTTCTATGAAATAGAACAAGAGCCATGTTTGTAGGACAAAAAGTTTTTACTTACTAGGGAAAATTAGATATTTTCGGCAAAAATCGTAATTTTTCAAGAATTCAACCTCGATGTAGCATGGGTTACTGTTCTGCAAATGAGCTAAAAATGTAGCAATCTTATTTTCCAGTCAATTGGCAACTTTTAGGGGGGGGGGTGTCCCAAAAGATAACATAATTTTTTTCCCCCATATAACTTGTGACCACCCTAGTGTACACATTACGTATTAGAGCTCATTTTTGTTATGTTTCTAGAGCATTTTACCTCATGAAACTGTGATGTACCATTTTTTCCAAAAATTTCTTTCTTTCTTTCTTTTTGTAAATTATTTTTTTTTCAGTAACCTATGTAAATTTCTATGTCACATTCAATAAGTAGCTGTTTAGTGCACATTTCTTCCTAATTTGCTGTTTCTGCATTCATTCATTTGCAAATTAGATGCAGAAAACTGGTTGTACCTAACTTTTGGAAGCCAGTGTATTTACAATTCGAAAACACTTCGGTTATTATTTTACTTACCGATTGAATATATTTTGAACTGTCATTTTATGTCAGTGTCCCAAGTAGCGTGGCACCGCCAAAATTTTTAATGCCACTGTTTTAACCAATACATCTCCCTTCGACGCAAAGATTCAGCGGCAAAGATTCCTTTTTTAAGTGAAAACTTCTTTAGGCACGTTGGGCATTTTTGGGATGAGGAAAAATCAGTGAATTCTCATAACCGTCATGCTCATATACATATGGAGAAAAGTGGATTGTGACGTCACTGAATTTTAGTGCTGCCATCTGACGTAAGAATTTCAAGTTACTTATAGACTGAGTTCTTCTTGTTTTGGCGACTGGTAACGAACTGTAAAAACCCGGAGTGGAAGGCGCGCGTTCTAACTTACTTACACCCGGTTTCTACTCGAGATAAAATGACTAGAGATCGAAGTGACTGTTGTTTCAATTTCAGAATGGGAACTTTTATGTTTCTAAATAAATAAAATTAGACTTTGCCATATAATACTTAGTATTAAGTTTTTTTTGCGATTTTTATCTGTTTTAAGCATTTGGGACCCCAGTACGACCGCCTCCATAAAAAGAGTTTGTCTGTCTGTCGTTATGTCAGTGACGCTTTTTTTATTCGTCCATCACGTAAAACTGACAGAAGCGAATGAAATAAAATTTGGTGACATTATAGGTGGTCACTCAACTTAAACAATACTCGTCGAATTTTTAAATAATTCATTAGATTTTGAGATTTTTCGAAAATTGTTTCGAACTGCGTAAATTTTTTGTTCGCACACCACGTAATAAGGACTTAAGGGAAAGAAATTAAATTTGGTGACATGATAGGTGATCACTCAATTTAAGTTATAGACGTCGGATTAAAAAAAAAATTAATTAGATTTTGAGATTTTTCTGAAAATCGTTTCAAACTGCGTAAATTTTTGTTTTAGTATGCATCAAAGCTGCATATAATTTGCACAACAAGCGTATACTTCCAAAATATTCAAAAATATCCATTTTTTATGTACAAACTCTGTACCATCTATATGTTTTTGCAAAAAAAGTGCAGACTTTTTCAATCTAGGTAGGTGCTATAATTTTCGATTATTTATTTAAAAAACTGTACTTAATTTGGATAGCTATATAGTTATTGTGAAATAAAGTTAATTTGATAATGTGGAGAGTATTGATACACTCATATACTGTGCATTATTTGAATTATAAGTGTTATACTACAGTGTAATTGAATTTGAATTATAAACCCATCATTCATTACAAATAAATAGGATTAGTGTTCATTACAACGTAAGTACATAGTTATTGATAATTAATAAATTCACGTAGATAATTATTAATTAAATCGAGCAAAATCCGACACTTGGAGAAAATGCGTTGATTTGTGTGATTATGGCAACGATACGCTAAGGCGATCTACCAAGTTGGGGGGGGGGGTGCCTTGGCAAGAGAACTCACTAAGGGGCTAAGGCGTATTTACGTTACATCAGGAAAAAACCTAACAAAACTCCAGACCGTTAAATCGACAGCCGCGCGATGGGACCCGAACCCGAGACATTCACACTTCGGCCGTTTACTATTTACAGTGACATAACCACTGTGCCAGGAGAAAAAAGTGTAATGCTGGTATATATCGTACGTATATATTAGCTGTGTCACGTTGCAGCCTGTGCACGTGCTCTCTCTCTCTCGCTTTAAATTTTAAATGTGCACACAAATCGAGCGCGAAATTCGAAATGTAATTAAATAAAAAAATAAAAAAATTCCAATGCTAACCCAGTGAAAATTGCGTTAGAATGCGTACAAGCGAACAAAAATATGTAAAATTGTGAGAATATCATAAACAAATGCGCAATACCCTTACAGCCTTAAAAATAAAATAAAATAAAATAAATTTTTTCTCAAAGAATTTCAAATGCATAAAAATATAAATAAACGTTCATAAATGTTTATTTTTTGTTAATAAAAAATACAATGCGTAAAAACATGTTTAACTACGTAATTATAAATTTGAGAAAGCTTGACAAGAAGTTTTTACTTCTGAGGTGCAGTCCTAAGACTGGCTGTTTTTTTTTTTTTTATGCCCATCGTTACACTGAGCGCTTGTCCAAATAAGTTGTCTTCGAAAGTGTTTTATAATCGACCCGCCTTTTATAAAGATTTTTTGTTTCTTGGATCAATTTCATTAAATCTAAATGAACAGATTTTGTTATCCCCCCCCCCTCCCTTCAGGGACTGACAATAACATTTTCAGACCCAACCCAGGGCACTCTCCAAATTGTGTGCCCCATCTGAATCACTATGTAGATACAGGTGTTTTAGTCTATATTCAATTCTTTTGTTCTATATCTGTATGTAGTGCCCAGGTCACGTGCCCCAAGCGTCCGTGCGGTAGTAGGACCTATGCGTTGCCCTAAATAATACGCAGGTGGTGACGCCTATGACTTTATGCCAATAACAGTTTTAGTGGATTTGTACACTATACGAAAATGCTTGCAAAATCAATAAGAACACGGGAAAAAAAATCAATAAAGTAACGTTTTACCTCTGTTGTATAAAAATGAAAAGACGGTCCAATGCAAAGTTTTTGGCAGTTTGAAGCAAGAACTGACCCCATTTGCTGCAACGCCGTGTCCTCGTCCACTTCGCTGATTTGTGAAAGAGCCTTCGCCTCCGATGACAATGTTTGTGCCATAGAGATATATTTCTTTACATTCTCGGCCATATCCTCATCTAATAGTAATATCCATTCATGTTGTAACAAGAATGTAATATTTAACACGCTACATGAGTGCTTTCCATCTGAACACTAAGGGGTTAGAACTGACTACTGCAAGGAATTTTAAAAAATCGTTAAAATTACTTGCTACAATATTGCAGTTTGAGCCGACCGAGTTGTATGGTGGGTAAATCACCGTACTCCGTTTTCGGGTTCAATTCCCGGCGGCCGGGGTTCGATCCCCGACTGGGCGTGGTTGCCATGTCCGTCCCTTCATAGGGGGTGACGTTGGCCCACCTACTAGGTGCCCCCATAATAAAGTGGCCAACACCTTCGGGTGGTTGTCAGGGACAATGCCTAATCGGCAAAATACCCGCCCGTTAGAAAAAATACTGCAATTTGAAATTTTAATTTAGCAACTTATTTGTGATTTCAGCCAGTGTTGTTTAATTTGCCAGCACAATAGCGAGAACCAGTGTAAACGGAAATATCCTTTAAATAATTTGCTGCAATTCACTCGTTATAAGGCATGATTACAATTGTTTAAATACTGAAATATTATGTACTATGTGAGTGCTCGTTCTTTACAATAGAAAACAGTTTTTTATTTACTTGTTTAGCATAAAAAGAACCAGAAAACTTTTATCAGGCATTCAGAAGAATCAGACGGTTCCTGAACTTTAATCACTAAATACCTGACGCATGGTGATATTCTTTATTTGGTAGCGAATTTTAAGTGTGTGTGTGTGGAGGCGGAGGTCTGCTATTGTAAAGTTTAATTTAGTCTAAAATTAATGTTTTATGCGTTAAATAACCAAATTTTGTAGTTTATTGCAAGAAAATTGGTTCATTAGCACGAGTTCCGCGAGAATCTTAGATAAATATCTTTAATAGCAAAAACACTCAGTTGGTGCTAAAAGGTATAAGTACATCCATGTGAGTTATATATTTTACAGTTTTTAATTACTTTTAAATATCTTTTATGTTACTTAAAATGCTGCAAATTGTCATATACAATACTCGCTTAATTAAATATATATATATATTATTATGGTAACAGCGATCACTCTGGTCTTTAATCTACATTTTTTTTAAAAACTCGTATTTTCAAAATAATTTGAAAACTACATAGCTGGACAGGAAGCAAAAAAATGAAAAAATGAATTAACAAATAAATATGAAATTAGCCACAGGCATTCCATGTAAACTAGTTGCAACATAAAGACAACGCACGCAATACTTGATAACACGTTTCTATTTTAAAGTCAATTAACAAATAAAAATTCTGAAAGTCTTACCGCCCGAGTTTTGCAATCGAAGTCTGCTACAAAAATGATTCATAGAGCAACAACCGCAAATGTAGAGCCTGTCGGATTGGTTGGTCGAAAAATGCTCTTATACATTTAGTTTCACTTTCAATGTGTTTGTCTTTCTCTTCGAACTACTCAAACGGATAGTCGACGATAAATTTTTTGCATCATATTCTTTTTTTAGATAAAACAGCCAAAATGAGATACATAACTATAACACAATACCTTACTCCCACATATTTGTTTGTGTTTGTGTGTGTGTGTGCGCGTGCGATGTTCCATCAGATTTCAATAAAAGTATCTTTAAAACACTCATAAATGCCAGTTGCATAACAAAAAATAATCTCTGCATTAAGCACATACAGGCGTAATGAAAATTGTACGCATGTTTGAAGACACACAAGTCCTCCCATGTTGCCATCTCAACGGCTTGACGTTTGTCGTAGTATTTATTAGTAAAGCGGGAAATGGCTTCACTTTCTCAAAACCTATTGCTTCGTAGGTAATGAATAACATTTCTCTCTATTCTAAAAAAAAGTAAAGGCCGCTGCCGCTGGCGCTGTCAAAGCTTGTTGACCTATCTCCTCCTAAACCGTGGGGATTTGAGTTTCTACTAAGGTACCCACAGATTCGAAAAATTCCGAGGAACCTGCTAAGCTGACTTAAATTTCGAAAATCGAATTATTTTAGAAGATATTAATAAAAAACTGAAAAAATAAGCATAATGGTTGCCAGATTTGGCATAAAATCATTCATTCCTTTGCAAAAAAACCTTTCTAAGTATCTAGAATCGCGTGAAATTTACAAACATGAGTTAGAATTACGCCCATTTTAGGCCCAAAATAAAAACTATATGAATTAAGTAACTCAAAATGTGTTACAGAAAGTTGACAATTTTCAAATAGTAAGTTCGCTTAGACAACGGGAGTTTAGAATTAGCGATTATTCCTTTTTCCAAAACAGAATAACTAATATCTTGAAAATGAAAAATAATTAAAATGCAGATTATTTTAAAGCAGGTTCGGTCCAGCTAGATTATTTGCTAGCAGTAGAAATATTTGGCGGCGTTAACTATGCCATTATAGCAGTTATAGTACACTTTGGATATTTGCCAGCGCGACGAGATGGTATAATTCATGGTGGTAAGTACGCCAATCTGCAAACGATTATGTAAATGAAAATATGGATAACGGCTTTCCGGTAACCTTAAATGAACAGTAATTATAGGTTGTGAGCATGTGTAAATCGCCAAATAATGAAAAGTCGCCATTGGTGGCAAGCCATCCTATCTGTTCCGTAGCTTTTATTAACTTTACACGTACGCAAGTCGCGAAATAATGGAAAATCGGCATGGGTGGCAAATTCGCAAGATGTCCAATAGGTTTTACATTATTAAAAATACAGCTGAAACAGATGTTCTGATTTTATTACGCTTTAGCTCCTAATTAATATAACTTTTGAATGGCAACATTAAATATCATTGTGTTTCTGAGGAGTGCAAATAATTTTTCCAGCGATTATAAGCGGAGTCCGCACTCCAGGTGGAGAATAGCTCAGGACCCGTACAACACGGATTCCTATAACAAAATATCTTCCGTGTTATGAGGGGGAGGGGGTCTACTGTAGTGTGAAGTTTAAATTTTTATGTACCAATGAACATGCAAGAACCAAGCAATGTGTAGCTCAGTAACATTCTATCTGATCCAATCATCGGGTTTTGTCTGTTGAAATTATGTGTTTTTTACGAATAAGCCTTATTAGGGGCCGAATGCCTCATACGAAAAGCGAGCGTAGCGAGTCTGGGGGCCTTGGCCCCTAGTGTTTAAAAAAAAAAAAATTAACGACGAACCATAGAACGCTACGTTTATCGTACAAATGAAAAAAAAAAAATAATAACGTATTAATAAACTAAAAATACATTAAACTAAACTAAACTAGTACATTAAACTAAATCCAGGGCTGCAACTAGGGGAGGGCAAAGGGGGAAATGCCTGGGTGCCTCGATAAGGGGGAGGGCGGGGGGCGCAAAAAGCAGTTATCGTTCCGTGAAGATTTTTGTTTTCTAGTTTTGTGACTTAGTGCCCAAGCGTCCTGTCTGAAAAAGCTGGTATTGTTACACATCTTTTCGACAGACACAGTTTTTCGAATGGGACATTGTGGAAACGTTTTGTCACAAAGCAAAGGAAAGAGCCCCTGGAGACCCATCGGCTGGCGATGACCGATCTGTTTTACTCGATGAGTCGAGCAGGTCCGATTTAAGGTATGGTCAGAAGCGTAGCTAGAGTTTTCAACTTCCGGGAACAAGTAAAGTTTCCGCATCTCTTTCTGATTGCTAGAATGGACAACAACGACAGTTCGAAATTATAATTTGGCCCCTCCTGTGTGCTGTGTCCGGAGACAGATACTCCCTCTAAAGCTTCTCTAGCTACGCCACAGGACGCAGGCGGCAACCTGCGCCTCTGTTTCAAGGAAAGTGGCGTCAGATTTCACTTACGATTAAAAAAAAATTACATTTGTAGAAAAAGGCGTGATTATGGTTTTAACTGTGACACTTTAGCCAAATTAGCTTCAAATAGTTTACTTTTTTATGTTCCACTCTCTTTAAAAGAAAACAGTAAAACTAGATGGTCAGCAAGAATGAAAGCTGTTGAAGTAGTTTAAAAATATTTTGATGGCATTAACAAAGTTCTGGAAGAATTAACATCCAATCCTCTGTCTACATCGGAAACAAAGACTGAAAAAAATGCATTAAAAAATTTAATTTATTATTTTCACGTGTTTTAGGTTTAACATAAAAAAAAAACAGACCGCGTGAACCGATTTCTCCAAAGAAATGATATAACCGTAGATGAAACAGTAAGGCGTACTAGAGGTCTCTTCTGGAATCAACCGCAGAGACAAAGCTATATTCGTTCCAATAACAGAGAAGCAAAAATAATAGCTAATAATAATTTACTTCCTGATTTTTATGAAAAACAAAAATGGAATAAAAAGATGATGTTCGTTGAATCTTGCGAAGATGAAAGCTCGAAATTTTCAAAGATAGAAAAATTTAGAATTTCTCTATTAGAAATTTCCGACAAAATAATGAGTGAGCTAAAATCTCGTTTTCAGGCTCTCGAAATGATTAGTGATAACTTTGAAATCCTGAATGGGATAAAATCCACCAGATGAATATAGAAGAACTGAAATCCGAAGCTCAAAAGTAAGAAATTCTATATAAAAATTGACCTAAATATGGATGATTTTTTAGGAGAAAGTTTTAAAAATCACTCTCTATTGATTGACGAAGCTATGGAAACAGCACCTGCATCAATCCTTTTGAGTTTCATTCATAAGCATAACCTGAAAGAAGGCTATCCAAATTTGACCACAGCCTTAAAATTATTAATTTTTCCAGTAACACTTGCATCAGGTGAGAGAAGTTTTAACAAGCTGAAAATTATAAAAAATTAAGAAACTCTATAGAGCAAAGTAGACTTTATTATCTCAATCGAACACAAAAAAGCGTCATTGATTTCTTACGATGACATTATTAGAACTTTTGCTGCAAAGAAAGCTCAAAAGCCAAATTTTCGAGAAAAAAAAAAAAAAGGCGATTTCTTTATGTAAAATAAAGCAAAAGAAAGGATTTCGATGTTTCTACTACTTTTCTGCGTAAATACTAATAGATTTTTTTTTTCAAGTTTTGATTTTAAATTGTAAATTACATCCTTAATTTAAAAACACAATTGTATGTAAAGTTAATTCGAACTGAAATGAAATAGATTTAAAGTTTCGCCGACTTCCGAATTGGTAATAAAATGACATCTTCCTGATGTTTTAATTGTCAAGATGCTAGGTCCTGATTTTATGTCTTTCCAACAGCATTTATTGAATGTCTTTCCGTTTCAAAAAAATTTCAAACTTCTCTTTCGCTTTTTTTTTTTTGGTGGGGGGGCGCCATAATTAAAGTTTGCCCCGGGTGTCATAAACTTTAATTGCGGCCCTAACTAAATCCGAATCTGGTCTGGTGTATTTTAGGCTAAGGTAGCATAGAATTTTTCGTGGAGCTTTCTTGCTCTACACGGAGCATAGTTTGAGAAATTCTGGTATAAGTTATAGGTAGTAGTAGATTTGTTACGATAATAAGTTTAAAGCAAAATATACTATGTTAATAAGTATTTCCTGAAATTAAAAGTGTAAATTCATCATTTCACTATATCATGCGACTATTAAGTAACCAAACAATAAGTAAGCCTACGTTAATATAACCCGCTGTAATTTCAACTTATAAGAAAACCTGAACGTTTTTTTTTTTTTACCCTTTTGACCCAAAAAATATTTACTAATTTCTAGGAAGAGAAAGACATTTTTTCTATTTTATAAAAAATCAATTATTTTAGTATTGTATTAAGCAGCTTTCATTCAAACGTATTGCAAAGATCTTAAATACTTCGATTATTTAAACATAGTTAAGAAAATATATTGAGAGAAGTTTTAATAAAATTTCAATGATTGAAATTTTATTAAAAGTTCTATTAAGTCTATTAAATTATTTAAAGGTTTATGTGCATATGATATATTTAAAGTGCGTTATTTCGAGATATGGATTATACGCCACCTGTAATATGGACTTACATTACTGGTGTGGTGTAGATTATTTATATTTAAAATGCACACAAACTTATTTTCTTCAGGGCAATTTTTTCTTAATTTTTCATACGTCATGAATAATGATGTATCTGACAGTTCATCTTGAAAAAGAAACCTAAAGAATTTGTAAAGATTTTTAAAAAGAACGGAAAAATAATTCATAAAAAACAGATCGTGGAATCATGTATTTTAAAGTCGGAAGTTTCCTTATAGTAGCGAATACACAATTTATTTAGAGGAACTAATACAGAAACAAAAAAAGAAACATTTATTGGCCTAGACCAAATGTACAATAAAGCAAAATGTTACCCTAAAGCATGGTAAATTTTTTGAGTCGGACAAATTTATGTATATCAAAAAAGCTTATTTTTAACTAAAAGAAAAAATGTACCACAATGAAAAAGGCTATCATTGAGAAGGGCCTCAATGTACTTTTACTAGAAAAGTTCTGACGGTTGTTAATTAAAACAATAAACGTTGTTATTGGCATAATTGCATGGGGCTATATAAGGGCATTCTTCTTCTAGAAAAAATAGTACTTTACTGTAATAGTAGGAAAAGGAGACTTTAGGCATGTTTGCAGATCGCCTAGAAGTGTTCAAAAACCTCATCCGGCTGTAATACGTTTGTTAGATACAAACACTTTATTTTACCTACAGTTGTTTACAATGTCGTAAACACTTAAGACTACAAGTTACGTGTATCAGATGGAAAACACATTATTAACAATAAAAATAAATCAAACTCACTTGACTTCGGATTGTCAACAGTAAAACTCATTTCCTGATTAAACATCAATCAAGAGATAACTTCAAGTAATCATTGTCTCATGATGGACTTGTTATCTCTCTATTATAGTTCAAAAAGTTCAACCTAGATGTCGCTACCATTCGCTAAGTAATTTCTGTACCGAGAAAACACTTTTAGTCATTCATTTATTTCTATGAATGATGCAACTATTTTCCCTACCAGGAAGTTAGTTGGATTTCCCAACCAATGGCTGTGTAGCAGATAAAAAGAGTTTGAGACAGAATAAAAAGACAATATTATCATTGAAATTACCCGACAGCATTTTTATTAGGCAAGCTCCATAATTTTAAAGATTCCGCGTACCGTATTGTCTGGTTGAAAGACTCAGAACAGGTATTTTTGCTTAGCATTTTTTTTTTCTAATTCCTTGCACAGCAGTAGCTAATCCATAAAAAAATTCTGGAGGGGCACAAAATATTTTTTTTTCGTCGCATTTTTCTTATAAAATCACTTGAATTTATAAAATAACTCAACTTTCTGTAGTGTAAACTTAGCTCGTCCGGGAGGGGCACGTGACACTGTGTCCTCCCTCTGGATCCCCCAACGAGTAAAGTATAGTGATCGCATAAAATTTCGGTATGCAGATTTTGATGAAAAAGTCGAATTTGACTACCTATAAATTAACTGTGAAGAGTTTTTGCGAGACGTCTCAACGTCTGCATGCAATATATGCTCGTATCTATGCATACAACGTCGATTTTCACCAACCGCAAGTCCATTTCGACTAGTTTCTATCCTGACGTCTGTCGTATGTACAGCTCCCGAAAAAAAGGCTCACTTGCTCCTCATTCGGCCGCCGTTCCTCGTACAGGAATGTTATATACTCTATTCGTTTGAAAAAAGTATACTTTAATTTCCTTTCATACAATTTGCATAAAGGGGACTTCAGCATTAACTTCGGTTTTTTTTTTTTTTTTTTTTTCAATGGCAACAACCTATTTTTACTTTATTAACCAAAAGAAACCTTTCAAATTACTCTATACATAATTTTTCGCCTTTTTTCTACGATTATTTCAGGAGATATTGTGAATTATTTTTTGAACAATTTTAAGGGGTTATCTCCAAATTGAGAATGGTATATGAAGATTCCGAATTTTTTTTATCTTGCATCAGTTTTTATTGAGAGAATTAAAAAATATATTATTTAAAGGAAAATAATCTTTCTAGGTCTTAAAACTTTTTGTTATGAGAATATAAAAATTAACATCCTTTAACATTCCGTGTAGTTTCAAATCGGCAATTTAATATTTAAATTTTCCAAACGATTACGGCAAAACATTATAGATTATTATGCGATAAACAAGCTTTTACAGATAATTTTAAGAGAATTTTTATTTTCTAAGAAATTTAATATTTAAAATAATTATTCTGATAATTTGCTTTAGCTGTTACTTACATTAAGAATCGAAAATATTAATTTAAAATTACAAATTCAATTTAACTAAAGTAATAGAATACCTTACTTAACAATTTATTTACAATAAAGAATTTTCTATTTGTAATTTACCTGACGGTGTTCTAATCTGAACTGACCTTTAAGCTTGCTGTATTATAATATTTGAATTAAAACTTTTAGCTTAATATTACAAATGCAATATTTTTGTTATGCTGTTCTAACAAACCATTGAATATTTTAGAGTGTTACTAATATATCGAGATTTTTCACCCTAACATATCTTACTTCAATTATGAATTAAATTATGGATCTTCAAGTAGTAAGACTGAGGTATTTATTTAAATTGGCTTACATTACTTGTAAATCTTTTGCATTTACATGTGAGCACGTTCTTTAAATTTTTATTGGGTATTGTAAAGGTTCTCTTAGACAGATGCAATTTTGATAGAAACATTGCTAAGAGTAACCGGCTGTCCTGTTCTCACCTAATAAATACGAGCATGAAAGTTACTAAGCAATAGTCGAAGTTGAAGAATGATTTCATGTGAAATAGGGAAATAAATATTGATAATTTTCATGTAATAACTATACAAAAAGGAGTCATGAATGTTATTTTATACAAAAGGTTATATATCTGCAAAGCGAAATTAACCGATAGTAGACATGGCTGTTTCAGTATTCCATCGCCCCCTCACCCCACCCCTCTTTTAAAAAGTCTTAACAATGACCCTGCAACGTCCGCAGGCGCCCACTGCAAAATACAAATCTAATTTGTCAATTTTTATCGGTTAATGTTGGATGTCTTGAGTTAATTAAGAGAAGGCTATTAATTGCCTCTAAAGCAGTTTTGCAATCACACAAGATGAAAAAGTCGTTGGTCTTGTGCTGTTGAGTGAGGTGTCTTCATGTAATGCATAATTTATTGCTCTGGTGAAATTTTAGACAGTGGAGCCTGTACCTAATGGGAACAAAACGAACATGAAAATTATTTTTTCGGGGATCTGAATTAGGGATGGACGCGAGACGAGAATCGGGCTGTCTCGTCTCGTCTCGCAGTGGTAAACCTCTGTCTCGTCTCGTCTCGTCTCGCAAACACTATGTCTCGTCTCGCGTCTCGCAAAGAAATTGCTGTCTCGTCTCGCGCGAGACGTCTCGCGAGTCTCGCAACATTACGGACTGCGATTTCGTTACCATTTTATACTAACTTATTATTGGGATTTTATTGAAAATTAATATTAATAATAACAATTACTTACATATAGCCACATTGGTAGATATATTAATAACTATATCAGCATATATCGGCATTTGAAGTAAAAGAAATTGAGATTTAATTCGTATATATAATGTCACACCGAAAATATAGTATTTATTTTTATTTACTAGCTGCGTGCCCGTTCTTCGCACTGTAGTAAACGAACATTTTCCTAACATGAGTAATTTCAATTAATTCCAGTGATGTGGAATCTAAAATAAAAGCAAAATTATTTAACTCTTGATGTAAAGTTTGCGTCATGAGTATTAACCTGGCATCATTGCAATATAATGACTCAAAAAACTACGTCAGTATCATTCGCGATCAGAAAAGTGAAAAGCTTAGTGGTTTGCAGAGAACTCCCGACTTTCAAAATGTGTTATTTCTACATCATACTGTAGTTCTACATCATACTGTTCAAGTTGTAGCATTAAATACCTCAGACACTACATGAAATGGACAACCGTTTGTTTTAAAATAGCTGCGCACCCGCTCTTAATACGAGAAGTAGCGAATATTTTACTAAAATCATATCTGCATGAGACAAAACAGATTTTTTTTTTAAGTTCAAGTAATCTCCTCTGTTGAAATTACTGCGGGATATATTAACACAAATTAGAATTACTTATCGTTCAGTTGGTTGTAAGATAACCCTTGAAAAATTATAAACAGAACACTTTTAGTCTTTATTAAATCTCTACTATTTACTTTAACGTCAATTTCAAGTCTCTAAAATATGTGTAATTTTTATATTAATGAAAACAAGATTATATTAACGATAATTATAATTGAAAAAACACTCAAAATACTGGTGTTAAACGATAAAGTAATTAAAAAACTTTGTAAAAAACACACATAAGAAGTAAAAGGAAAGAGGATACGCACGTTTCGTTCAAAAATTGTTTTGAACTTCTTCAGTCCAAGCCCTTCGTCGAAAAGAACACAGGGAAAGAACACAGGGAAAGAACACAGGGAAAGAACCAGGACACAGTTCCCTGTGTTCTTTTCGACGAAGGGCTTGGACTGAAGAAGTTCAAAACAATTTTTGAACGAAACGTGCGTATCCTCTTTCCTTTTACTTCTTATGTGTGTTTTTTACAAAGTTTTTAATTACTTGATAATTATAATTATTTGCCTAATATTTCCAATAACATTACCGTGTGTGCATTTTTAGATTTCATTATAGTATCTCAGTTGGTTAATAGACGTCTTATTTTTTGTTTATATTTTAAATTACTGAACAGTTCATTTGTTGACGACTATCCGTTTGTACTTTTCCACAATAATTTTTAGCGATAGTACTACAGTCGTTATGGTCGCCCTGTTTACTGAAATATTAAACCATAATCCCCCTAATGTATATCCAGTGTGGATTTTTTTTAAAAATGAAAAGACATCTAACAGGCGAAGATAATTTTAGAATAGGAACCCAACTGCAAGATAAAATGATGGGGAGGAAAAAAATTTATAAAAGTTTTTCAAGCCGAAGGAAGGGAAAACATGATAATATAAACGAAAAGAGAAATCGTTTTTAAAAAAATTGCTTGCATTTCTTTCCGTCCGATATTAATATATAAGAATAAAAAATGTCATTTTAATCTCTTTAAAATAGGCCAACAATAGGGATTTAACCGCCCCTAGAAAGTTGTTACCAGGGTGGGCGCCCCCCCCCCCCCTACGCACGCCGCAACGTGCGGGAAAGTTTGAGGATAATATCGGTACAAGGATATTTCAACCAAGGATATTCAACCATATTTCAACCTACTCAGACTAAACATCAATGCGAATGCAAGTTGCTCTACTTCTAATCTCTCTCTGATATACCCGAAACCCGATTATCACAGGGGCAAGGGGGGGCGGTAGTCCGGTGCCCCTGAAGAAAAAGGGGGCCCATATATATCCCGATTATCTAAATTATAAATTCATATGTACTAAAATAGTAATTGTGGGGAAAAACTGAATTTCCTCTATAATATAGGTATTACCTAATTGTCATTCACTAAATCAAGTTAGAGATATTTTTTTGGGGTGATAAATACGATTTGATTAAAGTACAAAAACTACAGTTAACTGAAATGCAATTTCAGTTGCAGCAATTGCTGCGGTCAAAACTGGGTTAAAATGCTTAAAAAAGGGGGGCTCAGTAAAGGGGCTTAATGCGTAAAAAAGGGGATAGTAAGGGGGGCCCCAAACTTAATGCCCCGGGCCCCGTCTAAAAGTGGTCAGATTTGAACATACCGTACCGCCCTTCCTATTTACTTATTATTTTTCTTTCAACTCTTCTCTGTTTTCTTTTTTTTCTCCGCCTCTTTCTTTATCCTCTCCTTTGTGTGTTTTGTATATCTCTCATCTGTTCTAATTTTAAATGTTACGTGTTTGTGCGTATTGTAGAGTGCTGATAGTATACCAGGACCGAAAACGAAGGAGACGCAAGTTAAACGGTAGAGGCTTCAGGCAAATTGTCGCTTTTCAGATCGTATTTATGCGAGACGGAAAAAAATGCGAGAATTCTCGCGAGAAATCTCGCGCGAGACAAGACTCTGTCTCGTCTCGCGTCTCGTCCCGCAAAATATTTCCTTCTCGTCTCGCGTCTCGTCTCGCAAAAAAAATGCCTGTCTCGTCTCGCGAGACAATGCGAGAACGCGAGACAATGCGAGAATTCTCGCGTCTCGCGTCCATCTCTAATCCGAATCTGCAAAAAGATGTAGTATCCGTTTAGAAAAATTTCCCTACAGTTAATATTACCAACCAGAACCAAGTAATTTCCTTGTAGGGAGATTCCGATTTCCATCTTTTTCGTTCATAAAGCCAAAAAACATTTAGAAATTTTACAATCAATATTTTAATCAAACTAATGTTTCTATACACCGACAAGCTAAAAAAGAAATTAATAACTGTTATTAATTTTTATTCGATTTTCCAGAATGGAGTTTCTCGAAGAAAATCCTCATGTGAAAAATAAAGCTCAACAATTTCTGTCAAAAATCGAGAATCAGATTGCAAAATTAAAGAAAACTGACGTAGAATCCTTTCGAAGAAGAATATTGGAAGCTTCTGGTATTTATACAAACTATATTTTAGTATTGTTTATACAGATTCTAAGAAATAATTGCTGTGATTTCACGATTGTTCAATTTGTATTTTCTAATAACAAGCAGTATATTTGCAGATCCGGTCCTAGGTTGGAGCGAACGGTGCGATCGCGCCAGGCGACATCTGTCATCTGTATGGGGGCGCCAAATACACACACACACACACACACCTATATATACATACATACATACATATATGTAATATAAAAACCCCTTTTAGGCTTTTTGTGTTATTTTCCAAATTCATATTTGTATTTGTCTCTATTATTAATCTTGTTCTCAAAACAAAGGCAGTTTGCTCGCCTCGTCGGAGCCAATATGAGTCTTAAAGTCTTCTCCCTCTAAAAATCCGGCAGGCATAATTTTTCCAGCTAGACTTTGACTCCGTCTTGTTTAAATTACTATGGCCAATCAAGCCTATTAATGCCCCTGCTCCTATCCAGTTAGTCACGGGCATGGTCACGGGTTATTACGTATCTTAGGGAATCTTTGCCTGAAACCTTCAGTGCCTTATCCCCATTTAAATGTAGCTGCATGCTAAACTTCGTTTTTTTTTTACGCCTTTTTGCTCTACCCTTGCTTCTTGTATAACCCAGACTGCTTATTAACTATATAACTTATGACAGGACAGTAAAAATATTTGTTAATTCTCAATTGCGTCTTCAATGAAGGCCTGACTACTAATGGGAGCTACCCCCATATCACATATGTTTATTTTAAGGGATGCTTGTATAAAAATAATGGGACTTCGTTTTTAGCACTTCGCGTTTCAAATTTCTGTTCTCAAATCGCTACTTTAAGTTGGTTTTCCCACAATACACGGGGTTTTCCTCGCCTTTTCTTGGCTCTCCACCCAAGACGATGCAAAAGAGTCTAATTTTTTTTTCTTTGTAATCAGTGAATGGAATTGCCATGATTCTTCTCAGGTATCACGTGGTTCTAACGCAAGTTGTCAATCAGCGAGTATGGATCTTTCGTGTTGTTGCTCGACTGCTAAGAAGTCGTGTTTTAGCCCCGGATAGTCTTATATTTACTTATGTTTTTGAACAGTAAATAAAATAAGTTTTAATCATACGAAAAGCCTCATCAGTATTCCAATGCAGCGAAATCGCCACATATACATATATATGCATACTTGTATATTTGTACATCCATATACTGTTGAAATTCTCGTTTCATCCCTCTGTAAACTTTTCTATCTACATATGTGAATGGGGGGGGGGACGCATTTTTGCACTTCCCACCATTTAGAAAAATACCTAGGACAGGCATCGATGTTTGGTAGGTTGCAAAATTTAACTTCTATCTTTTTTATGTTTAATGTGTAAAAATGCATAATACATTTATCAATTCAATTGCATTTCATTTCATTTGTTTATTTTAGAGAAACAAAAGTTTTCAGTTCCAATATTCCTAAAAAAAAACACATCTTTAGAAATAAAAGAGATATCCCAATGATCACTTGAATTTTTCTCTAGAACAGTACTTCCGCATTTTTCAAAAGAAAAAGATTCCTCAAATTTGAGTTTTCCTTACGATTTTAAATATCTTTTACTTTATAATACATCATTGCATAATTAGGAGAAAAGGAGGGTTGACTTTGTTGCTCTTTAAAAGTTTTCAGACCCACTAAATTAGATTTTCTATAGGAAGAATAAAAAAAGAAATTATTTATGGGGATGTTCATTTATACTTAAAAACATAAAAAAAATATTTTCTAATTGCACAAAGAGTAAAGTGCAAGCAGCACTGAGAAACTGCTTAGGAACATTTAAGAAATTCAAGACATTTAAAACTGCATATAGGTAAGTTGGCTTCTAAGTGGTGCATGTATACCAAAAAAAAAAAATAAATAAATAAAATAAAAAAATAAATAAAAATAAAAAAAATTAATTTTTCAAGAAAGCAAATTTAAAGATTAAAGCTCAATTCAGAATTTGCGTTTCCTTGGAAAATTTATAGTCTAAAAATAATTTGAAAATGTAACCTTTTATTTTTATAGGGTAGGTTCATGCGTATTGACACTTTAAGAGTTATATAAAAATTAACTAGTAATTGCTAATTATTAAGCATATCCTGAAATAAAATTTTTGTTGTCAAAACTCAAGTGAACTTTGAAAATTTGTGTGGGGTATAGTTCATTACAGAATATTAGAGATTTCTATTTTTTCTATATTTTATATGTTTTCATGGTGGCAACACCAGTAATTTACATCAAGAAACAATTTTGGCTGCAGTGAGTGACGCTTCATTAACCTGCAACTGACACCTAACTAGAAGAGGAGTAGAACATCATCCTTTTTTTGGTCTTTTTTTAAAATGAAAACCTCTTTAAAAGGAACAGCAGAAATGTTTTATTAAAAGATGATATTTCACTCACACTAAATTATTTTGAAAAACCAAAGAAAAATACTAGACAAAATTGGAAATTAATAATAATAATACCACCTTTACGTAAGATTGAAAGACTTGAAAAAGTGGGATATTACCATGACAGATATTGTGCAAAAACAAATATTTTCCAATTGTATGAGAACTATTATCAGAAAAAGAAAAAAAAATCAATGTAATTAAAAGTGCACTGAGTATGAACATTTTTTTATGTACTATAATCTGATAAAATTCAATTTAAATTATTTTCTAAAAAGGAATATGCTTCAAACAGAAATAAGTTAAAAATAAACTTACCTTCATTTCAGCATTAAGCCAGCTACTGAGAATCAGAATGTTTTTGATACTCAGTTTAAAATCTCTTTTGATACCTGGATGCACCCTGGAGATTTAAAAAAATAAAAGTTGCATAAAACTGAAGATAAATGCCTGAGCACTTAGCCTAGTCCTTTTTTCCTAGCTTATTTTAACATTTTTTTTTCACCCCCTCCCCCTAACTCTAATAGATAAAGAATTAAAGCGTGTTACCACTTTTTTGGGCACCCTGTATGTTCAAAAAGTATGTGCAGATAACTTTCTGAATAGTCATTTACAGCATTTTCTATAAATTTTATGTAATTATCATGAACTTGACTGATACTTACTCTACTTGACTCTAACTAACAAGAGTGTCACTTATTGGTATTATCCATTTTTCTACCCAGTAATTGACACCCCATCTTAAATAAATAAATAAACAAATTTATTTATTTAAAAAACTCTATAGTCTTATTTTATGTACTATTAGCTGAAGTACCCGTCCTTGACGGGTTAGTGAATGCAAATTTCCAAAAAGCAAGAACTTTCGTCAGCATTGTAGGAGTACACAGAATGGATGGAGTATGTTGCCAAAGTAAAGAAAGCGAAGTTATAATTTTTATGTATTGTTAAAATATTACAGGTTAAGAGAGTCACTAAGTAATATCATTTCATTCGCTTTAGTCGTAATTATGTGATGCGCGAACGAATATTTACGAATATAGAAATAATTTTCGCAAAATCTCAAAATCTAATCAACATCTTTGAAAAATTGGAAGCCTAGAATTTAAGTTGAGTGACAACCTATCATGTTACCCAATTTCGTTTCATTCCCTGCAGTCTTTATTTCGTGATGCTGGAACAAAATTTCAGCATTTTAAAACGATTTTCGCAAAATTTCCAAATGTAATCAAAATATTTTTAAAATTCAACGCCTATAAATTAAGATTAGCAACTACCTATCATATCACTAAATTTCGTATCATTCGTATTAGTTGTTATTACGTGATGTTTGAAGAAATATAAACGTATTTTGAGAGAATTTTCACAAAATCTCAAAATCTAATGAAAATGTTTAAAAAATTGGATACCTATAGTTTATGTTGAGCAACCATCTATCATGTGACCAAATTTCATATCATTCGCTTTAGTCGTTATTACGTAATGCGGGAACAAAGATTCACTCAGTTTTAAACGATTTTCGCAAAATCTCGAAATCGGATCGATTTTTTAAAATTAGATGCTTATAGTTTAAGGTGAGTGACCACCTATCATTTCACCAAATATCATTCTTTCACCTTTGCAGTTATTACGTGATGTGCGAACACAAATTTACGCAGTTTGAAACGATTTTCGCAAAATCTGAAAATCTAATGAAAATTTTTAAAAATTCAACGCCTATGTTTTAAGTTGAGTGACCACCTATCATGACACCCAATTTCATATCATTCGCTTCTGTCGTCTTTACGTGATGCTCGAACACAAATTTAGGCAGTTTGACAGGATTTTCGCAAAATCTCAAAATCCAATCCAGATTTTTTAAAAATTCCACGCCTATGTTTTAAGTTGAGTGACCACCTATCATGACACCCAATTTCGTATCATTCGCTTCAGTCGTTTTTACGTGATGCTTGAACACAAATTTACGCAGTTTGAAACGATTTTCGCAAAATCTAAAAATCCAATCAAGATTTTTTTTTAATTCCACGCCTATGTTTTAAGTTGAGTGACCACCTATCATGACACCTAATTTCGTATCATTTGCTTCAGTCGTTTTTACGTGATGCTTGAACACAAATTTACGCAGTTTGGAACGATTTTTGCAAAATCTCAAAATCCAATCAACATTTTTTAAAAATTCCACGCCTATGTTTTAAGTTGAGTGACCACCTATCATGACACCCAATTTCATATCATTCGCTTCAGCCGTTTTTACGTGATGCTTAAACAGAAAAAGCGTCACGGACAGAATGACAGAATGACAGAACGACAGAATGACAGACAGACAAACTTTTTTTTGAGGGTCGCATCGGATTCCCGGGTCCTTGAAACGGATAGAAATCGCAAAATTTTTGAATTCCAAGAAATGTACAGACAAAAGTCTAATTTTATTTATATAGATTATCTGATACAATTCACTTTATATTGATTTCTAAAAAGAAATATGCTTCAAATAGAAACAGATTTTTCAAAAAAGTAAAAAATAAAAATAAAAAAATAAGAAAATTGAAAGTTGTAATGTATCGAACTATGCTAATCTGTATAGTGATGCTTTCTAACTACCGGATTGCAAAACAATCAGAATGTTCCAGAATTCAGTATTGTTGCGGTCAACTGCTAAATAAGATCGATTTCGTCTCTTGTGATTTTTGCTCGTTTTGTAATTCAAATTGCTAAGGACTGAGTAAAATGTAAGTATTCCAAACTTACTTAATTTAATAATAGTGGGCGAAAAGACATTTACTTGTCTTTTTTTAAGCTTATAAAGGCTTTATTTATTAAAAATGATAAGACAGTGTTGAAGCTCTTCAAAGTTCGCCCTTATCAACTATTCAGTCATAAAATTTTCAATTATTCAGCTGCACTCTCAAAAATTATTTCTTCAATTCACGGAAGTTTTGCAGCAATCAGTGCTGCCGGAATAATTCCGTTAATTGACGAACATATCCGTTTCTTTTTCCTCCTGTCAATTGAAGAAACTTCTTTAGAATGAACGAAATTTTTCCCTCTTCAGATTTTCGCGAAATATTAACGGAAATATTATGTTTCCAAGGAGTACGGAAGTTTTTCATTGAAAAATGAGGAATAAATTAGTGTATAAAAGCGCACTCTCAAAAAGTCATTTCTTCAATTCACGGAAAATTTTCTGGCAGTAGTGCTACCGGAATACTTCCGTTATTTGACAAAAGGGTTAAAACAAATAAATCAAAATAGACACTAATTTACTCTTTTTTTTCCCCCTCTCAAATACACTAATGTTACGTTAGTGTTGAAATAAAAATAAAAATTCAATTAAAAAAATCTGGAGTGACTCCACTCGACTTTCCGAACACTTACGATTAAGATCATTACCAAGCACTTAAATAAATTTTAATCGATGAATCATTCAAACATATATACCAAATTGAAACTCAATCGAATGCACCGTTTAAACGCTTGCGCACTTTCAAGAATTTCTCCCCATATGCCATTATGCCATAACATAAAAGAAAGTTTTGTCGTAGCCCTTTAGGAGAACTATAAGTCCTATACACACCAAAATCAATACCGGTCTTAGGATGGTGGTTTATAACATGTATACCGAATTTGAGCTCAATCGAATGTATCGTTTAAACGCTAGCGCACTTTCAAGAAATTCCCCCCATAGGCCATAATGTAAAAGAAATCTTTGTCGTAGCCCTGTAGAAAAACTATAAGTCCTATACACACCAAAATCAATACCGGTCTTGCAACGGTGGTTTATAACATGTATACCCAATTTGAGCTCCATCGAATCTACCGTTTAAACGCTAGCGCACTTTCAAGAAATTCCCCCCATAGGCCATAATGTAAAAGAAATCTTTGTCGTAGCCCTGTAGAAAAACTATAAGTCCTATACACACCCAAATCAATACCGGTCTTGCAACGGTGGTTTATAACATGTATACCCAATTTGAGCTCCATCGAATCTACCGTTTAAACGCTAGCGCTCTTTCAAGAATTTCCCCCCATAGGCCATAATGTAAAAGAAATCTTTGTCGTAGCCCTGTAGAAAAACTATAAGTCCTATACACACCCAAATCAATACCGGTCTTGCGACGGTGGTTTATGACCTATATATCCAATTTGAGCTCCATCGAATGCTCCGTTCAGGAGCTATCGTGTTCACTCACATACACACAAACACACAAACACACATACACACACACACATACACACATACATACATACATCTCGTAAAAATAGCATAAATGGATTCAGAAGCCCTCAAAACGTGTAAAAACACCAAAATCTCGAAGTCGAATTTTTTCATGATTACAATACTTTCCTTACATGGTACATTTCGGAAAGTAAAAATAAGTATTTAATTTTAGAAGTGAACTAATTCGGCAGACTAATATAGATTGAAACCTACTAGTACGTCTCGTTTTACTTATTTAGTTTCTTTTTTTATTACATTGGTAATTATAGTCCAGATATGAATATTTATTTTAATATTTATTATTTCATTCTGTTCATATGACAGGCGCGGCATAACTCCCGCTCAAGAGCAGCGTCTCACCCGCAGAGCAATGGTTTAGAAAAAAAAAAAGGTTTAAAATGTTAATTATTTTTTTTAAGAGTTTTTTGTCGCAGTAAACATGTTCTATATTCTACTATAAATAGCACAGCATCATTTATTTTACTGTATTCGCAGCCTGAAAATTTTCACACAAATTCAAAGTTCCGGAATTACCTTACATCTAAGCGAGTTTTTTTTTTTTTCCGGACATGTGTGTGTGTGTGTAAATGTTTTCACTGGGCATGTATTTTTTTTTAGGCCTTGGTGAAAATTTCAGATTTTTTCAACCCTACATGAAGTGCTGTCCGTATGGCCAGGTAAATCAAGGTCCCATTGCTTGATTAAATAGTCTTCCTAGTAATGAAACATATCTTCCTAGTAATTAAGCATACAGCGTTAGTCCTACTACCAAATTCTGTGACTTAACCACATGAATGCTGATTAACCATTAAATGCTGTGAAACATTGAAATATAACAAGATGTTGCTGTCTAAGTATATATGTTTTCCTTAAAATGTTCGTCAGTTATAATGCAGCACTTGTAAGAGCAACAATGTAGTATATCAGGGGCGTAGCCAAAGGGGGGTTAGGGGGGGTCATAACCCCCCCCCCCTCCATGAGGAATTTTTTGCCATACAAAATGTATATTCTTCACTACATTATCACACCCACGTATACATATATATGAGTTGTGGTAGTCGTAACCCCCCCCCCATGAAAAATTTCTGGCTACGCCCTTGAGTATATGCATCATTTTTTTTCTTATTGACAAAAACAAAATTCTTAGAAAAATACTTAAGGCAGTTTTGTTGCCGTTGCGACGCCGTTTGCTCTGTTAAGGTTGGGTGTAACTACGAAGTTTTTTTTCCTAATTAGAAACCACAATTAATATTCTGTACAACATAGATTCGAATCTAGCTAAGATTTTTAAAAATATGCTATACAGTACTATTTATATGGTTCAATAGATTATATTTTTATTTCATAACAGATATGGAATCCAAAAGTAAAATTATGCGACTGCTTCTGGAGGAAAATGTACCAGCTAGTGTGGATTTGCTAGATTGGCTTTTGCAAAGAAGTAAAACCGACAAACTCATGGTATGTGTAGTTAATTTTGACATATTTTCCAGCTATGAAAGAAATGAAAGCTAATCTAACTGTTGAGGGAAATGTTTCCTATGTTATAATTAGCCAAAAGCAAAAGTATTTGATGGAATATCAAGAATTTCGTTTAATTTTATTGATAAGCTTTTATAAAAAAGTCATCTTCATAATGAAGCTAAGCATTTTTCAATGATAATTATTGAAATTAGAAATCATTACTCGAATCAATGCAACTTTTAAAACAATTTAGTTTTAATTTAATTTTAGTGTAATTAAGGCAAAGCAAAATTGGGGCTATGTGCTTAAGAGGGGGAGGGATACCTTGGGTAGAGGACTTTTTAAGGAGGCTTAGCGCGTATTCATGTTACATCTGAGATCGACAGCCGCGCGGTAATCCAAAACCTGGACCTTAACACATAAGCTATCTACCAAGGTTCACTGTCTTATCCAGCCACTGATCGGCGTTTAAGCAATTTAAATCAGTGCTTTATAACTTATCGCTGATTATATCGTTTTCTTAATGTATAACATCTCGGGTATCATCAGTGGCTTAGATGAGTCACAAATTAAAAGTATTAAAAAGAAAAGAACTACGGTAAATTCATAAAGTTGTGCCTAAGAGTAGAAGTTAGAGACATCGATGGAACTTAAATGAGGAGGCAGAACAGGCCGGGATTTCAGTTTAGTGAATGCTCGTAGCCACTTCACTGCATTCTGCTGAGAGCATAAAGCTCTGTGTTGCGCGCTCTTTTAAAAACGATATTTTGCTTGTTTTGAGAGGCTAGTTTTTGCATGCTGAGTGTGAATTATTCACTATTGGATTCTGAGGAACTGTTTATGATTTACCTCAAAAATTTCCGCTAAATTTTAACTTGTGTTGTGTGTGAAATACAACATCCGAGAAAGCTTCTGTTTTAAGCTGACTGTTACAAATCCAGTAATTGCTTATTAATTCCTGTGAATTTTATGCACACGATGATATTTTGTGTTCGACGAAGTTCTAGAAGCAATAAAGTTCGTGTTCCATCCTGACAAGTAGGCTATTCACTAGAACTTTCCACATACACTAGACTTTCAAACGACAGACTTGAAAACTAAGCCGAGTTTTCTGCAACAATATGTTTATCGATTTAAACTGAGACTATATTTTTGGGCCTCACTACTGAAACAGAGCAGGAGGAGGATCCGACATCGTTTTGAGAGATATCACTTATTTTTGGTCTTAGTGATCAAGTGCCATTAGTGTTTCACATATCACCAATTTAAAAGCAGTGATTTCTTTCAAATGTCATTTTTTAATTGTAAACATGTTAAATCTATCACAGTAAACTTAATTTATTTTTATTATCTTGTGTGAAATGTGAATATGAGCTCTTCTTGCAAGGTATTATTTAAAAAATTAATAAAAGGTTAAAATTAAACATCTAATTAGTTACTTACTCTTTTATGGTTCAAATAATTTTATTATTTCTTTGTAGTATTTAGAATGGATGTCCCATCGTCAGCATGCCGCTATGTCATTAGAATCTTTCTCGAAAGCTCGTTCATTAGCAGAAGATGCATATATTATGGCAAAACAGGTCTTTGAAGATGAAGAAAGAAATTCTTCCAATTCGAAACTTCGTGCAGAACTAGTTTACAAATCATACATAAAAGCGTGTGTCAATTTGCTGTTAGTGTGCAGATATCAAGGAAAGCTTACTGATGCCCAGGTGAGTCTTAATTTATTTTGTACTAGCTGCGTTCCCGTTCTTCGCACGGTAGGAAAGAACATTTTTCTTATGCGTAATTCGAATTGATTTTGAATTGGAATTTTTAAAAAAAGCAAAATTATTTTACCCTTGACTTGAAGTTTGCATCATGAGTACTAACCTGATTGCAATATCGCGGCACAAAAATCTATGTCAATGTCATTCGCGATATATAAAAAAAAAAAAAAACAAAAAAAAAAACACTTGATGGTTTGCAAAGAAAACTCCTAGCTCTTAAAATGTCTTAATTTCTTCATCATACTGTTTTTTAAGTTGAGGCATTAATACTTCAGGCACTACATGATGTGGACAACCATTTTATTTTATGATTAAAAATCATAGGTGTAAATACGACTCTGAAGTATCAAATATTCTTTAAAAACTTGATAACCCAATAAAGAGAATGACATTTTTTTGCAATGGAAAATCGTGTGCACCGATGTCTGCAAAAACAGATGTGTTTTACTTTTACTTTTGTAATGAGAAATCGAACTTTAATTGTATAGTTCAATTAAAAAGGACCGTTGAAAATAAATCCAGGCCACCATTACTTACAGAAATGGGTCTGAATTTTTTGTGAACTTAAGCGAATATACGTTTCTCTGTAAAATGTTAGCACTGTGACGTAAGAACCGGTGTAAAGAGAATGTTAAAATAAAGGTCTGAGTTCGTAAATGATACGTAACCTTAAATTTTAATCAATGGTTTCTCAGTAAATTTCTCTCATAAAATTTGCTGTATTCATTCATGATTTTTTAACACATAATCTATTCTGGATGGATTCAGGCCTGTAGCCAGATTTCCTATTCAGAGGGGGGGGGGGCACCATATATTTTTTTAATGATAACTTTTTATCTATATTTCTTCATTAAATATTAGCATAAGTTTATAATTCAATAAATTCTTAAGTGAAAAAGTCTTAACGGCTTCCAAGAAGTATAAGTTCGTTGGCTTAAACAGAATGGATTTAAAGTTGTCAGTGTTCATGTTTGGAAGATAAGAACATACAAAATAAAAATAACTGTTAGAGTATCGCAAAGAAAAACTTATTATATGAACGCAAATTCTTTAAAAATTGACCCAAGGATATGATGGGAAAAAATGTAAAACGTTAAATTCAAAAGAGGATTTTAATGAAAGGTGAGACAGAAAGAAAACTGTAGGCTAAACAAATGTGAATGGAAAATTTATCTTTAATATTGATTACAGCATAAAATAATTACTTGTTATTTTCTCATCTCTCAAAAATAACATAATAAACATTTCAAATTTGCACTATTATAGCAATACTAAAGACAACTTAGCAATATAGAAAACAAATAATAAATTTATGTAAAACTATAGTATTAATAAATTATGCTTTGGTACGGTCACATTTAAATACTTCGGTCATCTCACTTAGGTTTCGATTACTATAAATGGGACAAAAAAAAAAAAAAAAAAAAAAGCTAAATGTGATAATGATATTTAAGTCTTTTTTAGATAACGGAAGTAGATTAATTTCTATAAATAAAGTGAAGTAGAATTTAAACAATAATATTCCAATTACTTTTTTTAAATCCCCAATAAAATACTGAATTAACACTAAATGTGACAAACCTATGAGAAATAGTATCTCGCTTAGGCACAGTGACTTTAATTGGTTAACTGCTATTTCAAATTATAAAATCTTCAAAATCAAGTGCCAGTATTTAAAAAAAAATATCACATTTTAAATCTACATTTTTAAATCTAAAAATATCTACATTTTTAAATCAAGTTTACATAAATCAAAACTATTGCCGTCGTCTATTTTTAATCTGTACCATCTATTTTAAAACTTGAACAATTGCTCTGTAATTATAAATTATATGTGTTACATGGAAGTGTCCACTTCTACGTTGTTCCATGAGACGGCTCAATGCATGGACTTCGTAGTTTTTCACTATACAACCACGTTTAAGAAACATGTATAGCATGGAACACCAATCAAAAAATTGTTCAATGATCGAACATCATGTATTGCTTTCACTACAACTAAATGGAGAATATGATTGCAGCAATGGACATGAGGTACAGATGTGTTCAGCTGTTGTTGTACACAGTAGCGGATCCAGAAATTATTTTTGGGAGGGGCTAAACTTTGAAAAAAGCTTATTTCACCCAAACAAAACGTATGATGAAGCAAAATTTTAGTATAAAGTAATGTAAAACTTTTTGGGAGGGGCTAAGTTATAAAAAAAGATCATTTTATCTACTTAAAGTGTATAATAAAGCAGAATGTTACCCTTTAGCAATCTTTTTGGGGGGGGGTGCTGAAGCCCCCTAGCCCCTCCCCTGGATCCGCTACTGGTTGTACAGTGCGTCCCAAAAGTTTATAGACTAGCGTTTTTTTTTATTTAAGAGTTAATCAAACAAGTGAGAAAGACGAAAGAAATTATGCAAATATGTATTGATGCAGCAGAAATAGTAAAATGCTTAAAGTACTTCAAACAGTCATAGATTTAATATAAAAAATTAAAAAAGAAATAATGCTGTCCCAAAAATATATAGACAACCGGTGTTAAAAGTTGATTGGAGTACTGATCTCCAAATTTGCATGTTTCGAGGTCATGTACTAGTCATTCAATAGCATTTTGAGATAAAAGCGAAGCTGTCCGTCTTCGACTGATTGTAAAGATGCCACGCGACGTGCAATTTTCCGAAACTGAAATTTCCCAAATCTATCGTTTGGATGCTCGTGGAATGAAAGTTGTAGATATTGCAAGGAAACTTGGACGCAGTAGGGCTGGTATTTATGGAATTCTGTCAAAAGGTGACAATTTGAAAGCAAAATCTCGCACTATGCGACCAAAGAAAACAACTAAACGGCAAGACAGAGAGATCTTCAGGTTAGCTTCAATCCAGAACTTGTCTGTATGGTCAATTTCTAGAGAAGTGACCATTCCAGTATCAAAATCCACGGTGCATCGACGGCTGCAGGTAAGTAAATTGCTTACTTATCGCAAAATATTTCGTTCACCAAACTTGAGAAAAAGGCATAAGGACGCTCGTGTTCAGTGGGCTCGAAAGCATAAAAACTGGACAGATGAATGGTTGAGTGCCCTGTTCAGTGATGAAAAGAAGTTCAATTTAGATGGCCCCAATGGATGGGTATATTACTGGCACGATATTCGCAAAGAACTGCAAACTTTTTTCAGCAGACAGCAAGGAGGGGGTTCACTCATGGTATGGGGAGTATTTTCCTATAATGAAACTACCGATCTTGTTTTTTAAAAGGTCGTCAGTGTTCCGAAGATTATCAGAAAATGCTTGCAGTACAGTTACTCCCATTCTGAAAGTTGCTAGGGGAGCAAATGGATATATCAGCAAGACAATTTCTCCATTAACGTCTCAAACTCCTTAATGCAGTGGTTTAGACGAAACAAGTAGCTGTTTTGGACTGGCCAGACCTAAGTCATGACCTGAACCCAATGGAGAACCTTTGAGGAATATTAGCTAGAGACGTATGTGCTAATGGGCGTCAATTTGCAACAGTTCAAGATCTAAAGTTGCAAATTGAAAGAAGTTGGTTTTCTATAAAGCCAGAATCTCTTCAAACTCTTATTTCGAGTATGCTTGATCAAGTTTTTGTAGTGATTAGAAAAAAATGGCTCAAAAATTTGAGTGTTAAAGAAAAAAAAAAAGAGTTTTCTATAAACTTTTGGGACACTAAATTTTCATTTTTAGTTTTTATCGCAAAGCCTGCGATTGCGTGATATTATTTTTGTATAGTATTATTATTGTCTTGATGTTAATTATAATTAAAAATGCTTTTTTAAATATTTATTCACCCTTTTCAATTATAAAATGAAAAAAAAGCTGTTGTCTATAAACTTTTGGGACGCGACCGTGTTATCGCTTGAAGTCCACCTCGTTTTCCACTCATCACCGAAGCTCCAATCATAACATTGACTAAGTATATGATCAGTATTTAATCCATTTTCCTGTAGAACATTTAAAGTTAAATCCACTAAAAATTGTGCATCTAATTCTGCAGTAGCTTTCACACATAATGAAAATTTCGTAAACTTTGCTATTTTTCACGTAACGAATACCAACAGCAAATTTTTCGTCATTCGTACTTTTTCTGTCATTCGTACCATCTACAAGAATTGTAAACCAAGGTTACATATGCACTTTTTACATCGTCAACGACACTCACGAACACAGTTGGTTAAGATCTGAATGACATCATTTTGTATATCTGGCGTAAGATATGCAGCATTTCGTGGAATAAATTTGGAACAGTTCCTTAATTTTTTATCGTTGTAAGTTCAAATAGATTTTTGAACAAACCTTGTTCTTCGTGTTCTTGATTACCATAAGTTCCTCGCATTGGAAGTTAATTTATGGCTAGGAATTGCATAATTTCAGCAGTAGATGTCACATAATAGTGATTGTTGTTGTTGTGAACATGTAAATCGGATTTGTGTGCTTGGCTCGAAGTCCGCTTATAAATCCTCGTCAGAAGGACAACACAAGGTGGGTGCCCTCCGTGAACGTCTTTCTAAGGGGTCCTAACCCGTATTTCCGCTAAGTTTCGGAGAAAACCACGGAAAACTCCGAATGATTAGATAGACGGACGCTCGATGGGACCCGAACCCGGGACCTTCACACTTCGCCAGTCTACCATTTCCAGTGACCAGTTACATAACCACAGTGCCATGGTGAGGCCTAATAGCGATTCCTTTCAAGCACCTCATTGTTTACAAGAGTAGAAACTTCGTGCGCTGTAGATAACCGTTGTTTATTTTCAGACCACATAGCCAATGCAGTTATGACTTTTTGAAAAATCCTGTTTGTGAAAGCCTTTGGCTTTTTCGAAAGCAGTTTTCCAATTTTTAAATCCAGTGCTGGTAAAAAGATTCTCTTTCGATGCACCAGGTTGAAATTGACGACAAGCATAACAAAAAACTGCATCTCTAGAAGGGAGGGAATATTCTATCCAAGAGAATTTTTCAAACCATTCTTTCCGGAAATACTGCCCATCTTTTTTTCTTGCGTGGCTGACGAGAAAGACAGGCTGCGGCGCTGGCAATTGGTCACAAATTTTTCGCCCTCGAGGAGTCATGTGACCTATGGGAAAGTGAGATGGCCACTTCCACCCCCTTATAACCCTAGGCCACATGACTCATCGAGGGCAAAAAGGGTGTGACCAAATGTCAGCACCGCAGCCTGTCTTTTTCGTCAAATACGTGTTTCTTGGATATGACGGTCATCTAATTAGAATAATCTTTTCTCCAATGGTAGCAATGTCTTTTGGTGAGTTGGGCCTTTCAGCTTCAATCGTTTAATACAAATTACTATGTATGTGGCCGTGGCATTGGCTAGTTAACCGACCTTTTTTTTTAAAAAAATAGGTGTCAGTCGTAGGAGATTAAGTAATCATACATTTGAAAAATAATAAAGTTTAGAAAAAATATATAAAAACTCTTTCAAAACACCTGTATTAAACTTTTTAATGTGAAATCTTCAAGGGGGGAGCAAGTGATGCTACTTGGTGGGGCTCAACCCCACCTGCAACCCCCTTGGCTACGGACCGGAATGAATTTCTAATGCTTGTCTAAACTTCTGACGTCGAAGTGACATAATTGACCCAGGCTGCCGATATCGTTAGAACAGCCCTGCTACTTGGTCTCCCCCTGGTCTCGCGGAAAAGGGGATTTCAACTGGTTAATTCTACTTCCAGTGAGATTTTTCAAGCTAACGGAAATCGTAAAAATTACGAAATTATTTTGCTCGTGGCGTAGGTTTTGCTCGTGTCGGTAATTTTAGTGCTATGCGAATATAGAAGTGCCCTGGAAATTTGGCATTATAAGTAATTAAGCATTATTAATTATACTATTACGAATTTTTGGAGGTGATCTGCTTTTTGGGGTTTAATTTAGTTTAAAATTCGTATTACGTGCCAAAATAAAATGTGCATTTTGTTGCATATAAATCAGCTAACTAGCACCATAGAGTAAAAAAAGGTGGACTGAGAGCAAGGTTCTGTTATCTCAGGGATAAATTTAAGGCTAAGATCCCATATCCGTAAGGGAGAAAAGAGTGCCATATTTGTCTGGTCATCCCCTTACTACATTTTGCAATGGAAAATGGTTCCTGTTTTTCCTCATGGAAGTTCTACAGTTTTGATTATTGTTAAATTACCATTGGGATAATATTTCAGTTTTGACATTAAACATGAAATTAACGAATTCTTAGAAGTTTGATGCAATAATGAATCAATAATTTATAACTGCGTATTTATTTACTTTTTCCCATTTTTAATTAAAAAAATGAATTTGCATTAAGCATTATTATTTATGCTATTTTTACAATGTCAAAATGAGCCGAACGGTATTCGGTAGTCGATAAACCTCTTGTAAAGGGAGAAAAATGCCCGATAACTTCACTCCCATTGAAAACTATTGTGAACCTCGACGAAATCCACCCCTACCCTCCACTCATCACCAGACAGGTACGATTGTTTCACCTTATTTCTTCTCTACGACTATAGAACGCGAGATAAGGGCCATTACGTTTACCATAGGTAAACATGGTATTTGACCATGATTTTTCCCAAATATTGGCAATATTGCTCAGCTGGCTTCAGGTTTGGGGACTCTCACCTAGTTTTGTCACCAAGTTTAGCGATATTTAGGGCGATCTATTTTATTAATGGGGGCTGTAGTATTTCTTACCTGCAACAGGATTAGTATTATGTATTCAATATATGCGATCAATAGGAAATAATTCCGAAATTGGAATATCCTCAGAAGTACTAGAAGTTTCACCAAAAACTATAAAAAGGGCAAACCACCTTCGCTCAGTAAATTTTTGAGTGATCGCGTAGATTACGCTGTAGAGATATTTATATTGCTACATGTTTTGCTGTGAGAATCGCCGTTTCTTTCCGTCGTTTTCCGAAGTTTATTTGGAAAACTTTTTATGAATTCTGAAATTCTGTGAACCAGTTAACAATTCTGCGTGAGAATTTCCTCTGAATCTTCAGCCTGTGAAAGGACTTTATTGTATGAAAAATACAGTACTTGAGGAAGCCCCAGTAATCAGCAGACTGTTATAAATCAAGTTGCTGCTTGTTAATTCCTGTGAATTGTACATATCTGATTGTTCGTCGAATTTCTAGAACCAATAAAATTTACATATTTCTTTCTGACCAACTGGACTGCTTACTGAGAACCTTCCCTGTACACTGGACTTTTAAGCTTCGAGCCCGAAACTTCAATTGAGTTTTCGCAGCAATATCGAGTACTACTGAGCATGTTGCAAGCTGTTTTCCTTTCATCACGAACGGTCAGCAAGAAAGTCTATGAATATAAGCTATGCATTTTGATTTATGCATTTTTCTCACGAGTAGAACGATGTAGCATCCCAAACAAATCGGCTTGCGTGCATATTTTTGGATTATTTTTAAGACATAAAGAGCCCGAAATATATCTTTACAATACTTGGTGACAGTTCCCTATAAAGATGATGATTCGCGGTGTTAGAAAGCAGCTTTGTTTGCCTAAGAATATTCCCAAATGGCAGTACTAGAGTTTTAATGATAAAAATATTTCAAAGTCCATTTGTGAATTTTGAAATGTATTTAAAAGCATCTACTGTAGTTCATCCCTTCTAATGTTGTTTGAATATATCCGAACTTATATTACTGGTATCCAGGGGCGTAGCAAGAAATTTTTCATGGGGAGGGTTATGACTACTGCAACTCACATATATTCATACATGTGTACATGTGTGTGATAAAGGAGTGAAGAATGCACATTTTGTATAGCAAAAAATTCCTCATGTGGGGGGGGGAGTTGGGTTATGACCCCCTAACCCCCTCCCCCTCCCTTGGCTACGAGCCTGCTGGTGTCACAAAAGTCTTAAAGCAAATTTAAAGGGCTTTGGGTTGTACAAATAAATAAAAAAATTAATATTGCTCAGAAAAATCTTTAGAAAAACATTTTTACATAACTGTTATCAGACCATTATCTTCGATTTTTTGAAAAGTTTTCTTGATATGCCTCAGCATGGCTTAGATAGCACATATGTCAACTTCTTTTGTACTGGAGCTCATTCTCGTAATGCATTTCACTGCCATGCTACATGTCCAGCGTTCGATCCTCAAGTGGGGCAAGATTGTCAGTCTTTTATCTCTTGAGTGCGTCAATTGTGAACCGCCAAAGAGCCGAAGTAATTGACCAAGCTTACTTGTGGAAACTGAACATTGGGACCCCGCGTCAGACTGACCATCTGGTCTGGACATGAGAATCTGCAAATCGCATTTTTGGGACACATTTTTCAATAAAGGGTGTTGAGAGATAAAATGATATAGTCAATAATAATTTATGTACTAGGATCAACATATCCACCAAAATTATAGAAATACAGACAAATTCACCTTAGAAAAATATCAGGAATAATCCCTAATCAATACTGAAAAAGAGATACAAGGAGAGAAATCTAATTTATAAAAAAAAAAGTTGTGTCAGTAATTAGACAGACAATAGGGCTTAAAGTACTTTTAAAGTGTTAACCAACACCTTCAGCAATAAATGAAAAAAACAAACAAACATTAAAGCTAAAATGTTTTTTAATAAAATCGTAATTCATGATTCAAAAATAAAGAATTAAAATACATGCCCTCAAAAATCAAGAAAAAACAAAAACATCTTGGAATATATGAAATTATGTTCATATATTCCTCATTAAATAAAAATCACAAACAAAAAACCTGAATGTAAAGTTTAAACAAGTCGCAACGTAAATTAAAATAATTCAATCAGTGAAATATACTTGAAATCCAACATTATACTTAATTCACAAACAATTGGTTAAACGTTTTTTAAATTGTAAAATTTTTAAAATATCCACACTACAACTGAATAACTGCAAGCAAAAAATGCAATGAATTACTTAAATTCTTTTTTTATTAATTAATTAAATCTCATGCATCTAGTTGTAACTTAAGTCATTTACATGCCATTATTCAAGAAATGTTATTCATAATTTTTCAAAAAACATTTCCTTTTATTTTTATGGAAAAAAATTCTACTAAATAAATATTGAATAATTGTATTATGCGAATCATTTCAGTTTATAATAATTTTAATTAAATTAAACTTCGTAGACACACATTGAAAACAGCCTAGAATTTTTTTTTTTAATTTTTTGAAAAATCGTCTATGAAAAGTGTACTTATCGTGTCATATAAGTTTACTTATATAATAACAGATATCAGCATCAGTGGAAAAAAAAAAAGGTTTAAATTAGGATTCGTAATTTAAATCGTATATTCTTTTATTGCGTATCATCTAAAACTACTTCAAGCTGCCTTTATGTTTATTTAGCTGGTATTTCATCTCATGATAATTAATCATTTTAATTCATAAGTATTTTGCCGTAAAGACTCGCCAGTTTTGGAATTCGGTGGGCAAGCATGACGTCAGTGAGCTAACCAATCAGCGATCTGGATTCCGGGTTGTGTGTTCGGAAGCAGGAATAAGGTTCCGAATGAATGTAAGGATTGGCAATATGCCTCCGGGATCGTGGCCTAGAAGGTGTGGCTGGGTATAGGCCTTGTCCATAATAAAATCTGTTGTGACACTGAGTTTGATTTCGTATTTTAACAAATTAGTATTCACAGAGTAATTTAATTCATTTTCTGCTGATACATATTCTGTTAAAAATTTATCAAACATTAAATTTTTATTTTTGATTAGAATTTACGTGGCGAATGTTTTCAGATGAATGTAATTAAGAACCTTTTATTGCAGACATATTTAGAAGAAGCTAAAACTGTTGCAACAACAAAAGGTGATAAAGACGCTGACCATCTTTTACTTATCTTACATGGAGATATCTTACTGGCAAAAGGTCAGCTGAATATGGCTATCGATACAGTATTCAACCCGTTGCTCCAGACACCGAATGTCTCACTACAAAATAAAGGACTGCTATTTCAGAAGCTAGGCAATGCTTGCAGGTATGTTATCGCTATAAACATGTGTTTCCTGATTGAATAGATTGGCTTTTTTCATCGACTTAGAAATCGTAAAGCTATACAATATTACAGTTAAGGTTGAACAATGGTTAGATTTTATATGCAAACAAAAGAAAAAACATATTTTAATAAAATTTCAAGGTTGACTTTAGTATGGTTTCCATTTAAAAATTTTACATAGTAAACTGAAAGCGACATCTGACTAGTTACTTTCTTGCTGCCTCATGATTGACAAATACTGAAGTAACAAATGTTTGTGACATGAAAAGAGTGCTCCTTTTACATTGTTAAATAGATTTTACAGCATTTCATTGGCGAAAATGCTCCATAAGTTAATACTCGTAAGTATTCATCCTCCTAAACTAATTATGATACATATTGCCTCTTTTATTGAATTTTATAAAATACATCACTTATATTATGAAGCTTCATTTCCTCTTGTTTAAAAACTAAGCTGTTGGCGAAAGAAAAAGTAAAATTTAGGACAAGGAAAAATTTGCCAATCACAAACTGGACCCAGTGTCAGGCGATGAAAAGAAGCTGTTCCATGTTGCCGTGCCTCTTATTACAGAGGGGGGCTGTATTCGGTAAGTATACACTTGCAAGGACGCACAACTCAGACATTGCTCCGTCGCTCTTTCCGTAAATCTGCACTTGCACGTATTTTGGATCCGTCTTTCTGTTTGAGTTTCTGGTCCAGGACAAATCATTAATTTTCTTTCTCTCGTTATTGGTCTATCTCTCCAGAATCTGTGCTTCCCCCCAAGAAACGGATGCATACTGGACGAACACATAGACATTGAGCCTAGAAATGCAATTGATCTAATTTAAAAAAAAAAACTGCCGGTTCATGAATCGGAGATTCATAGAAGCGAGGAGGCCTGGAGATGGAGATGGTAGCAAAGGCACTAGGGCTGTTGTTGTTTGGCCATTAGTTGTGCGTGCTAGCCATCAATATAGAAGAGCATCAGGATAGATTGTCCAATTGGCCAGAACGCTGAAAAAGAGCAGCCGTTGCCATGGAACGATTTAATTAGCAGTCGATCGAATAGCTAAACACGTGCTACAGTGCCAAAGTACTTCTTTGATACAGGTGGCTCGTTATTGGCGATTCGATCGACTGCCATGTTGTTGGTAGTTAAACCAAACAGTGGCTGCACTTTTCCAGCATGGAGCAGAATATCCAGTTGTTCTTCTATATCGACTGTGCAAGCTCCCCGGCTGGAGTTTTATTGGACAGGGGAACACTCCAGGAGCTGCTAAAATCTTTATACCAAAAAAGTTAGCTGCTACTAGAGGTGATACCCTGTTCTTTTATATCGATGATGCTTGTACGAGTATGAGCACCTTAAAAATAGGTATACACATGCGAGGACGCACAGCACAATCAACTATCTTGTGCCGTTCTTTCAGAACGTACACACTTGCTCGTTGTATGGGAGCATCGAGTGATACGACATACTTAGCTTTTGATGCAAGAATGATCATTAATCTCTTTCCCCCTAGTCATCAATCTACTATTCTGCCATATTACTCCTTCCCTCCCCCCTCCAAAAAAAAAAAAAAAAAAAAAAGAACAAGACGTAGAGAAAAAAAAATGTGGGTACAAACTGTGCGAACACGATATCAAGCTTTGAAATCCCCTTGAGTCTCCAGAAAAAAAATATGTATCCGTGTATAGGAAATCCCTGAAAGCAACCAGGTCTGAGGCAATATATGAAAAAATTCATTAGAACTATTGCAGTGTGTGTGTGTGTGTGGTCATCAGTTATGCCGGTAGCAGAAACCATGCAGCATAGCAGCAACGCTTCAGATTATTTTTTAGCTTGCAGAATAATCTAGCGGAATTTACTTTAAGAAAAATTTTAGTTTGTGATCCTGATGGTGCAGATTGATAAAGAAAATTCTGTTACCGGGCGGTCACGCACATTAATTTCATTCATCAACGTGTCACTCACTCAGTGACCTCCCTCCTGCCTGGTTGTGTAGGTGAACCATAAATTTTTTTCTTTCTATGGAAAACTCAGTCAAAATAAATTTTTGAAATATACATTAAAATAGTTACCTTCCCCCTTTTTCTATATTACACAGGTCTGCTGCTCGATGGGGTCCAGCTAAGGAGTATCTTCGCAAATCGATTGAAATTGCTCAAGATTTAAATGATCGCATATCGGAATTCGACAGAGTGACAGATCTAGGTAACGTATACCGATCCGAAGGAAGAATAGCCGACGCCTTAGAACAACAAGAACCTCACATGGCCTTTGCATTTAAAAGAGGTAACTATTGCATAAAGCACTATTACACTGATACTTATTTTGAAAAATATGCTTTCAACCTACAGTGTACGAGTTACGTCAACGCAGCTTAAGCAATTCATAATATAACACTCGTAACTAACTCAACTATCTAGTATTGTAAATAAAAGATCATTCTCACTTAAAACTCACAATCCATCTTACCATCCACTCACATCCGTCTTTTTAAATTTTTGCTCATGCAAGATCAGCAAATAGAATTTATTGCACTTTTCTTTTAAATTGACGTTCGCTTATCTAGAAAATAAGCATGTTAACAAACCACTATCTGAAAATCTCGTTAAGACTTTTTAGCACAATTTCGTGCAAGAGACTTTATCTATTGGAATTTTCGTTTATTAGAAAGGGGAAAAAAAAGTCCACCACAAAATGATTTAATACAGTCCCTGTCCGGCTAGATCTTATGACTATGTATTTTATTTATATATAGAAGATATTCGTAGTATAACAAGAACTTTAGTATTTTCTTTTTTGTTTATGGAAAATCCTTTATGAGAAATATAGCATGAATGGAAGTCAGTGGTATACTATTTAAAATAATTTATTCGAAGACATTTTTCGTCTTTTCGGACTTAAGAGTTATGTAGAATTTCTTTAAGAGGTTGAAGAGGCCCTCCTATTTCGTCCATACCCCCCCCCCCTCTCTCCCTTATGTAAATTGGCGTGAAACGTTCGAATAATTAATAATTTTCAAAACCTTTGGAAAATCCAATTCTTAAGTGTAAGGGAGTATGTGAAGAAGACGGGAGCTGTAAAACTATATAATCTCCATCCGCTTGCATTCATTGCTGTTCGGTTCATTGATCTACAAATAAGACTAAGAGGGGGGGGGGAGGGGAATCACGTACTTGGATGTAGAAATCTGAACCCATATACTCATCTTTTTCACAAATTTAAACCTATATATTTCGGAATCTGGCATATAATGCATACCTGTAAATTTCCATCAATTTTATTTCATTAAAAGTGCAAGTTGTAAACTGAAATGAGTATTTGTAACTGAACTTATGCACTTAATATGTCTTGGGTAGGTGACTTATGGGGACTTACAGTAGCCTGTTTCAACATGGGTTTTGCTTACTACTCCATTACGCCCAACCCTGACTTGAAGCGTGCTTTGGTCCTTTTATCACTGAAACTTGACCTGGCAGCTCGTACAGAGAACGAGCCTTTTAGAGGAATGGCATTGAACAATCTTGGCAAAACGTTTTGTGGTAAGTTAAAAAAAAGAAACTAATAAAATATGTAAGTACACTTGACAAGTAAATATTTTTTACATGCTGTAATTACGAACTTCTTCAGTTATGAAAAGATTGTATTTTTTTATAGTTACCGATATGCCTTGAAATATGCCAACTGTTGGATTCAATTTCGAACATTTAAAATAAAGAATAATGTCCCAATATCAAAAAGTTTAAACGACCTATCCCATCTCAAACCTATACTGAAAAATATAGGTTTACCTTGAGATATGCCAACTATTGGATTCGTTTTCGAGCATTTAAAATAAAGAATAATGGCCCAATATCTATCTATACACATTAAAACAACCTACTCCATTTCAAACCTATACATGCTAAAAAGCGTTTTAAATTTAACAAAAATTATTTGATTAAGTAGTTTGGTAGCTTTGTTTTGTTGATTTAACAAGAATTTGTATGACTCAATCAAATTGATTTAACAAAATGCTTTTAATTATAACAAAACGTTTTTGTTACAACTCAGAACGAATGAAATTTGAAATCGCTCGACAGTCAATTTAAGCATGCGTCAAGAACATGCGCAGGACTGTGAAAGGCTGAGCCAGACCCCCCCCTCCCCCCCCCAAAAAAAAGGAGAAATACTCATTTACAGAAAACGGAAGAGCTAAGGAAGGATCTGCACTGTCTGCCAGTACAAATGACAAAAATTGAAAATGGATAGTATCAAAAACAAAAATAAATTAGGTTTTCCCCAGTTTGTTATAAAAATGTTAACACCCGTTAACAAAGAACTTTTGTTAATTCAAACAAATAATTTAGTTGATTTTAACCAAATAAACCATTTAAACAAAAAGTTAGGTTAAATCAACAAGCCATTTGGTTGTTTCAAGCAAATTGTTTGCTTAAATTGACAAAATGTTTCATTGTAATAATGAAATAATTTTAACAAAATTATTTTGTTAATTCAGTAAAAATTTTGTTGGCGTTATTTCAACCGGATACTTAAATTCCCTTAATCTTCTTTAGCATAATTTTCCTTCTCTAATAGCAATATATCGGATAAGGAAAAAGTCTTTTTTTCTACATATCAACATTTTGTCTAGTCAAAATTTCTGGTGCTAATATTACGATATTCAGAATGTAAAATGCTCCCTAGGAATGAGAGCCTCACCCTGTTAATGGATTTTGTGACTGATAGTACATTATTTAATCAAGTCATTAGCTTTCTGGCTACCCAATATTTTTTAACAGTTCAACAATACATTTAAAACTGTTAAATTCAGAACATGTGTTGATAAGACATCCGTTCATGGAACATCGATAATCACAAAGACAAGTCAAAACTATTTTAGTCATATTTTAAAAAAGTTGGGCATTAACGCAATAGTCTACCATCAAAAAACGAAAAATGGCATCAAAAAAACTATGGGGGAGCACCAGGATAGATGTTCTGCTACTATACAGAAATTCCTTAGCCTTTACATAGCTAAAGTAGACGGGCAGTTTAAATAGTCTGTAAAACTCCATCTTGATGAGAATTTTAGCAGAAGGAACAGTCAAGGGCTAATTTGGTCTTTTCAGAACAATGGAAACTTTCTTAACAAGTTAGTCAACTTTTTCATTATCTTACACTCCACTTTGGATTTGAATCCAATGCAACACAACAAAATCGTATTGTGGTTTTAAATGAGATCTACGATTGTAGATAAACGCAATAAATAATGCGTTTTGAATTACAAACTTTATTGTTGAAGATAGCCTAGAGTGCAGACGAAGTCTGAATAACTAATTAAACTTGTATTCCAATACCATAATTTATTCAAGGTAATAAAAATTACCTCCAGTTCACCATCCAAACTTGTAGTATCTCTGCAAACAGCTTAGTAAAAATTAATGTGTTCACAAAAATCTCCAGCTCCAAATCACCTGTGAAGCATAGAGCCATCTGTGTTGACATACGTCCAACGATCTTCCGGATATCTATTTTCAATAGTACCGAAAGCAATAGCACAAATTTGAGAGTCATCCATGTTTCGTTCATGAATTCGCAAGTCTAAATAAATAAATAATGCACGGCTATTACAAATATCAAGAGGGCACCAAATGCCAATCAGCAACTCGTCTTCACAGGTAATATCCATGTCTTCTGCGATGTGATAGCTCAACTTGGTTAAAGCCTGTTGCATTATTAGATCTCTTCGCTTGCCGTAATCGTAGTCTCTCCAATAGGAATTACCTGGGTGCCTAATAACCTTTTGCAATAGGATTCTAGAATTTCTGTGAGTTTCGCATTTTATTGGACGAAGCTTGATCAATAATCGCATGGTTGCGATGGGAATGGACTTAAGTAGCCTAATGATTAAACGCATCTTTTGATTTTGAGTTTTTTCAAGTTTATTAACAGCAGATTTGGAAGTGGAGACTAGAACATCATTACAATAGGAAACGGCCGGCTTCATTTACATTTTGTAATTACAGCCAACCAGACGCTTCAACAGGGAAAGTCTGCATTCTACCGTTTCATTAATACGGGTCACATGATTGTTTCAGTTTAAGTGTTTAAGCAAAGTGCAACCAAATAAGTGGTGTTGTCATTAACACTAATAGTAAAACGAATAGGTTATAACAAATATTTAACACAAATCAATAAAAATAATTTTTAAGTTCATTTCACTACCTATGATAAAAGGTAACAATATCCATGTAGTCGTTCTTCGTATTCAGAACACTTATTAAAGTATAAAGAACCTCAGTAAACCACTTGATCGCTTTCAAAACTCTTTAATGTGTAAGAGAGTAAAATTTATTACTAATAGATAGTAGAGATGAGACGGGCTCGTGAAAAATGTCTCCTTTATTGAGCTTGAAACGGATTTTAAAAAGCGATTCATCGGAAAAATAAACGTATTGATGTGATGCTAGGATTTGCAACAAAATAATTGGTGGGTAAAAAGCTAGCTTTTTCACATAATTTACTAAATGGTGTGTTGCGCTATTTCATTTGCGTATGTATGTTAAAATGCTGTTAATTCAAAGTTTTGGCCTCATTATTTACTGGTCTATCTTAGTTAAATGTATGTATTCACATCGTATCATAAAATATTTTTTAAAGTAATTTTGTTTATATCAACTAAATTCTTATGCAATTCTATGCAAATATGCAAATTTCTTAAATTTATTATGCAAAATCTCTTTTCTGGACGTGTTTTAAATAGAACATTTTTTAATGTCACTATACGAGATTTATAGCTTGTATTTTTCTGTATCTAATATATCTAAGTACATACGAATGTTTAACACTGATGTGAGTACTCAACGGAATTTTTAATAAAATTGAAGCATTATTGTTATTATTTGATTAACATGGATATAAAGAATTAGAAAGTGCATTAAGAGTTTGCAACTCTATTTGTTTTTAATTTGCACAAACGGCAAAATTTATCGTATTGTATCAATGAAGTAACTGAATTTCATTTATCTTCAGCTGAAATTTCGGGCTCGGGCTCCGACTTAAATAATATTGCTCGGGCTCGGGCGGGATCGGATTAAAAGTCCTCGGGCTCGGGCTTAAAAAAATGAGCCCGAACTCATCTCTAAGCAGAGATGCTAGTTGGAAGAGGTGTAAGTGAAATCACAAAAGCTATTACATGTTTCTTAAATACTACAGCAACAGATTCTCATAACGCTTCTGACATTCACTCTAAATATATGTATTCCTTTTAACACTATAAAAAATATTTTTTTACCCATTGTGTCTTGTTTAAAAGCATATATTTCCCCCGTTATTTTTTAGCATTAAGGCAGTATGAACCTGCTTTAAAAGTAATGAAACAGTCTGTTGAAGTTGCTCGTAAAACTTTAAATGTTGGTGGTGAAGGAATGGCCTATGGTAACATAGGAACAGCTAATAGGTCATTAGGTAAATATGCTGCTATTTATTTATTTGTTTTTCGAAATTTTTACTTTTGAAATTGGTTGCCACTAAATTCAAATAACGCATTGAGAATGGAATTGTTAGCAATTCCAATCTCAGTTCACTTTTGCATCGCTCTATTCTAATTTGAGTTTGGACGAAGGTGTCCATGGATTCGGAAAATTTCGGGGAAGCCGATAAGCTGACTTAAATTTCGAAAATCGAATTATTTTAGAAGGTATTAATAAAAACCGGAAAAATAAACATAACGATTGCCAGATTTGGTATAAAATCATTCATTCCTTTGATTAAAGCAATTCCAAGTATGTAGAATCTCGTGAAATTGACAAACATGAAGTAGAATTACACTAATTTTACGCCAAATTAAAAAGAATGTGAAATAAATAAGTCAGCGTGTTGCACAAAGTTGAAAATTTTCAAATAGAAAGTTCTTTTAGACGACAGCAGTTTAGAATTAAGATTGTTCGCTTTTCCAAAACAAAATAACTAACTGTAACTGATTTAATAAGAGCCATTTTGGCAGCAGGTACGATCTGGCAAAAGACTATCTCTCCAAGCAGGATGAATCTAAACCGCGTGCTCCAAAATGTTAGCACCTAGTATCTTGAAAATGAAAAATAATTAAAATGCAGACTATAGTAAAGCCGGTTAAGTTTAGCTTGGGTATTTGCTACCAGTAGAAATACCTGGCGACGTTAACGATGCCTTTATAGCAGTTATAGTACTGCTTATACATTTGCCAGCGCGGCGAGATGATACACTTCGTGGTGCTAAATACGCCAATCTACAAAGCATTATGCATATGAATATATGGATAATGGTTTTCCCTGGTAATCTTACATGAGCAGTAATTATCGATTATGAGCATGTGTAAATCGCCAAATAATGAAAAGTCGCCATTGATGGCAAGCATATCCAAGCTGTTCCGTAGAATTTATCAAAGAAAACATGAAGTAATGTTTTCTTAGAACTAATTATCTTCTATATATATATTCGTAAGTCGCCAAATTATGAAAAATCGCCATGGATGGAAAATACATAAGGTGTTCCATATTTTTTTCATAATTAATAAAAAATAGTGTGAAATTAAAATTTTTATTTTCCAAGGAACATGCAAGAACCAAGCAATGTGTAGCTCCGTAACTTTCTATATGATCCAATCTTTGGGTTTTGTCTGTTGAAATTATGTCTTTTTTACGAATAAGCTTTATTAGGGGCCGAATGTCTCATACGAAAAGCGAGCGTAGAGAGTCTAGGGGCCTTGGCCGCTAGTGATCTAAAAAGTACCAAGTTTGTGAAATGTACAAACAAACAAAAATATTATGTGCATTTACTGGACATAATATTAGGGAGATCTTATACTTAAATTCCTCTAACTTCTAAAATAGAGAATTGACTCTGTCTAATTTTTGATGATTTTGTAATATTTAGATTTAACCTTTTGAAGCGCAACCATTTCCCAATGTCGAAAAAGTGCAATCGTTGCCAGCAGCACAGCCAGCTGTGTCAGAAATGTTCTTCAGCTGTGTGGCACGCAGTCGGCGATTCGATCGACCGCCATCTTGCTGGTAGTTAAATCGTGTGATGGCAATGACTGCACTTTTTCGACATTGGGCAGTCTATCTAGATGCCCTCCTTAAGTATTAAATTGAAATCAAATTTATTCTTCGTGAATCAAAACAGCCAAAACATCAGAGTGGTGACCTCACAGCGAGGACACCGCGCTTTAAAGAGATAATAGGTTTAAGTTTTGCTGTGTAAATTATAAAAAAATTCTGTGTTTTTTGTGTGTACTTTTTATTTAGGAGAGTATGATGAGGCTATCAAATACCACAACAAATACTTGGAGAACGCAAAAGGGCGAGGCGATGATGGAGGAGTTGCAATTATGCAGCGAGAATTAGCTATTGATTACGTCTGCAAAGGGGTAACACTAGATATTTGCCTTAATATTACGCATTTATTACACTAATCTTAATATTTTGGAAACTGTTTCAAGTATTCAGCATAGTTATAAAATTAATGAATGTAAATGCGAAATAAGTTTTTTTTTGACACTTTTAATCTGACTATAACTTTTCAAAATTTCTTTTTTAAAACGTTTAATTTAGTCATAAATCACGTGAACATTTTGAAAATGTATTTTTGAGCCTATATTAATGTAATTTTTCTAAACCCTGTTAAAGAGTTAAATGTGTTATCCCTACTAGCAATTTTGCTCGGGCCTTCACCGGCCACGTAGCCTTGAGCCGATGAGAAGGAATCGGGCCGTTCACTGTGAAAGTGCTCGGATACACGCAGTTCATGTCCCCTCGGACGTGGAAACGTCCGAAGTAGTCTAACCGATGAGTTTTCATCGGGCTGGACACGGATTTAGGAACTGGCCCGTTCACTTTATGCGTAAGGTTGGCCAAACACCAGGGTGAGTATCACTTTTCGATAAGTTCTTATGTGATGTTGACATGCATTTAACCCTTTCCGTCCCTACGATGCAATTCGAATGATAACATTCACAAGTGTTTTACAGATTTCTTTTATCTTTGAAATGTATTTGTAATCGCAGTTTTCTTATATGATAATGCAGTGCAGAAGCAATACAGTGTAGAAGAAATACACTTTTACTACGCGACGCATATGCATGCATGTAGGTACGTCGTATACTCCATCTATTTACGCAGTTAGTCGTACTATATACGTAACTATACTATACGTTAACGTACTATAGTCGTATACTCCATCTACGTATGAAATTATATACGTATGTTACATGTTCGATTTGTTTTAACTAGTCCAAGCGCACAGCGCTCTGAACTGGAAGACGGAAGGTGTCTGGTTCAAAACCAGGTCGCGTCCGCCGACCTAACCGTTCGGAGTTTTCCGTGGTTTCCACCGAAATTTAGCATAAATACGGGTTAGGACACCTTAGAAAGACCCCCACGGAGGGTACCCCATCCACAGGCCTAGATACCTCGTGAAGATAATTGGCCTTAATCCCAGAATTCGATTTAACTAGTATTTTGGTAATGTCTGAACGTACGCAATCTGCATTTTCGATCTAGTTTGATTAAATTTGTGGGACGTCAGCTCGTATGCATGTATTTATGTACGTATGTTCTTGTGTAATTCGATTAACTCAAAGAGAAATAGCCGAAGAAATTTCAAATTTAGGACTGCTTTAAAACATAGTTGTGCATTTCCCTTTTTGATTCCAATTGACTGAATAGTTTATTTACAGAGTTATATGAAAGACTTTCGGTGCATTAAAGTCTATGGACATGCCTTTCATATTAAAAATCCCTGAACTATCTCTGTTTAGCTCATGCCCAAAATACTGCCAACTTCCCCCAAGCTTGGTAAATTTAGGGGCAATATTACAAATTTTGGCACTAAAAATAAGTACGTATCTCGAATAAAAATAAAAACTGTTAGCCATAGAATATTGAAATTTTGTATTTAAGACTGTCGTAACATTTGGTTCTGCACTTTCATTTTTGATTACAATCCACAGGCTAGGGTCACTATTTGGGTCATGCTTAAAATCTCGCCGTTTGTCGCCAAGCTGGCAAAGAAAAGAAAAATGCCAATTTTTCAGCCAGGAATAAGTTTTCAATGCTGAAATCTCATCCTAGTGATATCTCTTACGCTTAACGAGATATTGAAGTATCGCATTTCAGTTTTCAATACATTTAAATAGAGTGCATCAAGAATGCGTAAAGTTTAACAGGCATACAAAAAAATTGTGTAGTTCATATCAGGACTTTTTTGTGATAGGAAATCGACTTTCCGAACTTTCTTGAATTAGCTTACAATTTAAAAAAGATTTTTTAATACTGGAATATATGGAACTAGCTTACAGTTTTGAAAAATAGATTTTTTTTTTTTAAAGCATAAACCATGAGACATAAGATCGCTATAATAATTTTTTAAATAAAGTAAATTCTAAAAATTTTTATTGAAATTATGCTACACAAAATATATAATACACATAATTTACAAAAGAAGTATTTTCTTTGAGTTTTGCAGCAGCATCTTCAAACATCTTATTTTATGAGCAGCTTCTAGGAGAAAAAAAAGAAAATTTTTAGAACTTAATTTACACAAAGAATAGGAAATGCAGAGTAAGTCTGCTTCATATGTTTTTTTACATAATTTCTATATCAGGGATTTCCAACCTTTATATTACTTCAACTCCCTAGAAAACGTTTTTTTCTGAATAGACCCCTACGTTTTCCCCAACACATCGGTATCTCGAAAAATTTTCCCAATGCACTCACAAAGACAGCAAAACATTAGGTGAAAGAAATTTTTCATGTGTCCGGCAGTAGAACACTTGGTTAAGCTCGGTTCCCATTGGAACACCGAAAGGGAAGCAGCACCTGCTTGGCCAGTGCCTAGAAGGGTAAACTCCTTTCTCGACTGAGGCTGATGTAAACCGTGTACGCTGTAGGGAATTAATGCACGAAAAATGTGTTATGACTTCAGTGTTTTCCATGTTCAATCAGTATCTCTCTTTGGGGTACCAATCCAGCATTTAGGTCATCCAGCTTTCATCTGAAATTGGTTCAAAATTTAGGAGGGAGACCCGGGATAAGTCGGTATTCCCCTCACTGGGGATCAGCAAAAAGGAAGCTGCCCAATTAAGGCCATTTTCGTTTTATATAAAGGATCTGATCCTGCTCTGCAGTTGGCCAGAGGGTTTCGAAGCAACAATAACAATTTTCATGTTCTGCGTTTGCAGAATTTACCACGATTCAGACTGCAGGATGCAGAAAATGACCCCAAAGACGGATTTTTACATATCCCTTCTTTTTTCAACTTTAGAACCCTCTGAAGTCGTATTTCATGTCAGTTTGTTTGTTTGTGTTGTGATGGCAACGCTAAGGGTGGACGATCATCCTAGGATGAGGGATTATCTTAAAATGTAATTTTTAAATATAATTCCCAAATTTTGTACATCACCTCATTAGTGTATGGGAATGCTTTTGTACGAGGGTCATATTAAAATGTAGAAAGTGTAACTTTTTGAAAATTAACGAGAGGAATTTTTTTAACGGAGTCTTACTTCCGACCTCATTTTGAACACTTTTCTCAATTTACGCTGTCCACTTATCTCTAATAGATAACGAATTAAAGCCCGTTACCACCTTTTTGGGACACCCTGTATCAGTCTGGTTTATAGTATCCACAGGTTCTGAAATCATCATTAACCAGTGTTCTGCTTCAAAAAAAAAAAGACAAAAAAACAGTGGTCTACTTTAAAAAAGAAAAAAAAAATCACTGTACTTACGTATACTATTTCTAAGCTAATCTAAATTCATCAACGCGGGTTTCGAAGTTTATAAAGCGAAACAAAACAGTCGTTTGAATATCAAATCAATGCTGTACAGCTTCTCATGTCCATAACCCTAAGAATCTGCGCTTTATGCCTTTGGAAACTATCTTGGCGAGTAATCGCATCGTTTGGATTTTTTCTTCTTTTTTTTATGGTCAACGGATGCAAATAATCGGTACTTATTTTACCGTCGATAATTCACGCCAACAAGTTTTTTCGCCAAAGGATTGCAATGCACTACTTTGTAACAATGAATCTGACGTATTCCACACGCACACGTAATCGCTCTTTTTGGCTGACAAGTACCAAATAAGCTTGTTTTGGTCGGAAGTATGATTACCGATTTTTTTATTAGATTCAATGAAGAATTTACCCGTATATTTTAAAACTAAAAAGCGATTAACTGTATGAACTAGTGTAATTACACACTGTACGCCGTGTAAAGATAGGAAATAGATACTAATAAAAAATAGTGTTATTCCATTAGTGTTATGCAACAGTATCAAGAGAGAAAAAAATAATTACAGAGATTTGAACTTATACTTTACTTATATTAGACTAATACTATATTAAAAATGTCAAAAATTTGTTACAAATGATAGTTATACGTACCAATATAGACTAATCACCACCAAAAAACTTCTTCAGTTTTTTTCGTCTCCTATTCTTATGAAAACAAACATGGCGCCTGCCGGTAGATACTCGGATGTTGCCATCGCTCGACTGTTGCATGAACAGAGCGCATGCGTCAATTTTCATCGGCTGAATGCCGCTCGGCCGTTATGCGGGCCGAAATTTCTTTTCAGTTCAGCGTATTTTGATCAAATTTAGGCATATGGCCCGATAACTCAGGCCGGATATCGTTCCGAGCATCGTTTTATGGGTACCGGACCGATCAGTGTCTGCCGCACACATAACAATCATCGTTTTTAGATGGAATTCCGTGTCTGGGCCGAGTACCGAATTTCGGTGAGCGATGAGTTGCGATGAATGACGGTGGTTGGCCGAGCAGAAACTGGGAATTGTTGCTTGTAGGGATGTTCATTCTTTTCGATGAAGAGTAAAGTAGTCATAAACGTTTATATACACACACTTGGCAATGACCAATGAACTTTAGATTGATATTTTACTGGACATCTTTTTGCAAGGATAATATAGTCGGTATTTTTTTGGACATCCATTCTACAAGCTTTTGTAGTGCATTTACGTCACGAAAAAATAACGTTTTGGCTACACCGACTTCTTACACTGACTCTGGCTACAGTGACAAATTCCTGTGAATTGAATGGAGGAAAAGATTGCTGTCGGATGCGCTTTTTCAGCATGTTCCAACGATTTTGTATTGGATGAAGATCTGGTCTTTACAGCGGCCAGGGTTGTTGTTGGAATTCAAATTGATAATCTTCACTGAACCAATCTCGAACGATTCAGTACGATGTATTGTAGCATTATCGTCCTTGAACTATCTGTCACCTTAGGAGTAAAAATTTAACATTTCAGGATATTCTTGATCAGTCAGCATGTTCAGTTATTGTATAGCTTTTTGTCTACCCTCAAGTAATATCAAGGTACCACTTCCATACCAACAAAACATGCCTCACATTGGGAAACTTCCGAACAGATGTTTTGCCCCCGGTTGTCAAATATCGTAGCTACGCCCCTGAGTATTGTTACTTAAAAGTACTTGCAATACCAAACGCAGAAATCAGAAATATACGAGGTGATATTGACATTTTATTACAATCGATATAAATTTAAAAATATTTTTTATTAAAATAGAAATATCACTGATGGTAGATAAAAATCTAAAAATTAAAGCATAATGCTAGTTTATATTCTTCAAAATGTACAATTTTACTTACTACAACACTACAATACATTTTATTGTTTTTAGGATTTAGAAAATGCAGAAAAACAAGTCCGGAATGCCATATCTACCTTAGAAACTATTCGTAACAAACTTGGGGGAGAAGATGCTTCAAAAATCGCAAATTTCGATAAGAATCAGTCTGAAACATACAGTCTGTTGCAAGTAAGTACAGAATGTCAGTACATACAGTTTAAGTATTGAAAACTGGTGCAATATCTAAATGAGAAAATTTATGAATACACAGTGTGATTACAAAAGAATACTCTTATTTTAAAGAGCTACAATTTCAAAACTAAAGAGGTTACAACCTTTTTATACAAATAAAATAAAAAATAACATTTTAAAGTTTAAAAGTATATAACTATGCTCACTGTGATCGCTCACTTATAACTAAAACCATAATTAAGAATGAATTAGGTATTCTCTAAATCCTTTTCCTTTGAGTTTTCAAACACATGGATTACTTACAAAATACCCGAGAATAAGGCACTTACGTACTTGATTGAAAGAATAGAGCCCTTCAAAATTAGAGTATTCTTATTTAGGTAATTTTTGTACCTGAAAAGTTAATAAAGGGATGAGGTATTGAACCTCTAAAAACCTTAGTTCGTGGAAGGTGGTCACAATGAACGTGCATAATTTTATAAAAGTTTAAAGTTTAATTATAATTTTATAAACTTTAAAATATACTTTTTCATTTAACTTATACGAAAAGGTCAAGGTCGTACACACGCAATTTAGAAAAATTGGTCGATTACTAAGAAATCTCTAAGAATTCACATTGAATTTTCTTAGCATTATTAGCAAAGAAAGCCAATAAAAACGTTCTTGACTATACTTTACTTTTTAAGGAATAATACTGAGAAAATACACAGAAGCCTTGATTCCTAGAGATTTCTTAGTAATGGACTGATCTTTAGAGTGTAGTTTCTTTAGCTTCGTAATTGTATCCCTTCAAAGTTCGGATAGTCTTTCATAAAACATCCTTTATTATTGGGATGCACGGGCAACATGAACAAAAATTTTATTTTTTAACCGATTGTGAAACAGTTCGTCATATTTCGTTCTTAACTGTGCTTTATTTTCAGGTAATATTTTTAAAAAGTAGAAATAAAATTATTTTTACTTCCGTTTAAGCGAAACATTTTATCGAAAACAATATAATAATGTTTTAAAACAGGTTATGTGCGCGCATAACAGTATATTACGAGCACAAGTAAAACACTCCAGATCTTGTAACTTTAAAGGCAATGAGCGTCCCTGAATATTGACCGAATAGGAAAAGGCAAATTTTACAATTTTTTACTCGGCTAATATCAAATTTTAATACTAGCTATTTAAGAAATATATCTCAATTTCAAATTAAACAAGTTTGAATGAAGTGCATCAAAAATTTGTTTACTGGGACACTCGAAACACCTTCGTTACATTAAGGTCTATGGCCGGCTTCAATACGTTAAAAGTCTACATACAATCTTTTTTTTTTTTTTTTTTTTGCCGTAGGGATGTAGAATGTTTATTAACAAATAACAAAGTGACGCCAAGTAGAGCAAGCCTATTAGTTACTTATGCCTATCAGACGTCTCGTAGAACATACCTGTTGATTAGTTTTGCCTAACAAGAGGAAATGTGATGTCACACGTACAAGCCTATGCAGAAAATATCGAAAACCGTCACATCTAGGCAAGTTTTGGCAAAATATCGCAAATTTAGCAGCAAAAATAAGTTTTGAAAACAACTCAGCCTGGCGATACCCTTTATATTTGGCGAGAAATCACCAAACCGTATGATGTATCATATCTCAGTATCAAATAAAATATCTTTGAATGAAGTAGATACAAACTGACTATAATTTAATAGACGTATAGGGAATCATGTGGTCTCCACTTCGATTCTTAATTTTTTTTTTCCAACTTCGAGAAAGAACCTCTTTGAACTTATACTTTTGAATACACATATACACGAAAAAGATCTTGATTTTTGCACTTCCTGCAATAGTCATTTTGTCCATTCACAGGTCATTCTATCACGGCAAGGAAAACATTCCGAAGCTTTGGCCCTTTCGGAGTGTGCTCGTAGTCGCGCCTTAACAGATCTAATTAGAGATAAACTAATCAAGATTTTGAAGATTCCAGCCAATTCTTGGATTTATACCTCGGATTTTGTTTCCAGGTTAGTTTAACTGATATAGACTTCTACGTAGAATGGCCACTGAGATAATGATATTCCTGATTGAGTGTTTTAATTTGTTTTAACCCAGTGATATTCAAATTTTCTGGCAGTCCAAAGAAAATATTGGATATCCAAATGTTAAACGAAATGTAAATATTAAATATACCTACTGTGTTTTTGTAATGTGTGATGTAAAATAATGAGATTTTGCATTTTAAAAGCCAATATTTTATCTCATAAAAGCTTGTCAGGGATGTACTTCTATTCAATTAAATGTAATTGCAATTTTTTCTAACCTTGCGAGTCCAAGGTAATTTTTCACATTTGTGGTTTCGATCCATAGATTGAATACCACTATACATTAACCTACTTACTCCCATTATTTCAAAGAAGCGACTGCAAAGTCTTATGCCCCTTTAAATACAAAGCGGAACATGTAGGGCAATACTGCGAAAACGTGAAGAATCGCTGCCGTTGCGTATCAAAAACGTTGCTTTCATACACCGGTTAATAATCACTCCAAAGAAGGAGTCGAAATGTTAGTGAAATTGCCTGCCATGTTTTAGCAAAATGTGATTGCTTTTTCATAAAAAAAAATACTGAACCAACATTGTTCATAATAAATAGTATTTAATTTTAAATGTTGTATCGGTGAGGAGTGATTATTAGTCAGTATATAAAAACAGTGTCTGACCTCATATTGTTACGTGATTCTGAATCCCCTTTATGTTTTCTGCTTACCTAAAAGTTTGTCATTATATTTTTGGGACATCCTATACGTACAAATAAGACTGCACTGAAAAGTGTTTTATAATTTGATGCTTAAAGTTTAATTCACGTAAATCTTCAATTCATTTCGTTTTTCTCATGGCTATTTCAGATGTTAAGTACTACACTCATGTCCATAAATTAAGGATAATGAAGTTCAGGCAAAGAAAGAGAAAGAAGCAAAACAAATTTGACTTATTTGTAAAGTCTATTTATTAAACAAAAAGTAAAGAGCAAAAAAGATGCTATATGTTTGACATAATTAATAAAAATTGCAAGTTTTACTCCCTTGACCAAATTTCAAAAAAGAACCGGTGAAAAATCTGTTGCACCGAATGAAACCTTTGAGGGTGCTAAATCTCAAGCTCATCCTCTTGATATTGGGCTCTACATTAACAAAGAGGTAAACTTTACTTGATTAAATTTCAAAATAACTTTACACAACAGAGGAGGTGGAATCACACAGACGTGGTTCATAATTTATTACAAGTAAAAATCTTAATATGAAAAGATCTTTCAAGTATAATCTAGCAGATGGTTGAAGTGTATTTACACTCATGTCCATAAATTAAGGATAATGAAGTTCAGGCAAAGAAAGAGAAAGAAGCAAAACAAATTTGACTTATTTGTAAAGTCTATCTATTAAACAAAAAGTAAAGAGCAAAAAAGATGTTATATGTTTGACATAATTAATAAAAATTGCAAGTTTTACTCCCTTGACTAAATTTCAAAAAAGAACCTACTTACAAAAAACAGTATAACATGGTTAGCAGGATGGTGAATACGGAGTATGTCTCCCGGACGATGCAATACAGGCCTGACAACGCCTAGGCATGCTGAGTATCAAATGATCAATCTGATCTTGGGGAATATTACACCACTCATCAAGCAATGCACTCCGAAGTTCCGGTAGACAGGTGGGAGGGGGTTGACGGGCTGCAATTCGTCGGCCAAGCATATCCCACACATGCTCTATTGGATTCAAGTCCGGTGAGTATGCTGGCCAATGCATACGGGTGATATCCTCCGATTGAAGGCATTCGTCTACAATGTTTGCACGGTGAGGACTAGCGTTGTCCTCCATAAACACAAATTCAGCACCCATGGCGCCCCGAAACAAACGTACATGTTGTTCCAGAATGACATCCCGATAGATGTGGCCTGTCATCGTTACACTCTGAACATGCAGGTCAGTTCTGGAACGAAGAATAATTCTTCCCCAAACGAGCCATCCTGCACCACCGTAACGGTGTCTTTCAATGGTGTTCTCTTGGTGATAACGGGTACCTGGCGCTCTCCAGATGAATGTCCGGCGAGAATCAGACTCCAAACTAAACCTGGACTCATCGGAAAACATCACACAAGACCACTGTTGCGGTGTCCACAATGCATGCTCTCTACTCCAGGTTAATCGCAGGCGACAGTGAGTTGCGGTAAGTGGAACACATCTGACAGGCCTACGAGCATATAGACCAATGTGCCCTAAGCGTCTGTACACGGTCTGCCTTGAAACTGTCGTACCGGTAGCTGAAGAGAGCTGACGAGACAGGTCTGATGCTGTACTCCGTCTGTTTCTTTTGGCAGTAACTGCCAAATAGCGGTCCTCATTCGGCGTTGTAACTCGGGGGCGACCTGTGCTGTAACGTCTACTCACATTACCATCATCTTGGAATCGTTGCCAAAGCCTGGAGATGACACTCTGGGCGATTCCAAGTTCCTCGGATACTTCCAGCTGGGTACGTCCACATTCCAGTCGTCCGATAATTCTGCCACGTAAAACATCATCCAAATGCCTCCTTTGTGCCATAACTATGCGGTTTTTGCACTGAAAGGCTTTCACAGCGCTTGTGAACAATTTTACTTCTTTGCCACCATTCCTTATATACCCCTCTCTTACACTCTCGTCATTGTGACGTACCATCCACGCCATCTGGTGGTTTCCTGTAATTTGCATATTCTTCTTCAAGATGTGTGTGATCATTCCACAGGTGAAATTTTTATTTTAGAGATCAATTTCTGTGTGATTCTGAATTATCCTTAATTTATGGACATGAGTGTACTTATGAATTATATTTGAAATAATTAAAAATTATTGCACTTTAAACTTTAGGTGCCAAGATTTCCAGAACGATATTCTGTCAGACTACTTAAATTCGACCGACGAACTCAATACCAATTTCCTGGTTTATTCTGTCCTCAAAGACTACGATTCAGATGGAACAATACGGCCGTGGCTTTACATTTGGCTAGTTCTCAACCAACAAGCTGCTAGGGGCCTCGACAGGATTCGTTTTAAAAAGATTGCTTTAAGTGAGAATATACAAGAGGAAGTTCTTGTTGACAATGGTTTTTTCGCTAGCTTGACCAGATCTTTCAAAACTCTTTCTAATAATGGTACGTTTTTGATTTCGATTGTGCATTACATTCTTTAAAGTACTCATAACATAACAGAATAAGTAAAAACCTAGCTTTCGCCGTAGGTTTTTGAATTATCATTTCGCTTTATTAATGAAGGTTTTTAAATCATGAATGTGAATGAAATTATATATTCTCACTCTTGTATCAATGATGCGGAGTTGCGATTGTTGGAAATATTTTTTTAATAATCACTTAGGGGAACAAACATCTTGACGAGTAAAAAGAGGAAATTTTTGCAAAAGATTTATCATCTTATATTTTATTTAAAAATACTGATAGAAATTTTTTGCCCATTGAAATATCAGTCTCAATCTTCTCTATGTTTTAGGCTTATTCGAGCGAAAATTCGAGCCGTTTTATGTTCCATGTGTCCTAAACCTGCTTTTAAAAATCTGCATTTTTTTCACTATTTCTTTCACTAGCATAAAATTTCTTGTTTCAAAAATTAGTGAAAAAAGTTTATGTACCCCTCCCTCAAAAAAACTATTTAAGTGTTAAATTTCCTATAGTTGTTTTTTAAGTAACTGATTATAAAATAACGCGTAAAAACAAAAAAACATTCTAAAATTTACGATTTCTGAAAAAGAAAAATACTTTCGAACTTAAAGTATGAACTGTTAGTTAATTTTACGAAGATATATCTGCTAATAAGAATTTTTAAAGAGATTGAAATTTTGGAGATCTTTCAAAATCAACTGAAAATCTCTGTTTCTCACTATGTATTTTCTTCGTCAAAGCAAAACTTGTATCAACAATAATGCTGCGATTAGCTCTTTATTTGACCAAACACATTTTTTTTATTTCATGTATTTAAAGGGTATGCTTTAATTACATTTTTAGAAATTATTTTGAATATTCCCTCAAAAGAAAATAAGAATGTTCATTTCGACGAGTCAACTAGTCAAATAGTTCGAGTTAAAATGCCAGAAGGTCCAGAAGTAGAGGAATTTTTGCAGTTATTAGAATCACTTTCTCTGACAAAAGTAACAACGCCAGCATCAAACAGAGGGAATAATGAAAATTGCCAAGAATCTCCCGTTAGAGACATAGGTCATGTGAATAACTCTGGAGACATAGTTCATACAAATAGTTCTAGAGACACAGATCATACGGATAATTCTGGAGACCCAACTCATGCAGATAACAACACATCTGATGAAACAACTGACGAAAGAGCTGATATTGCAACGGTAAGAATAGTTCCTCTCATTGCTTTTTAAACTTAATTTGGTGTGTCAATAAAGTTCTTGTTCGTAGGAGCTATTTTTACTCATTGAATGTTTTTTTATTTTATTAGTCTATATTCAGTGCATTTCTTTTATTGGACATAAAGTGAAGTCCCGGCCAAGTCTTTGCAGAGGTAGTCGTAATTCGACCATTTCAAGCACTTTTGTCTACAAGAGGATAAACAAACTTAAATTTTATAACTCTTTTGAAAAACGTTTGTGCAAACATTTGTGAGGAAACATTTGTGCCCGTAAACATTTGTGCGGGATCCCGCAGGATCCCGTTCCCGCGGGATCGGGATTGCATTCCCTAGAGGGCTCTCACGCAGATGTTGTTGGCGATCTTCTAAATTGACGCGTTTTGGTAACCTTTTTAAATTTCTGCGCCTAGTTGGTTTTGTTTATTAAATTAATGCACGGATTTATTTCTTAACGCTCCGGATGTGTGCGCATATCTTAGTGATTGTTGGCGTATTTTTTTTTTTTTTTTTTTTGTTAGCACTTCATCGCCACATTTGTAGTTTAAGTCTTTTGCTTCGCTCCAAGAGATCATTTGAGCTGCAGTTGAACAACTAATCGGCAGCTAATTCGCAGTCCATCCCGCCCCTTGCCATCCAAAGACTTTGTAATATTATGCCTTTCTTCAATAAAACCAAGTAGACTTGGAGGAGTCTCATCTCAGTTATTTCTGATAATACAACGCATAAATGGAATATGATATCTTCTACTGAACCTCTTGATTCACCTCAGTATGGCTTAAAAGCAAAACTACGCATTTTCTGCGTCATAGTATCCATAGACCTTAATGTATTGAAAGTATTTTGGGTGACCCTGTAAATAAATTAACCGAGAAATCAAAACCTGTATGCACAATTAGATGTTGCAATAGTTCAAAATAAAAAATTTTAAAACTCTACGTATAAAAGTTTTAGAGTCATCTGAAATACGAAACTATTTTTTGCGTCAAATTTGGCAGTATTTCTGCAAAACTCTAAGGTTGATGATAGTTGTCGATATTTTGGGTATGGCCCAAACAATCACTGAATGCAAACATAATACAATGAAAATGTCTATAGACCTTAATGTACTGAAATTCTTTTGGGTGGTCCTGTAAATAATATATCGAGTAGATTCAAACCAAAAAGAGAACTTCACAACTAAATGTTTCAACAGTCTTAAATATAAAATTTCAACATTCTATACCTAATAGATTTTTGGGATATGCGAGTTACGTATATACATACAAACGTACGTCAAAAGTCCCCAAGCTTTCAGACTTTTGGCAGAAGCTTTGAGAGAGTCACACAACTGTCGTCGAACTATTAGCTAACTTGTAGATTAGTTTGAGCTAAATCAATGCATGTCTCTAAACTGCCATTGACCATAGCATATTGTAATTATTTTGAGTGCTCCTGTAGAAGAACTACAAAGACAAAATTTTCGATGAAGAGTTTCACTTTGTAATCTTTAAAAACATTTATTAAGTTTATTTCTTTTGAAATAGACGAATACCTCTAATAGACATTTTAAAGAATTTTTTCCCATGGAGCATAATATTAATTTCTATTGAAAATCTTTTCGTTAACCCTGTAAATAAACTATACAGTAGATAGGAACCAAAAACGTAAGTGCACAACTAGATGTTATGACAATCCTGAGTATATGAAATTTCAAAATTAGTAACGACCAATAGCTTTTGAGATATGAAAGTTACGCACTTACGCACATACATGCGTACAGACGTCAGGAAAAAACTAATCAAAATAGCCTTTCGGTCTGTCAAAATTGATTATCCATGCATTTATACGAACATATATACATGCTTACGTTGAGACGTCCCCCACCCATGGTTCAGACTCTTTTCGGAGCAAAAAAAATAAGCACTTTTTAAGGACCCCCAAAATTTTCTTAAGTAGGGTCTATCCACAAATGATGTCATACTTGGAGGAAAGGAGGGCTGTGAAATTGGGGGGAGGGGGGGGGACAAGATGTGTGACATTATACATTTACATTAAAATAAAAACATTTAAAATCAGAAAATTAAATTTGATTTCTAGTATAGTGCTTTGTTTTTAAACTGTAAGTATATGTAAATGTAATACAGCATGTGCCAAGGGTGGTATGGTGAAGTGTGAGCAGGAGGCAAAGAATATTTTTTAAAAAGCGTGACATCATTTATGGACAGCCCCTTATTACTTTCGTTATTACCAAACTTTAGATTTTCTTATTGTAAAGTTGGCAGGTTGTTGCTTTAAGTGCAAATGTGCCAATTTTCCAAAATTGAAAAGCCCACAATTTCTTGCACATGTATGTACAAGCAATTAATACAGACAAAATAATTCCTTTTTTTCTCTCAAGTAACATGTATGTCCATATACCGTAATTTATGGCAGAAAAGCTGCACCCATCGCACCCACGAAAATGAGCTTAATTAACTAGAAAATTATCAGAAATGCCGCACCCGCCATCCCCTCCCTTCGAAAAAAAAAAAAAAAAAACATCGCACTGGGATGTATTTCGGGGGGGGGGGGGGATAAGTGGTAAAAATATCTCCTTTCCCATATGTTATAAAGTATTTACCGCTATTTTACGAAGCTTACAATTTCCATTTTCAAATAATCAGTGTCCGATTTTATATAAAACATCAGTTTTTATATTCACAAAGGCGAATTTATAGAAATAAATAAATAACTTGTAAAAACTTCTTGCGTTCGCAAAAAGTTCGGACAGTATAGCACATGCTGATAAAGTGAAACAGCGACCCAATGAGCTGGCTCCAGTCAAAAGTAAACATTTTTTTTTTCCTCCGCGGACGGCCAGCTGTTGATTATGTAATGAGTGTGCTTCACCGAATTGTTTGTTTTAAGCTTTGAATGTTGTGTGTTGTTGATATTTCTTTTCATTTATTACTTTTGATATTTATAACATTGGGGTTTATTTTAAAAGCACTCAGCGTTTCCTGAGCTTGCCAATTACTTGTTGTGTAGTCGAGTTTTTACTTTAATAATAGAGTAAGGCAGTGTTTATTCGGTACAGTGCTCCTTCACAGGGCGCAAAGCCGCACGGCGAAAAAACAGAAATAACTTATAGTTAAACTTTTAGATGAACTTTTTTTTTTTGGGGGGGGGGGATAGAATGGTTAAACTCGCACCGGGCGCAACAGACTAGGTTTGGTTGAGATTCAGTAAGGCCCGGACTGGCTCCTAAGGGGGCCCTTGGCTATTGAAAAGGGGCTCCAACGTATGACGTCATCGCGTTACGGTACGATCAATATGAACGCAGCTTGAGGCTGGAAAAGGGGAACGAAAAGTTTCGATGCCAGATGATTTTACGGTCGATTACCACTAGAAATTAAGCACTTTTTAAGCACCTTGCGGCTATACTGAGAAACTTTAAGTATATAGGTAAAAAATTAAGTACTTTTTAAGCACTTTTTAAAGGCCTTAAAAATGAAAAAAAAAGTAAGTACTTTTTAAGGTATTTTAAGCACCGTCCGAACCATGCCACCCCCCAAAAAAATTACGGTTACCTAAAAATCAATTTCCGAACACTTTGTATATCGACGTCCAAGGAGGGTAGACTTGAAAAAAGGGTGAGAGTGGCCATCTTTCATAAAATATAAAAAATATTATCTATAAATTTCTTCCTTTAAAATGTAACAGATATGAATAGCATGTTTAAGCACAGCATTTTTGTAATTAAAAATCTATGAAAACTGATTTGTTTTTAACTTGAGTAATAAAAGTTTGAATAAAAAACGACATTATTTTCTGGTGTCCCAATATATGTTTCGATTGTTTTCCTCCAAATATATTTGTGTCTCTTAAAAATCAATTCTTTTAGATAATCGCTCTTCACTAAAAAATACTTGATACCATTGCGATCGTAAAGTGAGGGTCACAATTCAGTCACGAGTGGTCATTGTGACGGTGGTGTGTAGTGACTGTGCGGTCGATATGCTTGGCCCTATGACCCCAAAGTTTAGTCTCAAGTTAAGCACACATTATTGTCATAGTATGACTACGAATAAAGTCATAACGCGAACCTGATAGAAAAAAACAATTCTGGTGTTGACTTGATAGGAACGTCACTTGGTGACTGCTCGCAAAGAAGCGTCACATTGACCACAAAGTAAAGTTACGTCTGTGACTTCACGGCGATCCTTTTTTTGACCATCTGTACAGGTAGGAAAGGCCGAACACAGGGGAGTTCGGTCCTAACCCCAACTCCCCCCCCCCCAAAAAAAAAATGAAATAAAATTTTGTAACAAAACAATAACGATGAAGCCTTTTTTGTGAAAAATTTAGTCTTTTTCACCGTTTGGTCCCCTTCCGAAATTTTTGCACCTTCCCCGAAATTCTTTTCTGGATACGGCTCTGCAGGTTGGGAAGGTTTTCCGACAAATTAACGTGAAACAGCAAACTCTGGTCACGTTCCTTCAAATGCATTATGCAAATATTGCATTTTATCTTCGTAAATTAATGTTAACAAATAAAGTGTTTTTACTTTACAGGAAAGGTATTTGGACCGTGGCTCCTGGGCATCGGAAGGTATTAAGCAACTGATCCAACTATATGAGACTTGCATTGCTCCTATTAATGACGATCTTCCAGTCAAAGAAAATGATGAAGTTCCTAGCATTACTATCATTCCGCACGGTAATTTCTAGCAGTACATATAAGTATCTAAATTTGCTTTAAATTGACGGAAAACGTGAAGAATCTTGTATTTTTCTCTTTCCCTCTTTTAAGTTAAAATCATAGTTTATGATTATTCGTTCATTATTTTGGACCCTGAATTGAAATTAAATGTGTATGGAATATTGAACTATGTCGCCGATTACATAAATAGCTTTAGTGCAGTATATCGTTTCTAAAATAGTAAAGTACTTTTCTGTAGCATCTATAAATGGAATTGATAAGCTTTCTTTGAAGTTTACACATCACCATCAAAATATATACGTACACGTACAACTAAATGTAAAACTCAAATTTTTTACCTCAAAAGCCACAGTTGATGTGACTTGAGGCTACTTAGTAATTTTAGAATTTAAGATAGTTGAATTATATTATATAATATTGACTTTTCAGAGCTGAGAGGCAGACGAAGCGGACGGTATGTTAATAACGGATTCGGACAAGAATTTTGGCTTTCTAGACTTATCTTAAATCTCAGGGTCTTGAGTTGTGAAAGAATCCAATGCATGCCATGTCCGATGTTAGAACTTAACCACTGTTATTACAATTTCGACCTGAAAGACATAATTCAGACAGATATTTGTATTAGATTCTGTCTTTTATGTCCAAGTTCGATCATACACGAACTGAAAAAAAATGTTTCATATGAAAATTGCACTCCAGTTCCATAAATAAAATCTGGAACAATTTCAGGTTATTGAGTGAGGTTTTCCTCTTGTTTTCCTTTTATATTTTACACGGTTTCATTAATAAAACATTACGCACATTGGAAAGAAAATTGCAATTAGAATTCATACAGACTGGGAAAATAATTCTTTGTGAATGAAAGGTATAACTTTTCATATTTATAGAATTTTTGTTCAGTGTCCCTTTCTGCTGTCTTCACAATGGAAACAATGAATATTTTGTCGAGCGGTTCGTTCTCAACTATGCACCAAGTCTTCGAGCTTTGCTTCTCCTAAACCAAAGATACAATCATCTTAAACAACAGAACAGAAAGTTAAAGGTAATTTATTTCCTTATTGTAAATGCATTTTTATATTAAATAGAAGTTTCAATTTTTAAAAAGTAAAAATTAAATATTAGAGTTAAAATTAAAAACATCCTAACGAACACATCTGTTTGGATATTTTAAATAAATTAGACATTAGTGGTCTGTTGAAATTTTAAAAGGATCTACAGCATTCCAAATGTCCATTAAAGGTCAAAAATAAATTTTATTGTTAAAGAATTTGTATGCAAATTTTAAGAAATATATACTTCCTCTTCAATGACTTGACAGTCCATGATGAGCTTTGGCCTTCTTTAGAATTTTACTCTATGCTGTCCTAGTCTTGTCCTTCACTTTCTAATTTAATCCTCAACACAGTCCAACTAGTCTCCCTCTTTTACGTGTACCTATTGGCACAATTGTTTTGAATATGAATACAGCTCCTTGTGGTGACTCTGGAATTCTAGTTTTATTTGATGACCCATGACCTTCCATTTGATGACTCAGCTCATCACTGAGTGAAAATTATTATATACTATAGATATCCGTACGTCCAGAATTAGTTCTTCTCATACTGTCTCCCGTTTGTGTGAAATCTTCCAAAAATCCTTCTCAAGATTTTTCTTTGGCAGACAGTAAGTATTTCCTTAACCCTTTCAGCCAATGCCTAGGAACTGTCTAAAGAGGTCTAATTAAATATCTTCAAATTGTCAGCTAATATTCTCTTGATTAAGTTGGATAAAGTCAGATACATCTTTAATCCAAAGAAGCACCAAAGAAGAGGACTTCATTATTAGGTAACTAGCTGTTTCGCTCGTCATTTTACGGGTGTAAGTAGGTTTCAAGGTATTAGAGCCTCGGTCATTCGATTGTGTTATGGTATTGCTATTTGGGGAAGCAATCATTACAGGCCTCAAATGTCGCCAAGCATGGCAACTTTTTATCGAAATATTGCCAAATTTAGTGCCAAAAATAAGTTCCCGAAATTAACCCTGTTATGTGATTCTGTAAATATTTGGCGAGAAACCACCAACCCTGATGTTATCGTATTGGAAAATCAAAGCTCCTTATCTCGCGGTCTAGTTAACTGATATACATGCAGTAAAATGCAAAAATTAATTATTTGTTGCATAAAATATGGATTTTTGTCTAAATTAAGTCCCAGAAGTTCTGATCAAAGCGAAGATTCGTAATAATACTTTCACAATCGATCTTTTAAATTTTTGTTATTATTATACTGTAAAAAATAAAAAGCTTTGATTTTTCTCTTAGATTTTAGCTGCAGGGGACCCAGTCATGACTTTGCCAGGAGTGCCTGATCTACCTAAGTCTGGAGAGGAAGCTAGGAACGTACAATCCGTTTTCGGTTCCGAGCTGTGTCAGCTTGCTCTGCGAAGAGATGCCACTAAACGCCTTATTCTCCAGAATTTGTGTACTGTCGACATTTTGCACATAGCGACTCACGCATGCCCTGAAGACGTTCAGGTGAGAGACCTACGTCTCCGAAATGTTATCCTGGGCATAATTAAAAATGTGGTGGGTAGAGAAATCAAATCTTTATTTAACATAACTTGCATCCTATGTAGCGATCATGTTGTCAGTAACGTTGTGGCGACATTACATTTCGTCACATTCGTCCCATCACTAATGACATGTAAATGTATGTCTGCTGTGACGTTCCTTCGTGTCAAACATATGACATTGCAGATTTACGTACGTCGCAGTTTAATTGATAATTTCAAAATGTGGCAATCAGATGCGTTACATGTTCCAGTTATATCACAATAGGAAAATCATAAAATTTAGCTCGAAACCCGGAAATCACATAATGTGACCTGGAAAATTATTAGAAATCTGTGTCCGTCATCTAATTTTCATCCAAACGGGGTTAAGGGGCCAAAACGTTCTTTTCACGTTTTCCTTCGTATCTCGTAAGAAAACAGAGATGCCGCAAAATTCTTGCTTTAAAATGTAACTACCGGAAATACCTAAATATCAGTTTCGGGGTTTTTATAATTCGCACCCGAACGAGGGTAAGGGGCCAAAATGTTCTTTAACGTTCTCTTCACATTTCCTTTTATATCTCAGAAGTAAAATGAGGTAGAAGCACAATTACTGCTTTAAAATGTAACTAGATGAAATGCCTAAAAAGCATTTTCACGGTTTTTTAGAATTCACACCCAAACGGTGGTAAGGGGCTAAAACGTTCTTTTCATATTTAATTTCAGAGGGTTTCTCAGAGGGTAAAAGAGACAGCCGTAAAATTCTTGCTTTAAAATTAGGGATGGACGCGAGACGACTTTTTTGCGAGACGAGACAGAGATTTACAGCTTTTTTGCGAGACGAGACACACATTTTTAACATTACGATATAGGGATTTTTGCGAGACGAGACAAGCTTTTAGGCTATTTTACGAGACGCGAGACGCTTATTTTTCGTCTCGCGTCCATCCCTATTTAAAATGTAACTAGCAGAACAACTATTGTTTATTTAATTGGAATATTGGTGTCTATATTCATGTATATAAAGGGGAAGTATACTTAGAGTATGCCTGGCGAGGATTAAAACAGTTTTAGTAGGCGATTTTAATATAGATATCGATTTTGAAGAAGTATTTTATGAAACAAGAAAGACAAATACGACACACTCGCGGATTATGATGCACATTCCAAACAGTATTTAGAAAGATCAACGAATATTGTACAACAGTTTTTAAGGCGATTAAATCTAAAAATATGTTTAATATTTATTTATTTATTTTCCATTTGTATTTTTTTTATTTAACAATATGCATTCGGTGCGAAGAACGGGTACTTGAGCTAATTAATAAATAAACAAACAAACACTTTAATTTTATCATCCGCGTATAGATTATTTGTCATGTCCATATCCTATACAGTAAAACCTCGATATTCCATACAAAGATAAATCCCTCTATTATGATAAAATTTTGCTCGGTCTCGCGCAATTTCCATAGAATATAATCTCTCCTCGGTATAATAATACAACCCTCTAGAACGATAACTTTATTTGGTCCTTTAAGTATCGTTGTACTGAGGTTTTGCTGTATATTATATCACAGGAAGATATGTATAAAATAAAACTGCTACATAGTTTTTTGCTGTCGTTCCCAGTGGCGTATACAAAGGGAGGGGGGTCGAACCCCCCCCCCCTTTGTTAAATTTTTTTAAACAAAATGTTCATAAATTTTAATGTTTTAGCTTAAATATTACGCATTTTAACACAAAGTTATGTCTATAACCCCCCTCCCCTTGAAGGAATTCTGCATACGACACTGGTTGTCCCCCAGTGTCGTACAGAGTGTCGTACCCAGTGTCCCCCAGTGTCGTACTCAGTTATGTCTTACACACATAACACGAAATGAAACTGTATTCGCCCTTGAGTTTAGGTACATATTTAACGAAGTCTGAATTTTGCGTTATATGACTGTGTAATTAATTTGTTTGTGCTGTATAATTGCCAAGTCATGAAATGTCCTTTAACTAAGGATTTAGTGTGATTTGAGAATGACTGTGTTAAAGTTAATATGAGAACTAAATTGTGACATTTCACAACTTTTCGTAGATCATTATGCTGGACTTGACCATATTTTTTATAGAACATGAAGTGGATGGTATTTACTCAAAAGGCATCTACCTATTACGTTAAAATTTATTATTTGTTACTTAAAAGGATAATTTCATATTTGTTTAATTTTTTTATAATATTTTTCAAGGAGGACGATGGGAAACCAAAAGGTAATTATTCTATGCGTGGTTGTCTTCTTCTGGCAAGTTCCGACGATGAGTGCGATGGTGTTCTCAATGCTTCCGAAATTGCATCCGTCGACTGCAGATGCCAGTTGGTCACCCTCAGTTGCTGCGAAACGGGACTTGGGCAAGTTACAGGTGAGTGAAGTAATCCAGCCTTGATGTCGGTTAAAATTTGAAAAAACGCGTACGTTGAATTCTAAACGAATGCAACTTTTGTCCTCATACTTTTTTCAGGAGATGGAGTTGTTGGGTTGTACAGAGCTTTCTTCGCTGCAGGAGCGGCATCTGTGTTGGTGACTTTATGGAAAATTCGAGATGACATCACTACTAAATTGATGGGACGTTTTTATAACGAATTAAAGGTGAATATCCATTGTTAAGGTATATAAGAAGTACTCATGTAATCAATTTTGTGTCTAGCTCAAGGCCTTGAGTAAGATACAGGATGATATTGCAAGGTCCGATTGCAAGATCAAATTATTCTGTAGTCCATGCTGTTAGAAATTTAAATAGCATAGGAAAGTCTTGTGTCAGTTTCAGCATATTTAATTAAATTAGAGCACGGACGGACAGATAATCGTATAAACTTACTAATTTTTGGAAAGCAAAAAATTTCCTCTACGGGAAGTAGTCTGAGTATATAATTTAGTTTACCTAATGAATCATTACAAGGAATTTTTGGAATAACTTTCGGGCTTACTTAGGCTTCATTTCTGTCTTAACACACATAAAGTAATGGACATACTTTAAAAGTGGAATCCTTTAACTTTGCCAGTAATAGAAAAAGTTTGATCACAAATGATCTAATAAAGAGAGATTGTAAACTAGTTGAATTTATACCTACCTACATTATAGTAAAGGTTAGAATAATACCTTTCGCCCCTATCCTGAGAAGTCTATGGTAAGCTACGCCACTGTATAGATGCTTTGTAGTGTAGCTGCCATTTTTTCCCCTAAAAGTTAAATGAATAATACAGTGTGTCATACGTTCATTAAGTTCATCAAAAGTTTATTGTAACACGATTTTTTTTTCTTAGTGTGCAGTGCATGAGGCACAAGACTGACTTGCATGAGCTGTTTAATCTATTATACGCCAGCGCCCTCTAACGATAACTTTTGGAAATGCACTTTTTTTAGGGAAGGAGGTAGAAAAAATATGATCTCCTTTAAATCCCACTCATGCAAACCGCAAATTTTTATCGTAATTTATTCCTTTTTAATGAACATTTATAAGTTGTGGCAGCTGAGTACAGCATGCCAAGATGGATGATATGGTATGTTGGACGGCATGTTTGATCTCGACAATGTAAAAGAAAATGCCATGTACAAAAGGGAAATAAGAGGAATAACTCTTCAGCCAAGAATCGAACTAAAGTTGTCTTCATGACTGTGGGGTTGCTGATCCGCTGATCTTGTAAAATATAAGCTTATATAAAAAATTTAATTTTGTGAAGTTAGCCCACACTAGCAGCATCGATTGGAAAACTTACATGCATCTTGTTAATTTATCGACAGTCCGATTTGCTTCATATTATTAGTCAAAGCAATTATGCATGTCGGAGCTATCTATTAGAGCCTCTTTAAACTGCACCTTTTTTCTTTTTGATTAAAAAAAAAATCGAATTTAAAAAAAAATCTCATTCATGCAAACTGCAGCTTTTCAAAATCATTATTTTATCTTTTTTTAATAGATTTTTAAGGTTTTTGAGAAATTTTTGACACACTTTACATTGCATTTCACAATATTGTGTTTGTCATGATGTGTGTGTGTTTATACAGAGGTAGTATGTATTTTATATTATTTTTCTTTTCTTTAAATAGGAAACTGGTAAAGTATCAAGCTCTCTTCGATCAGCAATGCTATATTGTATTCGAGAGGAGAAACTACCCCCTCAGCAGTGGGCTGCATTTTCATACATCGGTGCTTTTTCGTGATTTTCTAGTTGCCCTGTCTATGCAGCAAACTACTAAAAGCCAATTTGATGGATAAAAACTTTCTGAAACTGAAAAAAAGAACATTTTTTTAAAGTTGCTTACATGTAAATCTAGTCCATGTTATAAGAATAATTACAAAATAATAATTTGATATAAATGTTAGAACAGGTGTGGTCAGCAGACGGCATGTGTGCCAGTATTATTTATCATGCGTGCCAGTATCAGGCGATTTTATTTCGCCAAAGTGGTGCGATTTCTGCCATACTGTCTGTATGACAGGCGCTATTATCCATAAAGATATGAATACAAAGAGATATCTTCAGCATTGGATGAAACGAAGTAATTGTGTTGGTCTAAGCATGGAGGAACATTTTATTGGTTTCTTTTTAAATAACAGCTGAAAGATGCACGATTTTACTGATTAAAAAGTAAAGATGCACAATTATATGTTGTAATAGTTCTAAGTACAAAATCTCAGCATATAGTTAAAAGTTTTACAGTTATGCCAAATACGTAATTATTCTTGGAGCCCACTTTGGCGACTTTACTTCTTTAAAAGTGGAACTGTCATTATCTATAGAATTACACAGACCCTATTACAATATGGTCTAAGCAATATATCGGCTCAGTTACAGTTTCCGCTTCATTATCAGATAGCTAATGTCGTCTCCTTGTATTCATATCTCTATGCTATTACTCATTTACATTCAGCCATTCCCACTTCTTCTCTCGCTGCTGCTTTTTTTCCGGCGAGCAGAAGGAAATAATTAAGAACGTAAACTATTACTAACAAGTTCTTAATTTTTCTTATTACAGTTCACACTTTTGCGTCAGCTCAAAAGCAGTGAGGTTTTTATATTCTGCTGTACTTGCCTTCCGCTATTCTTTTTTGCTGTTCTTTCCTCCTCACTGTCTCCAAAATCTGTTCAGGAGGGAGTGCGGGCTGCAGGAAGGTCAGCAAAAAAGGTTAAAGCAAAGCATAAGCATAACGAGTGAGGTGTTTATTTTCCTGTTACTTCCATTTCTCCTGCTCATTGTCGTGGATGTGGGATGAGTTTAAACGAAACACAAAGCTTTTTCGGTTAGTAATAGTATTATGTGAAAGGTACGGAAATTTCCAGTGAACGAAAGCTGTAGAAAGTGCGAAAGACATTTTTAGGAATAATAAAAGAGCAGGTCAGCCCATGTAATTTAGTTTTAGATGTACCTCATTTGTCAGTCGGAGCAGAAGCAAGGGCTTTGTATTGATGCCATAGGAATATCGCGTATTTTGGCCGTCTTGTGAAGCCGTTAATGAAGATTATGCTTGCGCCTACTGCTCGAAAAGTGGATTGTGTTATATTGTGCGTTGTGGGGCAGTTGCAGTTCTGCTCGGAACTCTACGGACTGCATATCTTGTAGCGTGTTTTTATTGAACGAGTATTGTTCTTCTTGTGGAAGCCTTTAACTTTTAGATGTCATCGTTGTAAAGATACAGCGGCGCAGATTCCCTTTCTGTGCGAACCGCTCTCGATGCGTTCCTCCTTGCAGTTAACAATTATGCGAACTGATTATGAATCTTAAGAATTATGCGAACTTGCGCGCAAACATAGTAATGCACGATAAAGTAACACTCTCAAGAATATGTAAGCGAAAAATGATGCGCATAGGTGAAATATTGGTCACAATTTAAAACGCTGTAGTTTAATTTTTTTAATTTAATTTTTATGCTTACATTAGAGAATCTTTTGATTTAATTTGTTATTCTTAAATACAGCAGTAAGTATTAGTTGCGACAAAATATGATGTTTATTTTGTAGATGTATCTTGCAATCTCTTCTTCATTCTGAATTTTGTAAAATTTGCTAAACATAAATGGGTTAAGGCAGCGTTGAAAAAAAGTCTATTCTATATTCATTTTAACTTCAACAAAACCTACTAAAAAACTATTTTATACAGTTGTTTTTAGAACTTTTCACTCTTGAAAGTTGAATTATTAAGATTAATAATGTATTTCAAGCAAGAATAACCAGTTCTTAAATTGTGTTCTTATTAGATTTAACAGTTGTGATACAGTGAAACTTGTAAAGTTGACCACCTGTCTAAGGTGACCTAATGGACCAAGAACGGAATGCCTTGATTACTTTAACATAAATGGCTTGATTACTTTAACATGGCTTGATTACTTTAACAACGAACTCTTTTATAAGTTGACCACCTGTCTAACTTGTATATTGACCAGATAATTAGGTAAAATTTGTCCCAATGCGGAGATCAAAATTTTTGTAAGTTGACCACTTCCAGAATTTTTGGTCAAGAAATGTCTTTCTTCCAAGAACATATATTTTTCTATTTATTGCTTCCTATCTATACTGAATACATAGTGCTTTAGTATGTACTACCATACTGTTTTGTCAATCAATATTGTCCATGACCATGACAAAGACAGGTGTCTCTTTAGATGGCCTTTTCAACATTCTCTCAATCCAGTGGCGGCCTTCTATTTGAGGAGGCCCGACTGCAGACATTTTTTAGGGGAACCCAAAATCACAAATGATAAAAATCCATGGATGAAAAACGCACACTTGCAAAGAGATCATTAAAAAATGAAATAAAATCCCACTAATACCATTTTAATGGTCGTGGTAAACACAGGTTCGAATCTAAATTGCATTGAATGTGCACGCTAAACCTGTGATGCCGTATATCTTCTTTAAAAGCAATGTTATTCTTATTTTGTATCATTTTGATTTCCTATTTTATGTAATTTTGTAGTATACTACATGTACTGTGTAAGTACGTACAAGATCAAATACGAAAATTAAAAAGTAAGTATTGTACCCTTTATAAGTTGACCACTTGTCTAAGTTGACCACAAAAACGTGGAACCACTGGGTGGTCAACTTAGCAGGTTTTACTGTACCATGTATTAATTTTTTGCTGTAAATGTGCTATTAGAAATAAAATATTCTATAGTGTTGTGCAAAGCATTCTCTACATTTTACGACAAACTGACACTGAATTTCTAATTTTACTTGAATGGCAACATTTCAGAGATTCATGTAGATAGAAGGAGGAAGGAGTAACACCTGAATAGGCAATATTTAACCAAAAGGGGGCGAAAATTTCTCGAACGGATTGTAGATGAAGTTGCCTCCGTTAGGTAGACTGGAAATCCAAGCATTTGCATTGTTTGCAATTTATTTGATTTTATGTGATTTCTGGCTGTTAAATTTATTTATTTTTATTCATAGCTGCCAACTATTCCGTAATATAATTGACCACTATCTTTAAACAGGAATTTCTGACTTTGAATAGAGCAAAACTTTTCATAGGCGGATAGACGGCGCTCTCTTCGGACTGTAGACTGTTAGTCCAGTCAAATTAAGAAAAATGGAGGAAAAAATTTATAAAGTTTTGAAACTTGGGGAAAACACTAATTGGAGATGTAGTTGTATGAAATAGAAAAGTTACCCCCCTCACAACGCGCAGCGTCCCTCTCCCCCCCCAAAAAAGGCCCCCTTTTTGGATTTTCGCTTTTATTTCAAAAACTGTGCATCTTAGCAAAAAAATGTCAGTTACAAGATTAAAGCTGATAAAATTTCCTACAGGATTGTAATAGTTTATTTTTTTTCTATATGTAAAAGCTTTCGAGATATTTTTTAGAAAAACTCACTCATTTTTGGAGAACGCTTCTTTTTTATCCCCATTTTTAACCAATTTTGTCTTTCAAGCAAATTGGTTAAAAATTGGTCAGCAATTCAATGATCAACTTTACAGCAATTGTTTCCAAGCAAAGTTCTAGAGTATTAAATTAACTTTAAAATAAGTTATTATTTGTAACTTTATCTTTAAATAATCAAAAGTTATAACAATTTGAAATTTTCAATAAATTTACAAATTCGAATGAAAACTGCATTGAGCGGCAAGTAAGACAAAATTTAGGGAAAAAAAATAAAGTTTTGAAACTAGGGGAAAACATTGATTGGTGATGTAGTTGTATGAAACAGAAAAGTTCCTCCCTCTCTGGGTGCCGCGTCCCCCTTTAGCCCACCCCAAAAAAAGGGTCCCTTTCTTTGGATTTTCACTTTTATCTAAAAAACCGTGTATCTTAGCTAAACAATGTCAATTACAAAATGAAAGCTGATGAAATTTCCTAAAAGATTGTTGCTGGTTATTTTTTTCTATGTGCAAAAGTTTACGAGATATACCTTTTAGAAAAAATCGCAAATTTTTGGAAAACGCTTCTTTTTATCACTATTTTCCACTAACTTTGCCGTATAGCTCTTCAATCCTCAATTTTACAGGAATGGATTTAAAGCAAAATTGTAGAGTATTCAATTAACTTTCAATTGAATTTTTTTTGTAATTGTATTTTTAAGTCAACATAAGTTAAAGCAGTTTGAAATTTTCCATAAATTTTAGAGAATTCGAATGAAAACTACATTACGCGTCAGAGTACAAGGAAATCTAATTACAGGTTTTGAAGCTTGGGGAAATCGCTTGTAAGGTGGTAAAATATTAAGAATCAGGGAAGGCCCTCTACCTGGGGAGGGTGGCGCGCCCCTTCCCCCAAAAAAAGTTTTTATGCAAAACGGTTTCTTTATATTACAAAAGCATGAGCGCATGATTTGGTGATTTGGTTCAATTTTCAACTTCGTTCTTTTTTTTTTTTTTTTTTTTCCTATTGTTTCTGATCAACAAGTTACCTTTTATTTGTATATAAAAACATATTTAACACATAAATGTAAGTGCTAAAGTCTAAATTATACCCCCCTCCCCCGAAAAAAAAAAAATCTTTTGAAAGTGATATTTTTTACCTCAAAAGAATTCTGTAATACAATTAATGTGTTCAATATTATGTACGTTGACATTTGCATTTCAGTGGATTCATCATCAGAATTAAGAATGTTTGTAAAATTAATCTAAAATAACTATATAACTATAATGCACTTATTTCTCTTATGTGTAACATCTATACAATCACAGTATCACAAATCTATGGAACAATTTTATTTTAAAGATAAGGAAATTTTAAGGAGGAAGAGAGGAGGATTTCCTGAAAAAGGGAGTTTACAAATTTTGACAGTTCGACTACTCGATTCTCGGAATTTCGAGTCAGCAGCCAAAAGGCAAGGTTAGATGAAATATGGAATGAAAATAAGCGTTTTTCCTAAATTTGGGATGTTTTATAAAACATATCTGGAAAGCTGTTGGATATTGAAGAAAATAACCAATTATATTTTTGTAGGAAATTTTATCAGCTTTCATTTTGTAATTGGTATGCTTTTGCTAAGGAGCACCGTTTCTGAGATAAAAATAAAAAATCTAGAAAAGGAACTTTGGAGGGCTGAGAGGGGCATGCGGCAACCCTAGAGGGGGGACTTTTCTGTTTCATACAACTATATACCTAATCAGTGTTTTCCCGAAGTTTCAAACTTTTATAAAAAATTATTCTAGATTTTCTTGTTCTCTCAAGCGCAATGTAGTTTTCATTCGAATTCTCGAAAATTTCAAACTGCTATAACTTTTGATCATTTAAAGATAAAGTTACAAATAAAACTTGAATTTAAAGGTAATTGAATACTCTACAACTTTTCTTTAAATCGATTCCTGTAAAACTGAGGGTTGAAGAGCTATAAGGCAAAGTTAGTGGAACATAGTGATAAAAAGAAGCGTTTTTCAAAGATTTGCGATTTTTTCTAAAACGTATATCTTGAAAGTTTTTTACATAGAAAAAAAATAGCCAATAACAATCTTATAGAAAATTTCATCAGCTTTCATTTTGTAACTTTCAATTTTTTGCTAAGATACACGGGTTTTTAGATAAAAGTGAAAATCCAAAAAGGGACATTTTGGAGGTGCTAAAGTGGGGACGCGGCACCCCGAGAGCGAGGAACTTTTCTGTTTCATACAAATACATCACCAATCAATATTTTCCCCAGGTTTCAAAACTTTATAATTTTTTTCCTAGATTTTGGCGTACTTTGTCGCGCAATGCAGTTTTCATTCGAATTTGCTAAATTTATTAAAAAATTCAAATTGCTGTGAGTTTTGATCAGTTAAAGATAAATTTAAAAATAATAACTTTTTTTAAAGGTAATTGAATACTCTAGAACTTTGCTTCGGAAACATTTGCTGTAACATTGATGATTGAAGAGCTATAGACAAAATTGGTTAAAAATTCGGATAAAAAGAAGCGTTTTCCAAAAATTTGCGAGATTTTCTAAAACATATTTCAAAAGCTATTGCATATAGAAAAAAATAAACAATTACAGTCTTGTAGAAAATGTTATCAGCTTTAATTTTGCAACTGACATTATTTTGCTAAGACGCACAGTTTTTGAGGTAAAAGCGGAAATAAAAAAAAGGGGAACTTTTCTGTTTCATACAACTCCATCCCCTATTAGTGTTTTCCCCAAGTTTCAAAACTTTATGAATTCCCCCCCCCCCATTTGCTGTTTTTGATCTAATTTGCCTGGACTATACTTGAGATATCGGGAGGCACATCTTTCACTATTAGTTCCTCCTCTTTGCCCCTCTATCTCCATGCAGCAATTCTAGCATGGAACTAAAACCTATATTAAAAATAAATTATATGTGTAAAGAAAGAAACACACTGCAAAATCCCAAATTAATTCAATCCTAAGAAATGTATTTTACACTAACAAAAAATTGTAACTTGGTACATTTTCATTCAGACTACAATGGACAACTTAATATTACATCTACAACAGAAACGACACTACACAGCATGGTACTTCTTTGATTAGCTGCATCAGGAATAAGCAAAAGTGCATATAAGAAACTAGATCAAGTTGTAAAAAAAATTATCAGTAATTCAAAACAACAAAACTCACAGATAATTACTGCGTATTACCAGGTCATCGCATTTGCTCGGTTGGAACATTTCTGCTGATGGGTGAACACGAAAATCGGTGATTTATGATTTAATGCTTGCATGATTTCAATGTCGCGTGATTAATATTATGTCATACTTAGTGATTACCGCATTATAAGAAGTTCAAGTTCACCTATGAAATCCGCAAAACTGGTCTTCGGTTATAATTACATCTTCGCGAGCTATTTTCAGAAAAATAAGATTCTGAACATTTGCATAAAGAATCATTTTTTGATAAATAAAAGAAAATGTGTAAAAACAGCAGGAACTCGAAAATGATCTTTACGAATCTATACAGGGTGTCCCAAAAAGGTGGTAACAAGCTTTAATTCTTTGTCTATTAGATATAAGTCAAACATTGGCGCAACAGCCCACTTGCAGGCCAAGGCCTGCGCTGCCCAACCACGCCTTCGCGATCATGGACTCTGGGGTGCGAAAGCATATGCCTCGACCAGGTGGTCAGACTGATGCGAAGCTCCCAATGTTTAACTTCCAAGAAAGCCCGGTCCTCATTTTATCGACCCACTCAAGGGATAAAAGGCTGAAGTACAAAAAAAAAAAAAAAAAAAAAAAAAAAAAATTACCAATTATCAAAATGTGCCCCATACACCGATGTCGTGACACAAAATTTAAAAATTATATCTTAAATTGTGTCAGAGATGTGAAGATAAATATAACAATGACTTAAACCACTTTTCAATGGCCGTTGAACGGGGAAAAATTCACGTCAGGTAATTGGATTTTAAGGGTCGTGAAGAAATTACAATAGAAAGCAATTTTGGCAAAACATTAAACTTTCGCATACAAATTCATTTTTTTAAAGATATCTCTTGAGACGTTTCATGATCAAAGGCTGAAATTTTACATTACCACAATAGTGAATGAGGCATATTTTACTAATTGTGATTTTTTTTTTTTTTTTTTTTTTTTTGTATTTTGCACAAATTTAAAAAGTGTAACCTTTAAAAAATTAACGCGAGGAAATTTTTTCTTAATGCAGTCTTTTTTCCTACCTCATTTTGAACATTTTTTAAAATTTACATTATCTATCTATCTCTAATAGATAAAGAAGTAAAGCGTGTTTCCACCTTTTTGGAAGACCCTGTGTATATGTACATATTTTCTTATTCGACGGCACTTTCGGTCATTATAGCTACAAAGAGCTTCATTAAGAGAAGGTTACATAGATCACTGAGGTGCATTCTTCGGCGTCAAGTATCTTTCCAAAAGAGTGGGTGTTTCGACTCTGACGAGAGAAGTGAAAATTATTATCAAAAGAATAGCCTGAGTAGCCTAGTCTCTACACTGAGGTTTGTGTATGTGTGTGGGAGGGAGGAGGGTGACAGCACTTTGTTTCAGACTTACATTGATGAAATTACTTTTTTCACTATACTGTTTCTGCTCTCCATCTTTCAACAAACTTACGATCGCTCTACGATGAAAATGTACACTTTTAAAGACTATTTTGAAAATAAGCACACAATTTTCCAGTGTATTTAAAATCATTTCATCTTCATTTAATCCATCTGTGCATTTAATCTTCTGCCTTGATAATGCATTTAAAAAAAATTGTGCATATCTATCTACCTATATCCATCTGTGTATATATGAATATACTAGCTGCTACCCGCGACTTCGTCCGCGTCGGCTTTAGAGTTAGGTCCCGAGAGAAATGAAGCATGTGTGAATAACACATATGTTTGCGAGAAAAGAAACTGCATTTAAATATTATTTGCTTTTTACTTATTTTAAATGAAGTATCATGCATGGTAGTATACTTCATTTAAAATAAGAGAGTATGCAGATTTACTAAATTTAGATTTTTTTCAGGCATTTGGCGAATAGAGACAGTTACGACAGTATATGCGAACTGTTTTTGGTGTTCTTGTAAAAGAAATATTTATGCTATATGCATGAATTGTAGCCTGTGTTAATCAGGAATAGTGTAGCTTTCTATTAGCGAAAAAGTTTTAGAATCGGTTCTATAGTTACAGAGATACCCAGAGAGCGTAATGTCTTAAAATTATTTTGAGTCTTCCTGTAAAGGAACTATTTATGCTATATGCTTGAAAGGTTGCCTGTATGTTAATCCAGAGAATAAGCTATTTTCATTACAAATTTTTCCAAATCCGTTCAACCATTTGTGTGTGATTCAGTCAAAAACATCTAAACACACAAACGTACACATTTATATTATTGGTAGGATTTTGAAATTTATGAACTTTAAGAAACGCATTTGGACTGTTCTTTATAACGCTTTTTAATTTGGCGTAAAGTCAACATAATTTCCATACCATTTCATGTTTTTCAAATGCATGTGAATCTGCAAATAGAATTTCTGCTTTATTTCAAAAGCATAAATCATTTTGTGCGGCCGATAAAACGGTTTTTAATTAATAATTAGAAAAGTAATTAAAATTGCAAATTCTGAGCCTCAGGTGCACTTTACCAAAGTCATGCTCCTATATATCTCCTATATTGGCTTATATGCTCAAATTTTCAAAGTTCTGCTTTCTGTAGATTTGTCTGGAGAACATTCATTTTTATTATTATAGATGGATAGATTTGGCGTAATTTCCATGGTATTTTATATTTTCAGATGCACGCGCTTCTTTATTGAAGTAATAGCATTCTTGTTAGCTCTAAACATGAATCATTTGATACGGGCGAAACTCGCCAAGCATGGCAACGTAAAAACGGTTTTTAATTAATAATTAAAAAAGTAATTAAAAATCTAAAATTCTAAGTAGCCTATCACCTTCTCCAGGGTCCCATCTATATCTAAACTAAACTTCATCCTTGTCGATTCAGCGGTTTAGGCGTGAAAGCGTCATAAACAAACAAACAAACTCACTTTCGCATTTATAATATTAGTTAGGATATATTTTCAACTAGCAATTTGGGTACAAACTACCTATCTCCTATCCGGTTAAAAGGTGAACAGAATTCAGAGACACGAGACGACACGACAGCTTACCTGATCCTGACACACGTCTGAAATACTCTTGTATAGTGGTCAAATTATTAACAAAATAGGGGACGCCCGTTAAAAAAAAAATAAAAAAAAAAAAACTTTTACAATAACCAGTAGTCAGCTGCTATGTGTTTTTCCATTCTTTTTAAGAATCTAAAATAGATATCCACTCTTTTTCTTTTCTCCCGCAATTTACTCTGCCTTACAACAGTTCCATATAATTACCCAACCATAAAATCAAAAAATAATTTCAAAGGCAGTGTGTATGGACACACAGGTGAAAGAAAGGTATCAGTCACGAATAGGCTGTTTATATTATTTTGAGAATCCCGTTCATAACTTCATGTAGAGCAATGGCGATGATGCGGAGTGAATTAGGTAAACGATATCCAAAACAAAGCGAACGGATCAGTGGACAAAGCCAGGAGAGTTCCCTGAGGAAGCTTGCTTCCTAATGCCTGAGGTGTTTTTACTTTTCCGGCCGCTTTCCGTATCCCAACGTTTTCATTCATAAAATAAACAGAAGGTAAGAATACTGACTGATTTTTTTTTTTTTTTTTTTTTTTTTTGTGTGTGTGTGTGTGTGTTGCAAAGAGTAAATATTGGTTTTTGACTCGTTCTGATTACAGTGTATGAGTTGCTTTTCTTCAAATAGTAGGTTGTAACTTCATATTGCCACCTGTTTCCCAATGTCTCATTTTAACCCTTTCAAGCGCAACCCTTTCCCAATGCTGAAAAAAGGGCAGCCATTGCCATCGCTCGACTTAACTACCAGCAAGATGGCGGACGATCGAAACGTTCATCGCGTGCCACAGATCTAGAGACCCTTTTTTGACGCAGCGGATCGCGTGCCACAGATCTAGAGACCCCTTTTTTGACGCAGCGGCACACCCAGCTAGATCTGTGGCACGCGATGAACGTTTCGATCGTCCGCCATCTTGCTGGTAGTCGAGCGATGGCAACGGCTGCCCTTTTTCCAGCATTGGGCAATCTGTCCAGCTGTTCTCGAATTCTTCCATTTTTCAGCAGATGTCAGTGCTGTTAAAAATAATCGTGACAATTTTTTTACGGGAAATGACGTGCTAAAAAGTAAAGGATTCTCGTGGAGCTATGTCACCCGCAACTATTTTTATAGAAATCAAATCTATTCTTCGTGACTGGCAACAGTCAAAACGTCAGAGTTTGGTGTTCCCAGAGCGGGAACACTGCGCGATAAACGGTTAAAAAGAATGACAGAAAGTGTTTTCTGCATTAATAAGACGAGTTTTCTCGGTAAAAAAATAATTACTGGAGTTGATGGGACGATTCATAAACAAGAAAAGAAAAAAGACCTAATTTGATTTTATTAATAAAAAAGACCGGAGGTAGAGAAAAAAAATGCATTACAAAAGAAAAAATATATAAATAGCCTATATTAAATTTTGAGTTGTCTTCGCTGCAACGTACTTTAAAACTACGTTTACCAAGAATTAGAGATTTTCTTAAAATTTAATAAATATTGACGTATCAGTAAAAAGGAAAATTTTTTTAATTAATTTTCTATTACAGCCGCTATTATAATTATTAGCAGAACTGCAAATTTCATTTAAAGTAAACTATTTATTTTGTTTTCCCACAGATAAATTTATAAATCAGTTTCTAGTGTAAAATAAAATATTTAGTCATATTAAGTTCCGTCTCCGTTATTAATTAAACAATTGAATTATAAAGTCGCATGCATCTTATTGAAAGTTTTTTATTAGAACATTTTTTTTCTGCTGAATAAATTGTTTTTGAATAAGTTTTCTCTTAGCTTTAACGTAACGATGAGACGGTGGTTTGTATAAAACTACAAAAAGTACCATAATACTTACACTTCCTACACAAACAAATTAACTAAAATGGTTTTACGCTTTTTCAATTTTCTTCTTTTCGTGAAGGAAAATGAAGGCATGTGAAGAAGCGCCAAAGAAAAATCGTATATGAGAAATTTATTTGTGTTTGTGTTTAAAAAATAGATTTCAATACGACGTAGAAGGGCGTTTCATGAACAATATGATCATACGATTTTTAGGAATTTTTTTATCTCTTGCAAGAGAAAATTGAAAATATCAGCAAGATAATGCTCCTATCCATTCGAGTAACAGTACAAAAAATGCTTTCCAAGTCAACAATGTTGAAATTTTGAAATGGCCAGCTAACTCTCCAGATCTTAACCTAATAGAGAACTAATGGGGTGACTTGGTAAATGCAAATGGGAAACATTTTATTTCACAGTAGAACTGAAATCTACTATCGAAGACGAATGGTATAAAAGACCTCGAACTTTGACAAAAAGTAATTCCAAGGAATGGCTTCTACACAAGCTTCTAAAAGTTTGTTTATTTCTATCTTATATGCTATTTTCCATGCTGGCCTTAAACTTTTAACTCAGGCTTAAATGTTGATCTGTGTGTTCTATAATGTTTTCTGATGATAAAATCCTTACAAATGACTTTTTCTGCATTTTTTACTCGTATTTAAGGTTGATAATTATCAATCAAATGATATTTTAATCCTTAGCTTAAGATTTTTCCATTTTCGCAAAATTTTTTACTGGCCTTAGTTTTTACTCAGGCTGTATGTAAATTTCACATTATTCGATGCACCTTTGAAGCGAGTTGAACGTTTTTATCCTCAACGAACACATCAGACAAACCGAAATCATAAACACATTTCGCTGGAAAGTGTTAAAAAAAGATAAGTAATAAACCAAAAATTTAATTATAACAATTCCAAATGTATAATTTCATATTTTTCAAGCTTTAGCAAAGTAAAGCAAGTGTCGTAATGGGAGTCAGTTATTCGTACAAAAATTTGTCAAGCAATATGCAAAGACAAAATTACAGTTTCATTTATACAACTGATCAATATTTTTTTTTAGAGGCTATGCTCCGGCTGCCTAGCCACATTTTTATACAGTCCGTCCTAGTCATCATCATGACCACCACCCTAGCAGCTCCTGACACATCATCACAGGACAAAAAAGTGTCGCCTGTCTCCAGTCCCCACCTGTCCACTCAGCCACTAGCCAATTTAAGCGCATTGATGGAAGACGAGACTAAGCTTCGGACAACTTGGATATTCCTCGACAAACCTCCCAAAGAGGCTTTGAATGAAGAGAAACTTGCTAGAATGGCCAACTGGGTATCCCAGGTCACAGCTAATCCACCCCCACTGAAACAATTGAAAGCGAACAAGCGACAGGAGACGAATGCTGACTGGCAGAAGGATCCTGAAGATGAAATGAAAGAGCCAGCTGGTTCTAAAAAGCCACCAGGATGTGCGCAGTACGGGCGCTATTACTGCAGCTACAAGGAAGACTATCCCATGTAAGTACCATGAAATTATAAATATATTAATATAGATTATAATACTTTAATTTTCTGAGCGTAATTGAAGGTTTTGCTGCAAAAAAAGACGTAACTTCAACTATTCAGATTTGATTATAACTGAGAAAACGCGTTTGGGGATTCAACACAAACTAACGAGATAAGCAGCAGCATCACTCATGTAATACAAGAACTAACGAATGAAGCTTCATCCTTTTGGTAGCAAGCAAGCGAAAGAGATTTTTTTTTTTTACTGCTAAATAGTATATGCGACTCCACTCTTGTACGGTGGAACTACCGCCTTCTTGCAGCAGACCCTTCAATTGCAGATTTGAAAAGACTTATACTAATTCTTGAGCTTACGTATCGGTGGAAAGAATTTTGAAATTTTTTAAATATTTATTTTTACATTATAAAGATAAATACGTGCAAAGGAATTTACAGCTGCGGAAAAAAAAAGTCCCACTTGCTCTTTATTTCGCCGTCGTTCGTCATACATGAAAGTTATATATACCATTCGTTTGCAAATAACGTATACTTTAATTCGCTATTACTTTAATTTGCATAAGAGGCCGTCTTCATATTTAATTCTGCATCAACTTCGTTTTTCTCAATGGCAACACTGTATTTGGACTTTATTAAACAAAAGAAAACCTTCAAATTACCCTGAATATAAATTTTCACCAATTTTCTACGATACTTTCTGGAGATATTGCGAATTATTTTTTGCGCGTTTTTAAGGGACTTTCTGCAAATTGAAAAACGCTATTTGTAGGTTCCGAACTTTTCGCCTTTCATTCATTTCGCTCAAGAGAGTTAAAAGAAATAAACATTATTTTCAAGGAAAATATTGTTTCCATCTCTCTCAAAGTTTTTTGTAGTAAGAATATCAAGAGTAGAAACTAGAATATTTAGTCCGTGGTCCAAATGACCTGTGAGTTCATAAGTTCCTTGGTTCGTACACACATGATTTAAAGGAAAAATGCAAAACGACTGCTCACGATTTTGAAAATCTTTCTAATTTTTAAATTGTTATTGAGCATTTTCCTTGATGGTTCTCTTAGACAGGTGAAATGTTGGCAGGAGTGAGTGGCTGCTCTCTGCTCTTCTGACTACAAGCATAAATGTTACTCAGCTAAGTTCAAACTTGAAGAATGGTTTCATGATTGAAATTTTATTTGTTTGAATTCCATGTTAAAAACGCAATTACTTTTTTGCCGACCAATATTATCACTGTGTTTGTTATTTCACTTTCTTCATTTAATATTATCATCTGCAAAGTGCAATATTATTATAAGACTTTTGGCGGAGTCAGGTGAAAAGTCAGATGAAAATTTAGACAGAAAAACGTGATTTTGAATGTTTTTTTGAATGTTTGATAAAGTATGGGGAAGTCCAAAGACCCAATGTTTCCAATATTAAAAAACGTCAAATTCATGCCTCGAATATTGAGGATGTTAGTTTTTCAGAAATAGGACGTTGTATTAGAAGACATACATCTACTGCATCTAATTCTATACCTGGAAAATATTTTATTTCGGGAATATGGTATCGGACGCAACAATAGACGCTTTTTAGAATCACCATCAAACTGTAAAAATCTCTAATTTATTTGCTTCAAAATTTGATATTTTTTAATACCGCTATCTTTTACTGTGTTTTTGCACAAAAGAAGTATAATTTACTTTTTTTTTTAAACAATTTTCGAAAAATTGTCACTTAATAAATTTATATATGGTCTCTTAACTCATGAAAATAACATATTCTATTTAATATAAATTAAACTACTGAACGTAAAAATTTGAAATTTTGCACAGCCATGTAATATTACTTTCTGCATCTATTTCCATCGAAATTTGGCTATGTTTCTATTCATAATTTTTTTTAATATTAATTTAATAATTCATATTAATATTTTATTTAAAATCATAATAACATTAAATTATGTTTGGGTCGTTTAGTTCTAATAGTAAGAATAAAAATCAGCTTCTTATTATCAATATTATATGAGATATGATTTAAAGTATGATAAAATATTTTAATATATGGGGAGGGGGATTTTGGGTGCTCATAACTCACCCATTTTCCGTTCAAATTTATTGAAAATGGGTATCCGGGGTTAAAATGAGCTAAATTTTAGAAATATGAAGTGAAATCTAGGGGTTGCTATTGGGAAATAAAAAGTTAGTGTGAATTTTAATATGTAGATGGCCCCTTATGCAATTTTTATGCATAGCAAATTAAAGTGTACGTCAATCGAAAATGATTGGTATCTGTAACTTTGCTGTAAGACGATCGACGGCCGAAAAAAGTACAAGTGGGACTTTTTTTTTCCGCAGCTGTACATGATAAAATTACGCATAGAATAAGTGATTTACCATAATCATTGACGGTAAAATTTTCTACCTAATTTTATAAGTTACTAGCTGAAGTACCCGTTCTTCGCACGGGAATGAATGGACTTTTTGATATTACGATTTGTGGTGATTACTATTCATTGTAATAAACAGATATAGCAAAATGGATATCGCGTTATATTGTGTTCAATAATCATGCATACCGAATTTCAAGGCAATCGTTTGTACGGTGTAGAAGGCGATGCGACGTAGCGCAATCTAGTGGCGAGTTTTAGCAAAACGGATACGGCGAAACTATTCTTCGCATTCAGATATCGATGTATACGAATTTTCATGACGATCGGCTGAATAGTCCTGAAGTTCATGTGTGGACGCAACATCGAGTGGCAAGTTATAGGAAAATGGATAGCGCCAAACTCATCCCCGTGTTCAAATATCTATGTATACCTATTTTCATAGCAATCAGTTACCATCTAGTGGTCAGTTAACCATCTAGTGATTAATTAAAGTAATGATTTGCTACAGCGCCGTCAAGTGGCGAGTTGTAGCAAAATAGATAACGCCAAAATATTCTCATTGTTGAAATAGCTATGTATACTGATTTTCATAGCGACCGTTTGAATGGTCAGGAATTTGGCCTGCTGCAGGGTCATCTAGTGCCGAGTTAAAACAATAATGCATTGCAGTGCCATCTAATGGTGAGTAACATCAAAAGGAACACAGTTAGAATATATTTTTTGTGCTCAAATGTGTAAGTATAAAAAATTTTATGCCGATCAGTCGAACGGTATAGAGGTTGATGCGTTGCAGTGCCATTTAACGGCAAGTTACAGCAAAATGGATAGTGAAAAATATTCTCCGTGTTCTAATATCCGCGTGTACCAAATTTCATCGAAATGGGTTGGACGATATTCGCATAGCAAACGGCTAAACGGAATAGAATTCGACGTTCTGCTGCGCCACCTAGTGGCAAGTTAGAGGAAAACGTATAGCATAAAAACCTTCTCCATGATAAAAGACTTAGGTGAACCAAATTTCATGGTAATCGGTGAAACGGTGCTGAGTTTTTCAACCTCCTACACACATACCAACATTCATTTTTATCTATCACCAGTCTTATTATATATACCAGTCTCAAGTAAAATCCAGTTTCAAATCTAAGCCTCGCCAAAGTGCCAGCATACGCCATTTTGCAAGAGTTTTTTCAGGGAATCATTCGAAGCATTGACTTAGCAGCAATCAAAATGGGAAATGGTTCGATTGCCAGACATTTTTTTGAAAAGTGGAATCCCTTAATACAGCCTCATTTTTTAAATTATCAACTATAACATGTTTTATTCATCGTTACCTCGATGTACTAAATGCGAAGATTTCAATTTTCTGAAATTTGACGGATTTCCCCCAAGTTAAATCAATGTACTCAATTGGCGAGAATTCTGAAGCTACATCGCTTGAAATGCCCTAATAACTGCATTATTTCTGCACGGATAGTTAAAATTTAATGCTGTATTCTAAGAAAACCTATACACTTGTTTTCAAAAATGCTATTCCCTTAAGCTCTCAGTAAATTGCGCCAAAACGCCTAAAACTGTGCAAACCGCTAGAACTCACTTTCTAAAAATCGGCCTATCAGCCATTTTATTTTTCGCCAAACTAAAAAAATTTACATATTAGTCTCGGAAATCTTCGATCCTCATTGTTTTGCGTATAAAACATTTCATTCCTGCTCTCATTTCTTATGCGCACACGATATTATAATTAAAAAAATAACCTTACAAATATAAACTAAAAAAATCATTATTATTCTTTTATTTTCACTTTAAGAATTTAAAACATTTTATTCGGCAAAATCGCCACACATGGCAACCAAGATGCTTATTTCACACTTTCACTACAGGGGTTACAATTACATAAAGCTTTCTGCGTGGAGAACATAAAAAATCTCTTAAATTCCGGGAACGGGTGGACTTTCAAAGTTTTAAAGTGGACTATCATTTATTCTATATTATTTTACATATATCTGTGTAAAATTTCAGGCTGACAGGTCCATTTTTGTGGAATTGTATACTACCCAAATCAACAAATTGACAAACAGAATTTCATTTTTATTTATAAGATAACCTACGCTTGTTTTTAAAAATACCCTCTCATTAAATTGCGCCAAGCGCTAGAATCATAGAAAATCTGACACACTTTCAGATTTTAAATACGCACTAAAGTGCTATATATAAAAAGAGTTATAATCCATAGGTCTTCCCTATTTTCGTTCCTTATTTTATTAAGTTGGAAAGTGTATCATTATTCATGAGTGTGATTAAACAAAATTAAAATTGATATTTCTAACATCCTTTTTTCTGGATGTAATATATTAGAAATAGATGCAATAAAGCTGCTCAGAAAAATGCACAATTCCAACTGAATGAAAATTTCAACAACTTATACGCAGGTGTATTCATAACCCAAATAGCAGACTATTAAATTACGATAAATAGCGCCAAGCGTTAGAATCCTCCTCAAAATCGCACATCAACCCCTTTTATTTTTCGCCCAATTAAAAAGTTGCACATTTATTTTCGGAAAATTTCCAAATTCTATTTTTCTTTTGAGTATAAATCATTTCATTCCCGCTCTGATTTCACATGCACACGATATTTTAATTTAAAAACAACCTTACAAATAATCTAGTCAAAATAAAAAAAAATCGTTATTCTTTTATTTTTACTTCAAGAGTCTGAATCATTTAATGAACTGCCGAATGTGGCAACCTAGATAAGCTTAATTGTCGCTTAATGCACTGTGGGGTTACAATTACGAAATGGCGGAAAGCAAAAATTAGCCTTTTGCGATACGTTTTTATCGATATTTCCTAAAATAGTTCGAATTTTGAAAAAATCGCTTCGAGGTGTGTCGGGACCTGTCATGGAGAATTTCCGTTCAAAAATTGGTAGGTCTACGATCACCCGTTTGCGAGCTACGCGAGACACAGACAAACAAACAGTTTACACACATTGTTTTATTAATATAGATACCAGTCTCAAATAAAATCCAGTTTCAAATCTAAGCCTCGCCAAAGTGCCAATATACGCCATTTTGCAAGAGTTTTTTCAGGGAATCATTCGAAGCATTGACTTAGCAGCAATCAAAATGGGAAATGGTGCGACCGCCAGGCATTTTTTTGAAAAGTGGAATCCCTTAATACAGCCTCATTTTTTAAATTATCAACTATAACATGTTTTATTCATCGTTACTCCGATGTACTATATGCGAAGATTTCAATTATCTGAAATTTGGCGGAATTCCCCCAACTAAAATCAATGCACTCAATTGGCGAGAATGCTGAAGATAGATCGCTTGAAATCCCTTAATAACTGCATTATTTCCGCACGGATCATTAAAATTTAATGCTGTATTCTAATAAAACCTTTGCACTTGTTTTCAAAAATCCGTTTCCTTAAGCTCTCAGTAAATTCCAAGCCGGAAACAGTGCAAACCGCTAGAACTCACTTTCTCGGCATTTGAGCCATTTTATTTTTTCGCCAAACTAAAAAATTTTAACATATTAGCCTCGGAAATCTTCAATTCTTATTGTTTTGCGTATAAAACATTTCATTCCTGCTCCGATTTCCCATGCACACGATATTATAATTTAAAAAAAATAACCTTACGAATATAAACTAACAAAAAAAAATCATTATTATTCTTTTATTTTTACTTTGAGAATTTAAAACATTTTATTCGGCAAAATCGCCACACATGGCAACCACGATCCTTATTTCACACTTTTTTCACTACAGGGGTTACAATTACGGAAAGCTTTTTGCGTGGAGAACATAAAAAATCTCTTAAATTCCGGGAACGGGTGGACTTTCAAAGTTTTAAAGTGGACTATCATTTATTCTATATTATTTTACATATCTGTGCAAAATTTCAGGCTGATAGGTCCATTTTTGTGGATTTGTATACGAATTATATTCTCAAAAACACAAAATAATAATGATTTATGTATTTTTTTACACATTTGTAATTCTTACTATCTATTGCACGATTTAGAGACTATTAGAACATTCCTTATACACGAGAATATATATATATATATATATCCTATATATACTATATATATATATATATATATATCTTATAAATAAAAATGAAATTCTGTTTGTTTGTTTGTTTGTTTGTGGATTTGATTCGTATACAAATCCACAAAAATGGACCTATCGGCCTGAAATTTAGCACAGATATGTAAAATAATATAGAATAAATCGTAGTCCAGTTTAAAACTTTGAAAGTCCACCCGTTCCCGGAATTTAAGAGATTTTTTATGCTCTTCACGCAAAAAGCTTTCCGTAATTGTAACCCCTGTAGTGAAAAAAGTGTGAAATAAGGATCGTGGTTGCCATGTGTGGCGATTTTGCCGAATAAAATGTTTTAAATTCTCAAAGTAAAAATAAAAGAATAATAATGATTTTTTTTTGTTAGTTTATATTCGTAAGGTTATTTTTTTTTAAATTATAATATCGTGTGCATGGGAAATCAGAGCAGGAATGAAATGTTTTATACGCAAAACAATAAGAATTGAAGATTTCCGAGGCTAATGTGTAAAATTTTTTAGTTTGGCGAAAAAATAAAGTGGCTGAAATATCGATTTTGAGTAAGTGATTTCTAGTGGTTTGCACAGTTTTCGGCTTGGCGCAATTTATTGAGAGCTTAAGGAAATAGATTTTTGAAAACAAGTGCAAAGGTTTTATTAGAATACAGCGTTAAATTTTAATGATCCGTGAAGAAATAATGCAGTTATTAAGGGATTTCAAGCGATCTAACTTCAGAATTCTCACCAATTGAGTACATTGATTTAAGTTGGGGGAATTCCGCCAAATTTCAGAAAATTGAAATTTTCTCATTTAGTACATCGGAGTAACGATGAATAAAACACATTATAGTTGATAATTTTAAAAAATTCGGCTGTATTAAGGGATTCCACATTTCAAATAAATGCATGCTTTACTCTGGCGGTCGAACCATTTCCAATATTGATTGCTGCTAAGTCAATGCTTCGAATGATTCCCTGAAAAAACTCTTGCAAAATGGCGTATGTTGGCACTTTGGCGAGGCTTAGATTTGAAACTGGATTTTATTTGAGACTGGTATATATAATAACACTGGTTATAGATAAAAATGAATGTTGGTATGTGTTTATGAGGTTGAAAAACTTCAGCACCGTTGCACTATGAAATTTGGTTCACCTAAGTCTTTTATGATGGAGAAGGTTTTTATGCTATCCGTTTTCCTTAACTTGCCACTTGGTGCCGCAGCACAACGTCAAATTCTATTCCGTTTAGCCGTTTGCTATGCGAATATCGTCCAACCGATTTCGATGAAATTTGGTACACGCGAATATTAGAACACGGAGAATATTTTTCACTATCCATTTTGCTGTAACTTGCCGCTAAGTGGCGCTGCAACGCATCAACTTCTAAGTAAGATGATCGGTCACCGTTCGACTGATCGGCATAAAATTTTTTATACTTACACATTTGAGCACGAAGAATGTATTCTAACTGCGTTCCTTTTGATGTTACTCACCACTAGATGACACTGCAATGCATTATTATTTTAACTCGCCACTAGATGACGCTGCAGCAGGCCAAATTCTTGACCATTCAAACGGTCGCTATGAAAATCAGTATACATTGCTATTTGAACAATGAGAATATTTTGGCGTTATCCATTTTGCTATAACTCGCCACTTGACGGCGCTGTAGCAAATCATTACTTTAATTAACCACTAGATGGCCCTGCAGTGTATCACTTCTTGACTGTGCAAACGATCGTTATGAAAATTGGTATACATAGATATTTGAACACGGTCGCTATGAAAATCAGTATACATAGCTATTTGAACAATGAGAATATTTTGGCGTTATCCATTTTCCTATAACTCGCCACTTGACGGCGCTGTAGCAAATCATTACTTTAATTAACCACTAGATGGCCCTGCAGTGTATCACTTCTTGACTGTGCAAATGATCGCTATGAAAATAGGTATACATAGATATTTGAACACGGGGAAGAGTTTGGCGCTATCCATTTTCCTAAAACTTACCACTAGATGTCGCGTCAACACATGAACTTCAGGACTGTCCAGCCGATAGTCATGAAAATTCGTATACATTGATATCTGAATGCGAAGAATATTTTCGCCGTATCCGTTTTGCTAAAACTCGCCACTAGATGCGCTACGCCGCATGGCCTTCTGCACCGTACAAACGATTACCTTGCAATTCGGTATGCATGATTATTGGACACAATATAACGCGATATCCATTTTGCTACATCTTTTTATTACAATGAATAGTAATCACCATAAATCGTAATATCAAAAAGTCCATTCATTCCCGTGCGAAGAACGGGTACTTCAGCTAGTATATATATATATATATATATATATCCTTGCCTATACCGACAGAAAAAAATAAATTCTTTTTCGTGGTGAAAAAAATTCTCAAAAAGGTCAATATAACGAAAAGGTTCTCAAAAGATTAATTATGCAATCTTAATCTCCCTAAATTTGAAGAAATTCAAAACATGAAATTAACAGGCAGCACACTTTTTGCTGGATACTTTGAATGAGTTTTCTTCGTATTTTACTTACAGAGATGTTGTGAGCCAAGTGATCAAGTACATGAAATGGCCGCTAGAAAAGCTATTTCGAGATCTCAGAAAACAAAGAATGCCCAGAATTGCAGAGAACGCAGACGGAGCTTTGGTTTGCGATTCTATCACGAGGATGATTCGACCAGGGTGGGCCAAGAACAACAATGGGCGATGGGTCGTCATTATCAATACAGAGCAATATGCCCAATTCGTAACGGAAGTTATCTGCAGGTAAGTCTTGAAGAATTAAACGTAGCATGGCCGAAATGAATTTATTATATTTAGAAACAAATGTTTTAAACGAAAAGATTTTGAGACCGAGTCGGATGGGGCTGGTGAAGGGCAAAGTGCCCCTTTCCCTGCAGTGCCACACCTATGATGAAGAATACATGGCATGACGCATTTAAAAATAGCGGAAAGAAAAATTAAACAAGCGGGAAAATGACGTCCTGATTTATCCATAACAATTAACTTGCGTTAAAAAGAGTACTTAATATAAGATAAAAACTTACACTATACGGTTCACTGCTTTTACAAGCGGTAGTTTCATTCTGTTTCCTGATTGTTTATCATGAATGAACGTAATTTTAGATCAATGGAGCTTTAACTGAAGAAATACTTTATTTACATTGTAGTAAAATTCTTCTTCAGTTCACTGCTTTTGCATAAGTACCGGTGTTTCTACATACTATAGTTTGATCAGTTCACAAAAATCGGAGTCTTATTTGATAATTCGTAAAACTTGAGTACGAGTGCTATAACCTTTATTATACGGAGGCGTATTCAGAAAGTAAGTTCCGTTTTGAAAAAAAAAGTTAGTAAAATTTTTTTTTGTCGAGCTTTTTATTTTTATATGAAAGAACAACCTTAAACTATTTTTCTACATATTTTCCGCCAATGTTCAAATAATTGTCGTAGCGGGCTACTAGCTTTCCTATACCTTCTTCATGGAAACTTCCCGCCAATGACAATAACCACGATTTCACAGTATTTTTCACCTCATCGTCGGATCCAAATCGCTTGCCGCCTAGCTCGCGCTTCATGTTCAGGAGCAAGTGGTAGTCGGACGGTGCCAAGCGGTAGTCGGATAGTCTGGGCTGTACGGCGGGTGATCGAACTGCTCCCAACTAAACTGTCGAATCAACGTTTGAATGCTACCAGCAGTTTGGGACCGAGCATTGTCATGTAGCAACACAGTTCCTTTACTGAGCATTCCTCTCTGTTTGTTTTGAATTGCACGCCGTAGTTTTCTTAAAATTGTCATTGGCGGGAAGTTTCTATGAAGAAGGTATAGAAAAGTGGGAACCCGCTACGACAAAATGTTTAAACATTGGCGCAAACTATGTAGAAAAATAGTTTAAGGTGTGCTCTTTCGCGTAAAAATTGGCTTGAAAAAAATTTTTTTTTACTATTTCTTTTCAAACCGAACCTACTTTTCGAATACTTGCAAAACTTCTCCTACACAAATTACAGTTTTCAGTAGACTTAAACGATCAAAATTAATTCATATTAGCGCCAGAGCCTGGGAGCAGAGCCTTGCCTATACTGATTTAGCCCCCAATTAGATTCCCCACACCCCGAGAAATATCTAAAAAAACAGTTACGTTAATTCACCGTTAGTTCTGCAGTGCATGTATGTTAATTTCATTCAATAACGAGAATCAAAAGCAACCAAATAAATGATTAGTTCAGGAATCTGGTATCTGACATCCTGAACGCACTAGCAAAAAATGCTAATTACAAGTGAGTCCTACTTACTGCATTTGCGAAATCTTTCCAGATTCCGATGTACTCAGCCAAGGTCCTTGCTGCGGTGAATGGGGAGGGGATGTCAGAAGGCATTCTACCCCCCCCCTCCCTCTCTCGAACATAAGCGCATTCCGTTCCACTCGGCAAAACTATAAATCTCGTTTGCAAAAAAATTTAATAAAACTCTGTTTATTTCTGATAGACTGAAAAATTCCAATTTAATAGAGAATGTCATTTTTTTTTTTTTTTTTTTTTTAAGAACAATGTTACGAATTTTCTGGGCAACCCGCTGTTCTGGGGTTTAAAATTCGCATTCTACACGTCAAATAGATAAATTTTGCATTTTGTTGCATCAAAAACGGGGTTTTGGGTTTTCCCATTGATTAGTATAGTGCTTCTAGAAATATCGAGAAATATTAGTCCTAGGCCTTCGCTAACGTCACTTTTGGGGACTTATATGTGGCGATATTTCGACAAAAGTCGCCAAGATTGGCGACATTTTGGTCATTTGGCGCGATTTTCCCAATGGGGCTAAGTTAGTTTTTCTGCATTAACATGCATAATAGCCTAATATTTCTTTTCTATTACGTAATCAAAATTCACCCTGTAAGTGGAATCTTTGAGATACATTCTTCTAGAAGTTTCTTGTAGCTTCTGCGTCATTTATAAATACAAGCATGACGGACCCCCAGTTCAGTGTGGATGGAGCTTCTAACGTGTACGCTGCTTTGCTCAGTGAACTGTGCGATAGAAGCGGTATTTTTGCTTGCCTTTTTGAAGCTTTGTTTTTAGTGCTGTGTGTAAATTCTGCACCATTGCTGAGTCTTGAGGGACTGTTTACGAAATCCCTCGTATAATTCCACTGAATTTTTGCCTGTGGAAGTGTTTTATTTTGTGAGAAATACAACATTTGGAAAGCTTCTGTACTAAGCTGACACTTAAAAGCTCATTACTGTCGGATTGTGCTTGTAAATTTTGTACAGCTGATTGTTCGAAGTTCTAAAAGCAATAAAGTTCGTTTTCCATCCTGACAAGCGGACTCTTTACTAGAACTTTCTATACCAACTGGGCTTTAGAACGACGAACCCAGGAAATAGCAAGAGTTTTCTGCAACAATATTTTTAAATTGATGTATACCAGAAAGAATTATGAAACTACTTAAAAAACTTATAGGCCTGGAAAAATTACAAATTCAGTAGCAAAATTTTAAAATAAAAACTATGATATCGTTTCTATTTCTAATCGACTTGTCAAAATTACACAAACCTAATAGGCAAAACGTGTAAATAAGTTAGTAAAAATTGATCGCTGACTTGGCAGTCCCTCTGAAAAAGTCTCAGCAGTCGCTCTGAACGTACTGGGGGGGGGGGGATACTCCTACCTGCAATTTTTGAGTAGAGTTTTCAAGAACACCTAATAACCGTAATTTTTATAAAACTGCGTATATAGACACACATACATTTGGAGCTTTTGTCTCAAATCAAAATTTGCGAGACGTAGAAAATTGGCAGTGGAACACATGAAAAGGGTCTTGTGAAACCGAGAAGTCTGGAATGATGAAAGTTCAAAGGAGTTTTATAGGGTTAAACAAAAAGAAAAATTTCAATAAAAAATACTAGATAACCACGAAAGCAGGCCCGTGTTTGTTGTTTCAAGGAGACGAGAAGTAAAGCATTCTTTCCTTTTACAGACAATCCTACTGTGCTTTATCTTAACAAATACATAATCATGCTCCATCCCCAGCTGTAGGTGTCCGTATAAGGGATCGAGCCCCCCCTCCCTCAGTATTGGCATAATCGGGCTTTGTAGGCATATTTATATCGAAGAAACAACTAAGTTTGCGAACTGAAAAAAAAAAGTGTGAGAAAAGCTGAGGAAACTTGCTTTTCAAAATTTTGCTCTGTAGCAAGAGCTTATCGTGCATTGATCATAAATCCGTACCTACTCGAAAGGCCGAAAAAACAAAGTAGAACCACCTTGATTATTTGACGCATTTCGGACCAACTGCTTCCAGAAAATCGAGAATGCTTCAACTTTGAAACTACTCGGAATTTCATATGCTATTTTTTAGTTAGATCAGAAGTACTAGTAGAACGTAAAGTTGTAGACAGCCCCCCACACATACACCAGTATATATACTTTTACGAATTCGTAGGGTCCACTCAAAACAGTGCGCAAAAACACGCGTCGACTGTGTGAAAGGAATAGTTACCAAAATTTTAATTTTGAAATACCTTTTACCACTATGAGACAAACATTTTCAACATTACAATATAGGAATTTTGCAAGACGAGACAAAGATTTTAGGCAGTTTTGCGAAACGTTTATTTTCCGCCCCTATTTACTACTTTTACGTGCAAATAGAATTTTTCGAAAGTGCAAAATATATTAAATTTGGTTTAGAGCAATTCCAATTGTCTTTGTTTCAGCTTTGTAACGGAACTTTCGGATGGCCGCCATCTTGGATTCACTATCTCTATATTAATCATTTTTTAAAAATATAGAATTTCTTTGTATTTTTGAGTATTTATATCTGCTATTGTCTGAATTCTCAAAATTTTAACTGAAATGTAAGACTGTTATTAAAAAGCTACGCAGAAAATAAAAAATAATTCTACATAGACACGATTATCTGCTGAACAAACTATAGTATTATTTTTTTCTAAAATAATTGAGAGTATACTATTAAGGAAGGAGGCAAATTTCCCCGTAGTTCAGATGAGCTAATGAATATAAGATGGTATCCGCCCAACAGCCTTAATGGCATTAGTTTAGTTAACAGGGCGATTTTGGATAGAAGAGGGGAGGGCTGCTTAAAATTGAATTTCGGTTGAGTTCCTACTGTACTGCCATTTGGATAGGCCTCAATAATCTTGCATAGTTTTCTAGAGATATATATTCAGTGGCTTAGCCAGGAAAGAAAAAAAACAAGGAAGAGGGATTTTTAGGCAATGGCATAAAGGGGTCCTAAAGTAGAAAGCTAAAGACCTTTTTTAAAATATACCAAGCCCTCTTATTCAGGGTCAGTATTGGGTGTCTGAGGTAAGGGGGGGGGGTATAAATGGGAAAAAAGTGGACCATAATTGGGATAAAAGTGAAACTAGAATAAACGTCGTTGAACTTTAAAGAAAGAAACAGTAAAGTATCATCAGTGGCTTCGCTAAGCATGGTGTCACCCGGTGCGGTTTATAGTGCTACATATTTTTATTGCAAACCAGTTTTGTCAAGCTTCTCCTCTGGAACTTCATGCCTAAAGAGGTTCGCGTGGAAGCACTAGCACTGCTTTCTTTCACTTCGGAACCCTCGAACAAATAATAATAACTACCGATAAATAAAGATAGCAAGATGTTTTACAGTGTACACGGGGTAGTAATGTACAACCACTGCATTGCTGCACACTGCTAACCTGACTTGAGCAAGGCCGTGTGCAGTGGCGTACGCAAGGGGAGGGTTTTGGGGTTCAACCCCCCCCCCCCCTTGTCAAAATTTTTTTAACCAAATGTCCATAAATTTTCAATTCTAAGCTTAAATATTACGCATTTTAACGCAAAGTTATGTCTATAACCCCCCCCCCCCCCCCCCGCTGAAGGAAGTCTGCACACGCACCTGCCGTGTGTAATCTTTACTGCATCCTCAGTTTAGTCAAGCACCTCATTCTCACCCCTTGTCCAAGATCCACAGCACCTCACCCCAGCAAGTGAAAGCGTTCTTAGTTACACCCCTGGTTAGAGGTGGAACAAAATACTGATGAAATGGCACCACATAAGTTGAGAACAACCTGAAGTATCCTTGCTTTATGAGGAAAATGTTGAAAATTTTAAACTGGGGGGAAAAAAGTTGAGATAAAATAACACATTTTATTTCTACAGGTGAACAGAGCATGTGTCTTTCATTATATTTATTCTTATTTCTAATTTCGGAAGTCTTTTTCCTCACCAAATCAGATTTTTTTTTTCAAATTAATTGAAAAATTTAAAACCAGCATTTTTTGTGGTGTCACCCGGTGCAGTCCGCCCCCCCCCCCTCGCCTCCGAGCGCCAAAGTACGCCACTTACTCAATTACACATAGCAACTTGCAGAAAACATCGGCTGTTCGCAACTCTCATTGTCATTCGTTCATTATTATTATATAATTATTTTTGATGAGCGTAGCCGAAGACGGAGCCAGGCCGTTCATTCGATCTTGACCTAATTTGGCATGGAGTGGATATGGCGTAAATAATACTGTAGCAAGACAGTAGTAATCATTCCCGTCGTGGAGGAGTAATCATTGGAAAATTTTTCTCTGTAATCACTGAAAACACTTTCCCATAAACTTACCATTGTCCCACTACTTTGCATTGCTGAGGACTCGCGCGCGATTTTTTTTTCCCCTGTCATTATTTTAAAACAATGCTTGATTCATCTAAGGGAATAAGCAAGTCTATGCTCAGCAATTCCTGTCTTTGGTCCGCCGTTGAGTTACCTCTACTTGATAAATCCATAACTGATGAGGGCCTCCAGGAAATGATAGGAATTTACTGTGTGTTACATCACACCAGTGACTTTTCTTTACAAGAGACAAATAACGTTTGGTGTATTAGCATTCATAGCTTTTTGGAGGGGAAGGGATAAAGGGATATAAATATTGATATGACGATAAAAGATAAACTAATTACTACAAAACTGAATATTTTTTCATTCTACTTCTAGGTATGATAATTCATATTGTAACTTTGTCCCACCTTGTTACCAAGCCACTTGTCAACAAAGATACAACACCCAAACTCTGCTGGCAATTGATCCCTACAATCCACACCGAGGACCATTCCTCTCGAAGTTCCTCTTTCCCTCTTGCTGTGTATGCTATGTCCCAAAAGTGAAATTCGACAAAACATCAGAAGACTATTAAAAACTCCACTAGATGGATAATAGTCTACACATTAACAGGTTCTACATCATCTAGGATTATGCTGCTCACTTTGAACAGAAGACACCAACTATCACTCAAGAGAAGCAAAAGAATACTGAAATTAATGCAGAAATATTAGAACACTGAAAAACTGATATTAAGATTAAAAAGAAAAAAATGTTGAAACATACACATACATCAAAATAGTAAAAAATTTACCCTGCTCTTCAGCTGATAAAAAACAAGAGCTGACACGCATGTAGGGATGAGAACGAAGCAAAAAATTGTATTCTCTTTTTGCATAACTGGAAAGCTTTCTAGTCTTTCAAAATCTGCATATAGTAATCGGAAATATGCCTGGGTACTTACACATTACATCATTGACTATTTTTGCCAGTATCCCTCTCAATTCATGTTTAAACACCCATGCTGCTAAACAATTATGTAATTCACTATTACTAGTGTTGACAGCCCTATTTCAGTATATTAGATAGCTGTTATTTTAAATTTCACCAACTGTAAATGTTTTGACCTCTAAAATGATTTAATGTCAATTCTATGCAGTCAACAGTATAATACATAGTACCTAGGTCTGTTTTGTATTACATGTTAATTGTAAACCTCGTATTAATCCTTACACACAGGTAAGAAATTTTTCTGCATTTATACATATGTAAATATTTTTTTTTTATAAAAAATTTTATTTTTTATGTTGTAATAATACATTAGAACATGATGTGATATACTCCCAGTCGTCATTCTTAGAAAACACTTCTTTCAGCAGTAAACAAATGTAAAACAAAATAATAAACAAAAGAGTCAAAATCAATGTTATAATATTTGTTACTTAGAAAATCTAAATATTTTATTTTTCCTTTGGAAACTGGAATTATACGTAGAGAAGTAATAAAATTAGATAACTTTTTGGAACAAAAGACGAAATTAAGTACTGGATCATTCTATAAAAATAAAGTTCAACCATTATATATTGTGTATTAAAAAATAAAATAATAAATTTCACTTTAATTATTCATGATTGCAAACAACCTTAGTCTTAATCTAAATTTTAATTATTTTAAGCTATCTTGAGCTCTTTGGTCGTATTTGATTTTTAGCTAAAATTTTTGTCAGATTTTAAAAAAGCAACAGCTTTTAAAAACAGTCCATATGATAACAGTATTATTTATGAGAAATTCTGAAAATGAATTCTATTTTTACTTTTTTCTTCTCTGAATTAAAAAGTTATTAGAATATGTTTTTAAAGAAATATTAGCCTAAAATAAATAGTAAAACAAAGTATTTAATAAACAGAGGAAAAATCAGAAGTGTAGGACTTAGAAAATATGATTATGAAAAGAATTAAACCATAAAATACACCACCTTTAAAGAAGTCTTCCTTTAAGCACAAAAGGAATGAGGGGACATTTAACAAAATACCTACTTAAAAGGGGTTTTATTAATACTGGTGAATGAATGAGAAAATAAATTATAATTTAAATATTTAAGTCTATTTAAAGAAAAGGGGGGAAAAGTTTTTATTAATTTAAGAGAAGGAACATTAATTATTTACTGAAGAATGCCTAGTATTTTTTTTTAGCACAGTTAGTGTGGTGCTTAACTTTTTGCAAACTTTTTTGTTGCTCTTGCATGTGTAGATATTTGTTCTTGGATTTAAAAAAAAAAAAAAAAAAAAAAAAAAAAAAAAAAAAAAAAGGAATGCTAATTACATATTTTTTAAGTGCTTGCTTCACAATCCCCGCCCCCCAAGGAATAATAAAATTTTAGTAAGTATAAATGCTATATTGTTTCTATGCAGTAATATTGTTTATCCAATTATTAACAGCATTTCATAAAATATATTGTTTATTAATAAACTTTTACCAACTGGTTTTCGTCTACTTATATAAAACACCTGAAAATGTAGCTAAACTGGGTCAATAGTTCTGTAACAACAGAAAAAAAAACCCCACTTAAATTTAAAATAAACATATCAAGATTCAAAATGACTTAACATAGTAAATAATTTTTATGTGTGCATAGATAACCAACAGTGATTTGAACTTTTTCAGTCCCAATTAGTGTCACAACATCTATAATGTTTTACTATTATTATTATTTTTGTAGAAAACTTTCTTCTGAATGAAAAATAGTCACACTTTACAGATTTTAAGTTTATATATATATATATATATATATATATATATATATATAAAATTAATACCGAAAGGTTGCCTTACAGAAAAGAATTTTAACTAACTCTGTAGGGCGACTCATAGAAGAACTCCTACTGAATATAATGATAATTTAAGAAAATATCAGAGCATGAATATCATGATAATTTAAGAAAATATCATTAAAAACGAGCAAAATTTCAGTTCTGCCTGAGTCTGGGCACTATTTTTCATTAATGCTAATTTAACTATCCAACACTTCATGATAAAAGTTAAATTTTTGTGTAAAACCCCTTATGAACCAACTTCTTTGAAGAAAAACAAAAATTCTGCTCATCATTATTACTAATATATTCTTAAATTTTCATGATATTCAACCATTTTTTTTATTCATTGCTCTATAGAGTTTCCTAAAAGCTGTGCAATTCAAAAACTGTAATCTTATGCATATATAGATTAAAAAAAAAAAAAAAAAAAAAGTCAGACCTTAAACACTTTAAAATTTTTAGCTTTTTTAATTTAAAATTTAAAAATCAGAAGTATCTCTACTCAACTTTCTGAACATTTTATATTACCAAACGTTTAAACAAACTTCATTCAACACAATTGGATCTAGTGTTCAGGCACTAGGGCACTTAAAATGATTTGAGTGTATAGGCCACAATGTATAAGAATACTTTTTTTTGTAGCCCTGTAAAAGACTGAAGGGCATACACACGCTACAATTTATGCAGCATGTAACACAGTGCATAAATTGTAGCGAGTGTATGCCCTTTAGTTTTTCAGTGACCTACAATATGTGTACCTAATTTGATGTCAATCGAATGCACCATTTACACAATAGCTCACTTTAAATGATTTGTGTTTTTAGGCTGTAGTATATAAGAATTACTTTTTGCAAGCCAATGAACTTGCTATCAGATCTACGCACACCAAAATCTATGCAGGTTATGAGACCATGACCTTTTATATACATGTCAAATTTGTGCTCAATCGAATGCAGCGTTTAGACGATAGTGCACTTTCAAAATTTCCATCTATTGGCCATAATGCAAAAGAAATCTTTTTCATAGTCCCATACATATCAGAATCAATACTGGTCTTATGAGGCTGGTTTATAACATATATACCAAATTTGAGCTCGAATGCAGAGATAAGTTGACAGAAAATTGAGAAAAATTGATAGAAAATCTACAGGTTATATGGACAAAATATTCAAAAGAATTTCAATTTTAGAAAAATATGAAAATTTGGTTAAATATCTTAACTTTTAGAGGACTACATCTACTAAGCAAAAAATATATTGTCATATTTTCTGCAAATTTTGAGAAAAATTGGAAGAAACTCTACAGGTTACACGGACAAAACATTAAAAAAGATTTCAGTTCTAGAGAAATATAAAAAATGGGTTATATCTACTGATTCTAAGCAAAAAAATATAAATGTACCAGTAAGACTGAATATGAGTTTTAAACAAAATCAAATGATAAACAATTTTACACTTGAAAAATATGAAAAATAATTAAATAAAAAAGACATGTCAAAAAACAAAGGAAGCAAAAATTGTTTTTTTCTCCCCATGGTGGCAGAATTTTTAAAAATAAAATTTTCTATTTCATAAAACAAAAAGTAAAAAGTCACTAAACATACTAAATACTATAAAATATTAAAAATTATTTTTGTAGCTTAAGACTAATCAACCTAGTTGGATCTTCTCAGTTTTAAGTGAGCTCAATCACAAAACCATTAAATTAGTCACAAATATGAAGATGAAACACTTCTGGAACACAAACATTCCCATTTGCGTGTTAATCTGAAATATATTTTTTAAAGATCATTCATATCCAAAAATGAAGAAATGTACAGAGTAGATATATTAGTTGAAAACACTAGTTCAATCTATAATTTGTTGTTATTTTTGGAATTGTGGCTGCACAAATTGAGAATGGTCAATATTTTTGGAATTATAATCTAATATTTAATATATATGTATGTATTTATAATACACATAACATATACAATTTATTTTATTTTTTTTTTTTTATGTATGCTTACTATTTTTACTTCAAATTATTATATTAAATGAAATCATATGGACAAATGATTAAACAAAGACATTCCAAAATGGATTTTATTTCTATTTTAAAATGTATCTAAAGACAGAACCACTGTCTGTTCAGTACATAAATATTTTATTCAAAAAGATGAACCATCCCTGTAGTACTACACAAGAGCTCTGTAATAATGGAGGTTTGTCCACATATACAGATAACTGCAGAAATATTTAACATATAACTAGCTGTTTTCCCCATAAGAGTGACAAAATAAATATTGATTAATGATTAATATAAATGCAAATAAAAAATTCAAGATAAAAAGAATCTATAAAACCTTAAATTGCTAAAACAGACAATTAAAAACAATCAAGTTACTCTTGATGAAATTTAAGAATGGGTGACAAGTTTTGACTGTTAGTCTAATATATACTGAAAGCAAATGATATAGATATTAAAATACCATTTTAGTAAATTCTGCAATATTAAACTCTAATCCAAAAGATAAAAATATTTTCTGAATTTCACTCTGTAGATATATGGACAAAAAAAGCAACAAGGCATGATATTAGTGGTACACATCTTAGTTAAACATTTTACACTTGACTGACAGTGTCACAAACAAGTACACAACAGTGCAAGATTCATCCAAGCCTCCAATAAAAGATGCTCTGACTTAGCTTCCAAATTCAGTTTGTTTGGTATGTAGTTAAAAGAGCTGCATCAACGGGTTCCATACAGGAAGGACACGTGAATGATCGCATAAGCCAGTCATCAATACAGTCTGTGTGATAGATATGCATGCATGGAAGAAATCGGATGGGGTCCCCAAACATAAATTCTCCCATACATATGACACACCTGATAAAAGAAAAGCAAAATGATGTTATTGCTGCATTTTCATTTTACAAAATAAATAATAATACAAACAAGGTTGAGACATTTTTCGTCAGTACAGTATCAATAAGTATTTTTGATAATGAAAAGCTATAGTAAAACTTTGTAACTTCATAAATAAAAATTACACCTTACAGAGTGTAACAATGAAAGTCTTTTGATTTGCATAACAGATTTTCTAAACTTTTTAAACACACTATATTTAGCATGTTAAAATTATGAATTACATTTTAGGTGGAGTACTACAAATTACAAGAACACAAACTTCTAGAAATTGAATTTTATACATTTTTTGATACACTTGCCAAAAAAAAAAAAAAAAAAAAAAAAAAGAGTACAGCTAATGAAAAAAAGAAAAAAAAGACCACTTGCTCTTTATTTGACCCTTGATCATCATACAGCGTATAAATCATTCATTTGCAAATAAGGTATACTTTACCTTACTATTAATTTAACTTGCATAAGGGGCCGTCTTCATACTTAATACTGCATCAACTTCATTTTTTTTTTTTTTTTTTTTCAATGGCAAAACTCAATTTTAACTTTATTAAACAAAAGAAAACCTTTACATTACCCTAAATGCACATTTTCATCAAATTCCAACGACAATTTCTGGAGGTATTGTGAATTCTTTTTTGTACAGTTTTAAGGGATTTTCTGCAAATTGAAAAAGGCTATATGTAGGTTCCAAACGTTTCACATTTCAATTACTTTGCTCGAGATAGTTAAATACTGCTTTCAGTTTTAAACTTTCTTTTTTTTTGTACTGAGAATATTAGGGGTAGAAATTAGACTATTTACACAGTGGTCTAAACAACCTGTAACTTCATAACTTCCTTGGTCAGTATGATTTGAAAAACTTTCCATTTTGAAATTGTTATAGAGTACTTGAAGGTTCTCTTAGATAGGTGAAATGTTGTCAGGACTGAGAAGCCTGTTCTCTGCTCTTCAGACTACAAGCATGAATTTTACTCAGCTTTGGTTTCATTATTGAAAATTTATTTGTTTGAATTTCACATGAAAAGTGCAATTACTTTTTTGCTGACACAATATTATCCCTGTGTTTGTTATTTCACTTTCTTCATTTGCTATTATCATCTGCAGTATGCAATATTTTTACTACACTTTTGCAGTACTTAGATTTATAGTCTGATGAAAATTTAGACCCCAAAAAAATGTGACTTTGAATATTTCTTGAATGTTTGATAAAGTATGTGGAAGTCCAAAGACTTGATGTTTCAGATATTAAAAAAGGTCAAATTCATGTTTGGAATGTTGAGGATGTTAGTTTTTTAAAAATAAGACATTGTATTGGTAGGACATACATCTAATTCTAAACATGGAAAATATTTTATAAGAGAGGAAATATTACTTAATGCAACAATAGACGCTTTATAGAATCACCACCAAACTGTGCAAACCTCCAATTTATTTGCTTCAAAATTTGCTATTTTTTAAAACCTCCAACTTTTACTATTTTTGTGCAAAAGAAATCTAATTTACATTTATTTTATGCAATTTTTAAAAAATTGACAGTTAATAAATTTATATATAGTCCCTTAACTCATGAAAATAAGACATTTTAATTAATATAAATTAAACAACTGAACATAAAAATTTGAAATTTTGCACAGCTATGTAAAATTACTTTCTGCATTTATTTCAATCAACATTTGGCTAAGTCACAATACATATTTTTTAAATATTAATTTAATAATCCAAAACTTATATTAATATTTTATTAAAAATTATAACAGTAAATTATGTTTGAGTCCTTTAGTTCTAATAGTACAAATAAAAATCAGCTTCTTAATATCAATATTATATGAGATATGAATTAAAGTGGGAAAGATATTCTAACATAGGGGGAGGTGGATATTGGAAGTTCATAACTCACTCATTTTCAGTTCAAATTTGAAAAATGGTGCCTGGGATTAAAATGAGCTAAATTTTTGAAATATAAAATGAAATCTAGGGGTTGCTATTGAAAAAAAAAAAGTCGGTCTGTATTTAAATATGGAGATGGCCCCTTATGCAAATTTTATGTATAGCAAATTAAAGCATATGTTAATCACAAACGATTGATATATGTAATTTTACTGCACGACAAAGGATGGCCGAATAAAGAGCAAATAGGCATTTTGTTTTCCTTAGCTGTACATTAACCTTTTTTAGGAGGTCAAATATTTGATAGTTAGCAAGGTAGAAAATGGCAATGTCTGGCAGTGACAACTTCAGTCTAATATAAAGAGATTAGGTTGCAGCATAGTGTTTCATGATTGGCATTAAATTTCACCATTTGAAGGGGGTAGGGGGAAATTCTGACAAAAATGAACAAAATCATAATTTTTGACTTTTAACATAAAAAAAGAGCATTTTAAACAGTTTATGAATCCTAATAATGATGCACACTGAACAATATTTGGTAATTTTAATTATGTTCTGTTAAAATAGACAAAATTCAATATTTTATACAAATAAGCATGGGCGCCCATAGGAATTTTTCTAGGGGGGGGGGCAAACTTCAAAAAAAAAATTCTAGAGGGGACAAATTTCAAACTTTTAACAAATTTAGTTCTGGTTTTGCCATTTGTTTACATCATGAGACATTAACCTAAAACTCTAGGGGGGGCAAGTGCCCTACCTTGCCCCCCCTTATGGGCGCCCATGCAAATAAGTAAAATAAATTATGAACAAGGAAACTTTTTTTTTAAAAAAGTATTTACCAAAGATCAGTTGTTATGACCAGGGGGTCGAAATTTGCGGTTGCCCGCTTGTGCTTGCCCAGGACAATCAAATTTTTAAATGGCAAGTAAAACAAAAAATTCAGTTGCCCCTCGGGCATCCGAGAAAAGCAACTATTCTCCTTTTAATTCCTTAGCTTGAAAATGTAGTTTCCTATTTTTATTTTTATTTTGTAATAATGGCAGTTTTATGAATAAACATTTGACAACTTATTTACATTGTAACGGCTGTGTGTTCTTAAAAATTTTGCGTAGTGAAAATTTTAAGGGCAAGAAACTTCATTTTCGGGCAACCGAAAAAAAATCACACGATTCTACTTATTATGACTGAATAAAGTGCATTCAGTTTTCTCCATTTATTGAGAACTCCATGATTAATCAAAAAATAAGTAAAAACTACAGTGGAAACTGGTAAAATAACCACCCGTCTGTGTGATATTTTTTGTAAAAATTTACTTAACCACCACATTTTGCCTTTCTAAGCTGATCTGATCATGTTTAAGGTGACCAATTTTGTTATTGCAGAAGATGGTAACATTAGCCAGGTTCCACTGTAGTAATGAAAAACCATACTCTCTGTTTTTCTTGCTTCCATCATATTTTCCAGTAGGAAGATGTTGTATTAGACCTATCCTTTGAGCAATTTTTATTTGCTCTTCTTCTGTTAATTGTGAAGCTGGACGACTGACATTTGGAGATGGATAATATATAGGAACAGACACTGTTTCCTAGGAAGATAACCAAGACATACAATGTTTCAATATAAATTGATCAAAGATAATACAAAACTCTTTAACATGCACTGTACATGTTTAACACATGCAAACAAATTTTTATGATGAACAAATGATTAGCTTTTTAATGCATTAGCAGGTGTTGATCTGGAAATTTCTTCTAGGGTCCCATTTTTGTGAAAATTGTTTATTTTGGGAATTTTAGTATCTATTTTTTGTAAATTTCAACATCTATTTTTGGGAATTTTCATAAAAGGTTTTGCAAAAGTCACTTTTTATCTTAAGTAAAAAAAAAAAAAAGAAAATTAAAATATGTTGTAAAATGCCAATGAAGGGTTATTTTAATTGACTATAATTTTGTGAAGGGGCCGTTTTAATCGATTGTAATTTTGTGAAGGGGGCCATAAAATGGACCCAAATTTCGCCTGCATCAATCCCTAATTAGGTACTCAACAAGAAAGTTACATGATAGCTTTTCCCCCCCATTAATTTGAAAATGTCCTTTAAAGCATTTTATTATATATTAATTTTTAAATGAAAAATAGAAACATAATTACTCTATACTATAGAGAAATGACGGTAATATATAGATTCCTAGCTAGATTATATAGACCTGCTCAGCATGCATGGATACATTCACAGAGAATTCCAAGGTCTTGCAGAGATTTAGGTTTTAGGGGAATTTAAAAAAAAATGGATAATTATCCTGGAGAAATAGTTTTTAAGTTACTACAGTACATATGTGTAAGTTTCATTCATATACAAGTGCATTGCTTCAACTAAGATCATACCACTCAGGCAGGCAAACAATTTTGGTGCCCTCATCTTTCCATTTTAATACTCCCCTCAGCATGATGCTTAGGGAATGTGCCCTGTTTGCTGCCTCCTTATTATGGTCCTGTATATGTTTCCGAATGTGCATTGCATATTCTGTTATCCTGGGAATTATGAGTTTGCAGATATGATTTTGGATTATTTGTGCAGATATTTTATTTTATTTTTTTTATCTTCTATGTAGAGATTAAAAGCAACTAATTATTATTTAAAGAAAAATGAAAACAAAGCACATTAAAAAATAATTTGCAAGACACTGTACACTTTACCATAAATAGCTACAAAAAAATAAAAAGTATGACAAAAATGCTTTTTTGTTTGCTGTAGCGGCAGTGTAGAAGAGGTAGGGGTGGATGCTTTAGGCTTGAATCCAATTTTTCCCTTAAGACATTTATTTAATCTTATACCATAATTTAATCTCCAAGAAATGAAATTTGCAGTATAGCTATTATAGACAATGCAATTATGAAAACTATTTTTCAGAAAGGCATTAAACCAATTTCAACAGATAATTACTGCATACTTAAAATGAAATGATGAAATGACTGCATATTTATTTACACTTCTTTGGAGAGTTTTCGAAAAACCTTCGATAATCTCTACGACAGTTAGATTAGGATTGATTAATTAACCTTTTTGCTCAAAATATTAAAAACTAACAAATTATGCACACCTATACATGGTGTGGAAACAATGATAAAAGTAGCAAGAAGCATTATACATAGTTAAGTAATAAAAACTCGACTAATTTAGTATTTTTCCTTAAAAATAAATTTAAAATTTAACTTTTGAACCACTTTCTTTTAATGCTTTAATGAATATTAAATCAAATGTTGAATTTAACAAATAGCGCAATAATCTAAAAAATTTCATAACATGCATGATACAATAAATCGTCAATATTACTGCTAACTAAAGTATATATATATAGAATGAGCCTTTCTATTCTAGATAATTTAATTAAAGCCATGACAGAAAATGGAATAACCTGGTATGGTGGTGGTGGTCCTAATTGATCAGACGATGATTCACGAGCACTCTGATTTTCACGTAATAAAGATATGTCATCAGTTGAAACGGATTTCAGACAATTTCCCATATTTCAATAAAAATAATCACAGCATTACGATCTTTATGCATATATACAAAAACTAAGGAACTTTTAGCAGAGCCATTAGAACAATGGACTTAATAAATAAGGAACAAAACAAAAGGATAAAAGTCGAGAAATTCTGAATATATTCCTGCTATACACACATGAGATTTTGCACCGAATTCGGTGCTTTGGATAAAATAATATTTAAATACGTAAATATCATGTCATTCTTGATATTTATTGTCGCACACCAGATTACATCGCAACAGTCAACACAAAACAGCTGAGGACAGACAACAAAGATGCAATACGACAGCCAATCAAATGGCAGTAAATATTGCAGACAGTTAAAGCCCTTTTGTTGGTGTCTTCTTCTTAGGTCAGGAAATAATAATTAAAAAAAAAAAAAAAATCAAGAGCCACTGGCTGGATGAATTTTTTTCCGCTCCAGATTTAAAAGTAAATAGGGAAAGTACTGACATTTAGTTTTAAATATTGATTCACAATAGAATAATTGTATCAAATAAATTTATTTAGTTTTAAGAATTTATTTTGTTCAATGAAACAGCAAGTTGGCGGCAGTTTTGACTTTCGGTTTGTTTTTCTCATGGTTTTCAGGCTTTCGGGTCTTCTAATGCTTCTGAGAATTAAGATTACGTTGTAATAAAATTTTGTTTCCAAAGTTTTCTAGGATTGAACGGATTTTAATTAATTCACCATACCATGGCAGAATCTACTTTGAATAATGATAACATAAATCTTGAAGATGTAGTACATATGAAAGTTAGGCCTCTATGTAAACCTGATGTACATTTGAAGAAATCAAGACATAGGATATTTAACGAAAATTCAATTGATCTAATGTATGTGTGCATTGTATTTTATTGAAATGAAAGTTGTATATTTTGAATTTAAAAAGTAATTCGTACTGTGTAATTTTTTATTTAATCTTTGTTTCTGAAAAAAATCCTGCGCTAATGCTAATTCGTTATTACGAATGATGTATCAGAATTACGTAATTGTAAAAAAAGAATTCAATGTTTGTTTGCCTTGAATAAACCATTAATATTTATAGTAGCGGAAATAAAGTAAGGCTAAGGTATCCATAAAATGGGTATGAAAACAGCCCCTTTTTATTCACTGGCTATTTTACTGTGTACTTACGTATTATCCCGGCGGTCATTCCCACCAAACTATTTTTTCTTCAAATGTGTTGGCAAACTGTTGCCAATCGTATTCCAAACCATAAACAATTTCATGTGGCCGGCATTTATCTTTGCGAAAAATCGCTGGTCTTGGCGGACCGCTGGGATAATACGTAAGCACGGGTAGTATTTTTTTAGAAGATTTGTTTTTAAATTCAATTACAGTTACTTTCGTTTTATTTTCTAAAGATTTACGCATTTAAGCAGTGCTTTTAATTATGAAATACACTGTCAAATATATCACTTTCACTGAGTCTATATAATGTATTCAAATGAATTTACTTCAATAATTTAATTTATCTTTTGCGCCACGCTGTCCACAAAAGGGCAAGTAAAATTTGCGTAATTATTTAGTTAGTGTCATTGTAACCAAACTAAGTATACAAATTAACATATGGCAATATAAATAACCACAATACTACTCTACACAGTAATAAAAATGGCTTGTTTTTCTTCAATAGCATTTTTTAAACATGGGAAATACTTTCTTCGAACGGTTATTCCTATAAAGTTTATTTATATTAAATGAAAAATAAGCTTAAAGAAACTTAAAAGTTAGTTCATCATGACCGCCGGGATAATACGTAAGTACCATTAAATTATTAAAATAAATTCATTTGAATACATTATATAGACTCAGTGAAAGTGTGATGTATTTGAGAGTGTTTTTCATATTTAAAAACATTGCTTAAATACATGAATCTTCTTTAGAAAATAAAGCGAAAATAACTGTAATGGAATTTAAAAACAAATCTTTAAAACTCCCAGCAGGGTGTCACTCAAAATTTGATATCATTATTTTTAAGACCCATATTTAAAATTCATATAGCTATAAAGTAAAAATGCTGCGTCACAAATTTTTAGCCCATTAAGGGTTTTTGCATGGGGCAAATCATTACAGGGTTTCTACAGACCTGGAAAGTCAGGGCAAATGAGTTTTGGTCAGGGATTTGGGAAAAAAGTCAGAGAAATTAGCAGAAATTGAAGAAAAGTCAGGGAAATGCAAGAAAATTTGAATTTTGCGGTAAAATCAAGAAAATATTTGCTGTTTGAACCTAAGTATAGAAATTATTTTATTTTCATTTTTCCATTCAACATATAAATAATTTTAAAATGTGTTGTTTATGGGCATATCTTGTGCAGTCAAAATATGCTTAATTTTATCCTAAATTATTATCAAACATGGTTTTTGTTAGAATCCAGTGATGTCAAGTAAGATTCTTGTATATATTACTTTAATATTATTATTATTTGTAAAAAAAGGGGGCAAAATATATAAAAAAATATTAATTAAAGGATGTAATGTTAAAAATAGAAACACAAAATTCGGGAAAGCACACACAGCATATTAATAATCCAAATGGGTCTTCCCTATTTTCTTTCCCCATTCCATTAAGTTGGAAAGTTTATCATTATTCATGAGTGTGATTAAACAAAATTAAAATTGATATTTCTAAACATCCTTTTTTCTGGATGTAATGCATTAGAAATAGATGGGAAAATGCTGCACAGAAAAATTCACTATTCGAACTGAATGAAAGTTTTAAAAACTTGTTCAGGTGTATTTATAATCCAAGAAGCAGACGATAAATTATTTTAGCATCATTTAACGATGATAGAACATCAGTCACGTGATACAGTAGGTTTCTTGCAAATTTATATTAAATGAAAAATAAGCTTTCATTAAGTTGTGCCAAGTGCTAGAATCATCTTCTCAAAATCGCATATCAACCATTTCATTTTTGACCAAATTAAAAAATTGCACATTTTAGTCTCGGGAAAATTTCTAAGTCCTATTTTTCTTTTGAGTATAAAACATTTCATTCCTGCTCTGATTTCACATGCACACAATATTTTAATTAATATAACCTTACAAATAATCTAAACAAACAAAAAATCGTTATTCTTTTATTTTTACTTTCGAGTCTGAATCATTTAATAAACTTGCCAAATATGGCAACCTAGATATGCTTAATCCTCACTTTTTCTACTGGTGGGGGTTACAATTGCGAAATGGCAGAAAGCAAAAAATTAGCCTTTTGCATCACGTTTTTTATCGATATCTCCTAAAATAATTAGAATTTTTTTTTTAAATGCTTCGAGGTATACCCGGGAGAATGGAGTCATGGATGGGGATCAATGGAGTCATGGAGAATTTCCATACAAAATTTGGTAGGTCTACAATCACCTGTCTGGGAGCTACGTGAGACATAGACAAACGGACATTTTACACTTTATTTTATATACAGGGTGTCCAGTGCTAACGCTGTCCAATGGCTATTTCTTAAACTGTTAGTCAGAGACACATAGTTCCAGTTGAAAAATTGCTTTATATTGTATAATCTATTATATCAGAAACGATTGAAGTCAATAAATAAATTCCTTTAAAGTTTACGAAATTTTAATTTTTATAACCCCCCCCCCCCCCCCCCCCGATCCTATCAATTATATTCAGAAAAAATTTCTTTATACAATTTCATGCACAATTAAAAAACAATTGTCCTTATATGACCAAAATTCACAGAGTTATGAAGCAACAAACATTTTGACTTAAGTCACTTTTCCACGTTCAAAAATGTCCTGTTACGGTGAACCGTTTTTGGACTGGATAAATATTTAAATTTTAAATTATAGGGTTTAATTTCATTTTCTGGCATAATGCTGCGAAAGAAGAAAAACTAATTTTAGAATACTAATCTTTAAGCAGAAGGTTAAAGCGAGGCTCTATAAAAATTTATCCGCGGTCTTTCAAAAATATTTTCTCTAAATGAAGTAACAGAATTTTAATAAGTTGTGAAAATCAAAAAATGTTTTGTCGAAAGAAAGGGAAATTTATTAAAAAGCTAGAACATCTAAACTTTTAACAAATTTTTGAGTGTATTTGAATAAATTGAAATGAAATATCATGTTTTAGGTAAAATGATTGGTTGACAATAATTGCTTGAGATTCAGTTTCCCTGCTGATATGGCAACGGACTACAAACATTAAATTTTAATATTTTACTGGAATTGAAAAACTGATGTTTAAGTTACTTTGTTAGTGTTTGTCTAAAGTTCATGATATTTGAATTCATAGCTTATTGAGTATAAAAAGCAGAAGATGATGTTTAATACTAATAAATATACTGAAATGGTGTTACTTTATGGAGAATTTCATCGAAATAAGCAAGAGGCTGCGAAGCAGTATGCTATAAAATTTCAGAATGACAATCGCCCATTTGCTAGTACAATATCAAACGTAGTGACACGCTTAAGGGAAACCGATGTCCGGCAGTGGTCTGAGTGCTAAACTCCATTCACGGCAAGTGAAGCAATATCCGTCTTGGCTAGTGCTTGGGAGGGTCAATTTCCTCTCAGCTCGATGGCTGTGGGACCGTAAACGCTAATGGGAGCTGGTACACATAAAATCCGTCGTGGCTCTAGTGTCCTCCAAGTTGTTAAACGATACATCTAGGGGTGCCGATTTCAGGGGGTTGGTCCCTGCTCTGTAATTAGTTCAAAATTAGGGGACCCCGAGCTGAGTTGGACTTCCTCCCACTGGAGCTCATTAAAATGGAAGCCGCCCCATTCTTCCCATCACCTGCCTGTTTGGGGGATCTGGTACCACCTTGCGGTTGCTAGAGGGCATTAGCAACAACAACAACAACAAAAGAGAAATCGGTAGCGGTCTAAATCGTAAAAGATCAAGTAGCATCAAGGATTTAAGAAAGCATGTGCATGTGGAAGATATCCTAGGATATGCTCTCGCTCATCCACAGTCTAGTGTAAGAAGCATTAGTGAAGCATGTGGTTATTCTAAATCACAAGTATGAAATATTTTAAGTACATATGGTGCATATCCATATCACCCCATTTTAGTAGAAGATTTATTGCCTGGAGACAAAGAACATAGATTTGATTTCTGCAATTTCGTTTTGAATAAGCAAAATGATCATATAAAGTAAATAAAAAACTTTGTAAAAAACACACATAAGATGTTAAAGGTAAGAAGATACGTACATTTCGGCCAAAAATTGTTTAGGCCTTCTTCAGTCCAAGCCCTAACTGAGTTCCTTGTGACGAAGGGCTTGGACTGAAGAAGGCCCAAACAATTTTTGGCCGAAATGTACGTATCTTCTTACCTTTAACATCTTATCTGTGTTTTTTACAAAGTTTATTTACTTTATCGTTTAACACCAGTAATTTGAGTGTTTTTTCCAAAATGATAATATGTCTTATACATTTTTAGAAAGTGAATATATCAACCTTTCAAGTATATTAGGCAAGTTGGAGTGTATAGGCTGATTATTTTACCAACTATGCGAAAAATTCCAGAGCTGGGGCTCGAACCCAGGACTACCGCTTAACGTGCGGGTGCTCTACCACTGAGCTACTCTGGGACGATTCCCAGATGAAATTTCTCGCTTTTGAACGTTGGCATTTATCATCTTCCTCTGCAAACCACAGATGGAACAGATGAAACAATTAATTCGCGACAACTCATTACGCCGCGGAAGTTTTATACATTTTTAGAAAGTGAATATATCAACCTTTCAAGTATATTAGGCAAGTTGGAGTGTATAGGCTGATTATTTTACCAACTATGCGAAAAATTCCAGAGCTGGGGCTCGAACCCAGGACTACCGCTTAACGTGCGGGTGCTCTACCACTGAGCTACTCTGGGACGATTCCCAGATGAAATTTCTCGCTTTTGAACCGTTGGCATTTATCATCTTCCTCTGCAAACCACAGATGGAACAGATGAAACAATTAATTCGCGACAACTCCATTACGCCGCGGAAGTTTTATACATTTTTAGAAAGTGAATATATCAACCTTTCAAGTATATTAGGCAAGTTGGAGTGTATAGGCTGATTATTTTACCAACTATGCGAAAAATTCCAGAGCTGGGGCTCGAACCCAGGACTACCGCTTAACGTGCGGGTGCTCTACCACTGAGCTACTCTGGGACGATTCCCAGATGAAATTTCTCGCTTTTGAACCGTTGGCATTTATCATCTTCCTCTGCAAACCACAGATGAAACAATTAATTCGCGACAACTCCATTATGCCGCGGAAGTTTTATACATTTTTAGAAAGTGAATATATAACCATATACTATATTATACTATAGATAATATATTCACTTTCTAAAAATGTATAAAACTTCCGCGGCGTAATGGAGTTGTCGCGAATTAATTGTTTCATCTGTTCCATCTGTGGTTTGCAGAGGAAGATGATAAATGCCAACGGTTCAAAAGCGAGAAATTTCATCTGGGAATCGTCCCAGAGTAGCTCAGTGGTAGAGCACCCGCACGTTAAGCGGTAGTCCTGGGTTCGAGCCCCAGCTCTGGAATTTTTCGCATAGTTGGTAAAATAATCAGCCTATACACTCCAACTTGCCTAATATACTTGAAAGGTTGATATATTCACTTTCTAAAAATGTATAAAACTTCCGCGGCGTAATGGAGTTGTCGCGAATTAATTGTTTCATCTGTTCCATCTGTGGTTTGCAGAGGAAGATGATAAATGCCAACGGTTCAAAAGCGAGAAATTTCATCTGGGAATCGTCCCAGAGTAGCTCAGTGGTAGAGCACCCGCACGTTAAGCGGTAGTCCTGGGTTCGAGCCCCAGCTCTGGAATTTTTCGCATAGTTGGTAAAATAATCAGCCTATACACTCCAACTTGCCTAATGATAATATGTCGTTCGTTAGTGACATTATGTTTATCAATGAGTGTCAGTTTACCAGATAGGGTGTTATAAATACACAAAATAATCACTATTGGTCTCTGCAAAACCTGCGTATCATTCGCCCGAACAGACATCAAGTGTGTTGGTCGATAAATGTTTCGTGCAGCATATGGAAAGAGACCTTAATTGGGCCATTCTTTTTTTGATGGCGCTTTAACATCCAAAAGATATGTACAGATTTTAGAGGGCTCAGTGACTGACTTAGACAAGTGCGTTTCACTACAAGAGTGGTCATAAATGTGGTTTCATCGTGATGGTGCTCCAGCACATGAATCACTAAAGCCTTGTACTGTTCTCACAGAAACATTTGGAAATAATATAATTGGGTACGGCGGTCCTGTTGAGTGGCCTCCAAGATCACCAGACTTGAATCCCTTAGATTACTTTCTCTGAGGTTTCTTGAAAAATAAAGTATGTGGAAAAGCATTAACAAATCCTTCAGACTTACTAAATCGCATATGTATAGCATGCTGATGTGTAACACCGAGTATGCTACGCAAAGTACAAGAAAGAGTTTTTGACGCGGGTGCATGTTTGCATTGCAGCCGAAGGAAGCTACTTTAAGCAAATGTTACTCTAATAGAATTTGTAATATTATTTTTAAGTTTCTGAAATTGCATATATTCATATTTTAAAATGTTTGATATTCTTATTTAATGTTCATTGAAAAGTTTAATTCCCTTTTTTTTTAATTTTATGTTATTTTATACAAGTTCATTTAAAAAACTCTTTAAAAAGTTCTTTTTTCAGTATAAGTTATATTTTTATGTTAATTTATTGGATACACATAGCTAAGCATTAATCTCCTTTATTGTAATCTACAGTCATAAAATAGTTAGTGAAATTGTTGATAAATATTAAAAGGCTCAAAACCATGTACATTAATTTTTCTCAAATTCATTTTGTATACAACCCCTATTTCACAGCTCGAAAAGTGCTCTAACTTTAAGCAACTTTAACTCGGCAAATTTTGGTTGTAGAAGGATTAATTTTTTTTTATTGTGCATGAAATTGGATAAACAAATTTTTTCTAAATATAACTCATAGGACCGGGGGACTGTATAAAATTTTAAATTTCGTAATTTTTATAGGATTTGATTTATTGACTTCGATTGTTTCTCATGTAATAGATCATACAATTTAAAGCATAATTTGCAATTGAAACTATGTGTCTCTGACTAACGGTTTAGGAAATAGCCATTGGACAGCATTAGCACTGGATACCCTGTATATAGATAATGTTAAAATTACTTTTCAAAGCGTAACATTTGCTTGAAGTTTCTATATTAATATGAATTATTTTAGTAATTTACTATAGTTTCTACTTAATTTTAGACATTCATTTGGCTATCAGTGTACTTGTGGTGGAAATTTGTGTGTCTTAAAAGAAAATGTTATCATCATAATTGCTGGGAATTATTTGAATTTATTAAATACTGCTACTCAGACTGGAAAATTCATGCCTTCAATTAATGGAGCTGGTTTTGCCTGCACTGCTGTAAGAATTATTTAACTGTTTCAATTCTTAGGTACTTTATAAATTCATTTAAAAGAGAACCCGCTTATGTTGTTGTTGCTCATCTCACATTAATGGTGTATTTTGAAAAAAATCATTTGATTTTGAAACATAAATACGAAAAAAGAAATTGCGGTTGCCTTAAGGTAATGAAAGAATTTATATTTCTTTAACCAGTTTAAATTTTGTTACAAAAAACTATGTAATAACATCTAATAAAAATGGTCTGAAGTTTAATTTTTGGTCTTTCATTAAAATTTTTTTCTTGGACATGGCTTCAAAAAACTATATTTTTCCATATTCAGTTTGGATTAAAGATTGTGTTGCACAGTGATCATTATGTATAAATTCTCATTAACTTAACATTTCTTGTGGTGTAAACTTTACTATGTTTCAGTTTATTGTTGCTAGCTGTTGAGAATAATGATTATTACAAATAATTACATATAGGTAATCCAGAGAAAAGTAGACTTCTTAAACAAATTTTGTAGGAGGTAATTTCGTAGCTTTTAAGGAGTATTTGGTCCTTAAATACTCCTTAAAAGCTCCTTAAAATTCATTTTGAAAAATGAGTGTTAACCATTTAAAAAAAAAAAAAAAAAAAAATCTCTTTGAGCATTAGAACTTACTGATATTGATTGCATTAGAAAATTTCAAAATTTTCATTTAGATGAAATCAAACTTAAAAAAATTGCATTTAAGCATATGAAGTTTGTTATGTTCCTTGACAATGTATTATTTAATTAGGAAATAATTTTTGCCTGTGGAATTTTTTGTGTTTTTTATTATATTGTTATTGATTAAATAATTTTCTGAGAGCGATGGCTATTATTATTATTATTATTATTTAAGTTTTGGATTTATTTTGCAACAAATAATGCATGTAATGAAAAAAAAAAAAAAAAAAGTTGCTTTATGAAAGGTAATAAAATGACCAATTTCATTTTTCTTTTAGGCTCATCCATCGTCTCATTTTTTTGCTGCTGCTGAGAAAGGACAGAGATTCTGCATAAATGTTTTTTCGTATCCAATGTTAGATCACTGCAAAAGTTTGAAAGAAGAATTATGCATTATGCCGACTTGTATTATGCAATTTCAGTATGATTTCCACTTGTTTATCATTTTATTTATCAAAATTTTTATTACTTCTGAAATTAGGGTAGACTTTCAGCTACATGAATTTTATATTCTTGTGTAAATAAACTTTGTTGGATTGTAAATAAGTTTTTGTAAAATGTCTCAAAAAAAAGTACTGCTCTATGCTAATCATAGGCAATTGTTGATTGCGCACATTTTAAATGTCAGTCTTTTTTTTTTCAGTTTAATAACTACGTTTTTTTATTACAGTCCTCATGGAGATCTTTTAATTGCCGTGTCTGCTGATCCTGAAAATCGAATATGCATTTGGCATTGGGAATTCGAGTCAAATGTCTTTATCTCTGATGACTTATCTAAACCACTGTATAGTATGCATTTTTCTACTCATGATGAAGATACGTTTATTACATCTGGGAAAGGACATGTGACGTTAGTGAATTTTTACCATAAATCCTTAAATTACCCGTAAAATTTTGTTACAAAAAATATCATTTTATGAATAGTTCTGATTAACAAATGAAACATTTCCAAATGAACATTATGTTTTACAAATTTAGTCATAATGAAGTTTCACTTAATCAAAATTTTGAGAATTACAGATTTGATCTTTGGTTTCTTGAAATACATTCTACCAAGGCTTTACTGTAAGTTTAAGACTTTCAAGATGTTACTCATAATATATATGCTGAATGAAATTCCTTAAAACTTGACAGTAAACAACATGATTCAGTAGAAAAATAATTAAATGGAACCTCACTACAATTTAACTTTTTTTTTTACAGAATACTGATTAGCATCATGAAACGTTCTACTTTTTATGTCCAGGCTCACCCACATGATATGCTATCCTCACTATGGCACAGTGGTTATGTCACTGGAAATGGTAGACGGGCGAAATGCGACGGTCCCGAGTTCCGGTCCCATTGTGTGTCCTTTGATATAACCATTCGCAGTCTTCCATGGTTTTCTCTGAAACTTAGTGTAAATATGGGTTAGGACCCTTAGAAAGACCCCTATGCAGGGCACTCCACCCATCGGCCTAGAGCCCACGCACAGCTAATCAGCCATAACCCCACAAACAAACAAAACATGATATGCTACTGATATATATGCAAAAGCATGCATATTTCTCTTAGTAGATAAATGTTTGTGTCTAGAAGATATATGGATTTATTGTTTAACTATAAAAAAAAAAGAACTAACAGTAAAAATTATCTTTAAACTGTAATATTTTTAAAGGCAATATTTAATTAAATTGAGGCACCAAAGATTTTATGCTTTATGCAGCTTTACAGGTTTTCAATTAATGTATATATAAAGTATTATCAAGAGTAAGTGAGATTCAGAAATAAGACAGTGGGAAGGTTAAATGTTATTTTACTACTACTAATAATAATAAACCATAAAAATTAAAAGATTCCACTTTATAAACCTTTTAAAATAGTTATTAAACATTAATTTAGCATTATATTAATATTTTCTTTTAATTTTTTTTTTTTTTTAAGAAACAGAAGTTGATCCTTATATAATTCTGCAAGTTTAGCACATTTGGAATTGTATAATTATGTGTAGTTTTAAATCACTTGTATGTCATTGATTTTCATTTGGCCAAGCTTTTTCATTGAATAGAGTTTGGAAAAGTCCTTTACAAAAGCTAAAATTTAACTTCTAAGAACACACCTATCTGGCTTTAATTTTGTGATAAAAACTGAAAAATTTGCATGCGTAAATTTTTTCCCTATCTACCTAATAAATATCAAAATTAAGATGAACTAACTTTTAAGTTTCTTTGTTTCGAAAAAAGTATTTCCCATCTTTAAAAAATGCTATTGAAGAAAAACAAATCATTTTTATTACTGTGTAGAGTAGTATTATGGCTATTTATATTGCCATATGCTGTGATAATTTGTATACACTCAAGAGTCCTTTATTTTCTTTTAATGAGAAATGTCAAAAAGTCTTCATTTTATTTTTTTTATTATAAAGGAATAATATTGATCTTTTTATGCTAATGTAATATATATTTATGCAGTTCAATTTAGTTCTGATCTGGTTTTATTTGTTCTTTATGTACTACTCAAAATAAAATACTTTTTTTGAATGCTCATATACAATGTAAAAGTTCATTTGTATAATTTAGTTGTCTGAAATTTAAGTGTTCACAGTTTATTTGCAATTTTTAAAAGATAGTTTGTTTATTATGTATTAAATTCATTTTCTATTTTTCATGAATTAGTATTTATATTTGTTTATTTATTTTTCTTGTTGCAACCACGGATCATGATTTAAGTGTCCTCCCCCCTCACCAATATATATGCAATGAAATTACAATCAATAAATTCTGAATGATAGAATCTAAACCTTTTCATCTATCAGCATTTTAAAATCTCAACCATTTTGCCATTTCTTTACGGGAGGTAAATTCTTAATTGTGTTCTGTTCCTTTCTTGGATCTTTTTCCCAGCAAACTGTTGCTGTAGCAACCATGTAAATAGGAAAATCAACTAAGAAACCGTGGGAATTTTAGAATTCCCCCACCCAAACCTCAACTTCGGTGCAAATGTCAGACAGTACGTCACAATCTAAACCAATGAACTAAGTTCCGCATCACATCACCTAGTGTGACGTATCGCCTCCTATGGCAGACAAAGAGGTCAAGTGACACATTTTTATTTTAAGGTGGTGCAAGCAAGGTAGGAATGGCAAATTTTCATATTTCATTAGGTTTTGCTATTTACAAAAATATCTGTGTCAACATCTTGGATAATGTAAACTGGACGCCAGAAAATAAAATAATGTTGGCCCACGACTGTGTGTCTATTGATTTCTACTAAGGGTGGGCTACTTGGTTCGACAACTATTTTCTCTCGTACATTATATTCATTGTATTGTACTTTCCTTCTTTATATATATATATTATATATACACATATATACATAAGAAAATAACCGGAAAAGAAATATGTGTATTTGATTGAAGATTTTGTTATATTTTTAGGTTTTGGAATGTTGCCTGTATTAGAGATGACAGAGACAATATAGCTGAATTAGTAGTCACTCAGCATGAAGAATTGTTTGTAGAATCATCAAAAGTTGATGCGTATTGTACCATCTCTATTTCTGACACTGTAAGTTTTAACATATTAAAGTGTTTGTGATGAAATTGTGAACATAAAACTGTGTTGAATATAAAGAATAAACCAATTTTAATGTATTAATCATGGAAATACATTACAATTAGAAATTGTTTTGTGCATTAGTATATTTAAATATTTATATCAATTGTTTATTGTAAGGCATGCTTTGCCCTTAATAATATTCAAATTAATAGATATCTTTGATAGCTGTTTCTTTTCTTAAAATGTATTTAAGTGTAACCATTTCTTAATTTAAACCTCTTTTCTTGCATTTAGTTTTCATTTTAATATTTTAGATTAAATTTCTGTAGTGTGCAATTTTATTTTCTATCATTCTTAGTTTATATCTGCAACCTCTGAAGGCTATTTCCTCTGGTGGAATTCTAAACCAATATCTGTTGATGATGTTAAAAAAATTTTTATACCTGAAGATAAACCTTGTCATGATGGTTGTATATATCACATCATTACTCACCAAAAGTATATAATAAGTCTTGGATCTGATGGATACATGAAGGTACAGTAGAATATTAATTATTATTAAATATAGGAATAATACTAATAGTATTGATTTGAAATTTTAAAAGTTTATTTTTATTAATAAAATGAATTTTATGAAATGTAAATAACTGTAGTTTGTAGCAATGATTTATGTGTTCCGTATATTTTGCAAAACCTCCTAACAATATAACAATTTCTGACAAGTTAGGCTTTCTTTTGCAAATTTAGGTTGAGATTCCAACCTCTGCTAAGCAAAGATGCATTATAATAGCTCCAAAAAGCACTCATATTTCATTCAAGCATCTCCTGTAAAAAATGAAATTAATTGAGGTATAAATTTAATTAATTACTTAAATTTACCTGGACACCAATAAATTTTTAACTTGGAGGTTTATCTCATCTTCCATGTAAATCACCTTAAAATTTATGGAAACATATTTCATGTTTTTTACTTTTATTTGTTAGATTGCTTTTCATTTGTGAGCACCATAAAATTAGACATAATCTATGAGTTCAACATTTTTTTCTCCTAAGGTTATGACTGTAGCAGATGTGCCCAATCTGACAATTTTAGCCTGAGTCTGTAGCTTTTTAATCCTATATTGGGCCTTAGGATTTTTTTTTTTTTTTTTTTTTTTTTCATTTTCTCAGGTTTTTTAAGAGTTTATTCAGGAATTGCAACTTGCTTTTCTTCATCAGGTTTACAAAATCAGTTCTTGCTTTTTTCATTCTAATCAGACTCAACAACAAGAGCATTTTATTTTAAAATAAAGGTATCTAAAGCTGCTCAAAGAAGTTAACTTAGATAAATGAATGTTCATTATATTATGCTCATTATTTGCACGCTAGAATTTTTAAAGCTGTATCAGATTATTAAAAATATTTTTTATTACAAGATTTGATATTATTTCAATTTTTACTATTATGAGATATCTTTATATTATTTTAAGATTTGAATAATTTACACAATATGTATTTTGACTGAATGTTTGTATTTGCAGATGTTTCTTCTAGTAAATTTTTGAAATTGAGTTTGTCTACATTATACAACTCAAGTTATGAGATACTGCTTAATTTATATAGACACATATAGCATTTAAGAAAAGAAATAAATCATTGTTATGTATGTTTCACATTTTTATGTTAATATATGTATATCAGGGTGCACACACCACCTTAGAAACTCTTTTGAAATGGGAAAGAAAGAACTTTAAGTCTTTAAAACTACTTTGAAAAGGAAAATACTCCTTGGAAATTCCTTAAATCATTGCTTAAAAAAAAATTAGGCATTATTGTACAACTTTAAACTTGAGCACCTCTTTGATCCACACTTGATAGATGCAGACTCGTTATGTAATTGGTGCCTGCTGCAGCCATTCTTCCCCTTGGGTCAAGTGGGGTAATCGCAATCATTTTTTGCAAATTTGTTTTAAAGAAATATCTATAGTTTGGATGATTTTTTTCCTTACTTATATGTCACATTTGTTTTTGTTACAAACTCTTTTCTGGTACACTTTTAATGTCTTGGAATGAACTCCTATCTCTGTTCACAGGCCAGGAGTTTATTCCAAGACATTAAAAGTTTTATGCATATGAAACAAACAAGACAGTAAGTTTTAAGCATATGAAATTAAAAAAAAAAAGTAGCAAAATTTCTATTTTAGAATTTAGTGCTTTTTGCAGTGTCCAGACTACAATGAGTGGTGGCTAGTCATTTTTTAATGTGCCACAACATAACGTAATTAAGAGCCCCAAGCTGAAGACAGCTTGGGACTCCAAAGCGAGCGTCCTGACTGACCAGCTGTCTGCATTATTACACACACATTATATAAGATTATCTAATTTTGCAAAGTTTGAATGACTTTTTTCAATGTCTGAGAGTAATGATTCTTTCTTTGGTTTATTAGTTTTGGGATTATGATGAGATTTATAGTATGCTGAGGAATTCAGAAAAAAGAGAAGTTTCTGTACCAGAGGAAAGCGAAGATAAGGATCCAACTAAATTAGATGAAAGTATGTGGGAAGATGAGGTTACAGACATTTATGTGAATCCTGTGAAAGCTTACTTAATCTCGGATTCATCTGAACTTATTTATGGGGTTATTAGCCAAATCAAATATGATTACACAATATACATGCTGCAGGTAATTTATTATTTTCAGATGCTTTTACATCTGTTGCAAACTTTTTATTTTTAAGTGAAAAATTGACATATTAATTTATTTTGCACTTAACACAATTTATTTTAGCTTTTTATGTTTCATTATATAATATTTTTATTCGAAATCACATTTTTCAGCTTTAAATGGGCTGATTTAACACATATAATTAATTTGAATTATGTATATTTTACTTAAAAACGTTATTGCAAAAAGAGAAACATTATAGTGGTGTCAAAAAATCGCCCTTCATTTTAATTGGGTCTTAAACTTAATAGGGTTTGTTTTCTCATGTTCAGAATTAATTTTTTTACTTGCTTTTGTTCTTTCTACATATATTATGAAAAATAATTTTATAATGTTCAGATTAATTTCTAGGCTTTTCTAAAATTCTAATTTATAATGTTATAACATTTCTTTAAAATTATTCTTTTATTTTGATGAATTTGGTACATTTTAGTGTTTTTATGCTCTTTTGTTGCTACCTTTTTCCTGGTACTTTCACTGAAAATTTATGCTCTTAATTACTGCAATTTCAGGAAGAAATGTCCTGCTTAGAAAAAAAAGATCATGTTGGGAAAAAGGGAAAATACACTCAGAAACAGTGTATCTTTAAAAATGCCAAACACCTTTTTTGCCACATTGCAATAAATGCCATTTGCTAAAAATTCTAGCATAAGAAGTCTCAGTTCAGACTTCTAAAATTCAGAAATTCTCAAAATCTGGGCATTTTACTAATCAGTGTTTTTTTTTTTTTTTTTTTTAATGAATATCAATTAATTTTCATTCGTAACTTTTCAATCCCATGTGATGTCATTAAATAACTAATTTCAGCTGGACAAAAAGTTTAGCAAAAACAAAATTTACCTTGTGCACTGAAATGTTCCATTCTTACTGAAATAACTACTCAAATAAGAAACACATTGAACCTTGTGTGTTTTGAATTAAGGATCAAAATCAATGTAAGAAGCCAAATGCATGCAGACATGTAAGCAGAGCTAGTGAATGCATGATTGATCTCTTGAAAGTTTTCACATTTTGATGATTCTATGTGTTGAAAGAGGAATAAAGAAAATAAATTAACATATTCTGCTTGAAAAGCAAACAACTTAATTATCTCTTTCTCTAAACCAGCCTAATTGACAGGGGTTCTTAAACTCAATAGTCTGAGGACCCTCTCTTGAACAATATTTTTGCGACTGAAAAAACACTCAAAATACTGGTGTTAAACGATAAAGTAATTAAAAAACTTTGTAAAAAACACACATAAGAAGTAAAAGGAAAAAGGAACTTCTTATGTGTGTTTTTTACAAAGTTTTTTAATTACTTTATATTTTTGCGGACCCCATCCCACATTTTAATATATATTAGAGAGAAAAAAAAAATATATTTAAACCTCCTTTAACGGCCACCTCTGAGCAACAGGAACCTCTAAAGACTGTCCACATATCAGTGGTACTAAATGCCCCCAATAACATTAGCATTATGGATAAAGTCTTAGCAGCGAATTCCGAACAATGGGCTCCTGTTGGCATCATGAAAAAGTCTTAACAGTCGCCCAAATGCGCTTTTCAATTTTTTATCAACCGAAAGTATAAAGTTTATTTTGCGTACAGAAAATTAACTTACTACTGATACTCAGTTCTGCAACTACAGTTTACATTAGTTAAAGCAAACCTTAATTTTGATACCCCCTCAACATAGCACAAGCCTTAATTTTTGTGTCCCCATCAACATTGCTTCCGGGAAATGTGCCCACTTGCTTCCAACTAGTGCAACTGGTAATAACACCTCACTAATGCACAGTGGTTATGTCACTGTAAATGGTAGACGGGCGAAGTGTGAAGGTCCCGGTTCAGGTCCCATCGCGCATCCGTCAACCTAACCGTTCGGAGATTTCCGTGGTTTTCTCCGAAACTTAGCGTAAATAAGGGTTAGGACCCCTTAAAAAGGCCCCTTTCGGAGGGCACTCCACCTATAGCCCTAGATCCCTCGTACAGGTAATTGGCCTCAATCCCACAACACGCAACTGATAATATTGAAACATATTCCAATGTTCTTATAAGCTTTCAGGTGCTACAAAATTTTGCTTCAGTCAAAAATTATGATGAGTAAAATGTAATAACAACAAATATTATTTTATTTCTTTGGGAAAAGATATAAATAAAAATAAATAAATAAAACCTGATTTTTTTAATGTAAATCAAAATAAATGAGATTTAGTAAAGCTAAAGTATCACATTTGTGTTCCTATTACTAATTTCGTTTACTTCGATTTTTTTCTAAAATATTAAACCTCTAAACAAGAACCACCTCCGAAGGATGGTCACATTTAGGCAGTCCCATGGATGGCCATTATTCAGAGGTTTTACAGGATATATATTTAATGCATGGTCTTGCACATTTTATTTAAAAAGAATTTTTAAAATTACAAATCATAATACATTGAACTAGTACAAATATTTCTTGGTCAAATATTCTTCAAAATAGATATTATAATGTTGTATTTTTACCTTTTTTGTAATTGTTTTCATGAAACTAGAACCACAATTGGTGTACACATTATTGAATGGTATTCTAAGGTCTGCTTTTACATTTGTTTACACATACTTTGCATTTATTTTTCATTTTTCAAAACTTGAATTTCGTATGAATTATATTTTGCAAGATAATTCAGATAATTTTGGACAAAAAATATCCATTTGAACAATCTGCTATGAGTGAATATCCTGTCTATTTTTAATTTCATGATACATTAATTTGTTTGCAGCCGAATTAGAACCTATAGCTCCTATAGATAACTGAAATGTTTATTTTGTTACACTGAACAGCTGAAACAGCAGAATATAGCATTGCTCTGGAATAAAAAAAAAAAGATAAATAAATGCAGCAGGTGCTAAAATATGCACATTTAAACACATAAACTTTGTGGTGTTTCCCCCCACCCCCAAATTAAAGTATATAGTTCATTTGATTTAACTTGCAATTTTGTAAATGAATCGGTTTATTTATTTGCTCTATGTTTTTCAAAATTTGTTTGTTGCTGTTATATCGTGTTGGATTTCAATTATTTTTAATATATTTCTCATGTTTTGATGGAATTCGTAATCTGTACATATGTAGACGAAGCCTTATGTTAAGTGGCCTCTGTATTAAGTGAATATCATCAAATGGGCATGATTCTAATCATGCCCATTAAACCTGCTTTGAAAAAAAAAAAATTCTAAAATTGGTTCATGCACGTTAGAGGTACAGTGTCACACATTGATTAGCAGAATTACAAACTTTGTTACTAGTCGAAAAATTTTGAACACTTAAACAAACGAGCACAATATTTTATATTTTCTACTATTTCATATGTTTTCAAAGCAAAATGGAATCTATCAACCAACTTTTTTAAAAACTATGATTTTTGATTTTACAGTTTTCTAAAATAAATCAAAAACTCTTTATTCTACTGGATGTAAAAAAATTGTTGTATAAAAATGTAAAATAGTTTTATCATACTTCTAGATGTAACATGTTAAAATTTAACTTAAAATTTTTAAAAAATATTTTCTTAATTGTTCTTATCATAGGCGCCTTTAGCAATTTTTTGTAGGTGGGGGGGGGGGGGGAGGCAAACTACAAAAAAGCTCTTGAGGCGGACAAATTTCATGCTGGTAACAATTTGAATTGCGATTTCACTTTTTGATGAAATTTTGTTTGCATCATAACACAATATACTAGATCTCTTGGGGGGGGGGGTGTGTCAGGTCAAGTGCCCTAACTTGCCCCTTCTTATCGGTGTCCATGCATATTATATAGGTGTTTATTTTACGATATGTATGTGTATATATATATATATATGTAATGTATAAAAAGGTACTTTGGGTATTGTTCAAGCGGGTACTTTCACTGTAATTTTTGCTTTCCTGTCATACTTGCCACACGCGCTCTGGAGCTATGTTTTATTTCTATAGTTAATTGTCATACACCAAGTCCTCGATTCTGTGTTCTTTTTAGTGTACATGTGTCCCCATGCCTTTGTAACCTGGGTGCAGGTCATGTTAATAAATGCATGTAATTCGATTAGAGATAAGAGAGAGGCGGAGTTATGTCTTAGCAAACCACGTGGTGTGGTGAGCATAAATACGCCCGCACCTCAAAAATCGAGAGACTTCTGCCACTAGAACTGCTTAACTAGTCCACGCAGATTTTCGTACCCGTCTTCCCTCCCCTCCCCTCAACTCTATATTGTAACTTAAAGATAATGTTCAATAAACCGTTTTACCTGCCTTAATGTTATGATTTCAAAAATGTTTTGAAAATAATGTTTGTTCTAGCGATCTATGAGTAGTAAAAACAAATTATAGAGTAATATTTTGTGTAATGTTTAAGTTGTACTACTTATCTTTTGGGTTTGTTTATTATTTCTTTCACGGCACAAACTTTCCGATTTCGCGGTTTGTTTTGATTCGTTTTGCACGCTAATGTCAAAACAGGTTGCCAGATCGGATGAACAAAACTTTTCTTTTTTGATATGTGGTATTGGTATGATTATAACTTTTGATAAATAATTAATGTTAGAAATGTTTATATGTGTTTTTTAAAATCGAGCCGACTTTTCCTTTTCTTTATGCCGACATTTTTTTTCTTAAATAAATTTTTGATACAAACATCATATTTTGGCTTTGTAATGTGTTTGCTAAATTTTAAGTTTTGGGTTAAAAGTGTTTTTTTTTATGCTAAAATTTTCTCTCTATCTTTAACTTTTTATTCTGCCTTTTCTGTTTTTTTTTTCTTATTACCCTTTTTCCCTGCATCAATTTTACATAATTCGATAGATTGGATGAAGATTCGATACAGACATCGAAATCGGCGGAGGAACACAACCACGTGTAAGAAAAATGAAAATGCCTCAAAATATATCAATTAACCAACGAAATAATTAAATTTCCTTTTAATGCGACGTAACTTCACCAACTAAATAAGTTTTACTTCATTTTTATAAGCACTAAGATACGAAAAAATAAAGTTCATGAATGAACTTGATTGTCGCATGACTACAGAAGTGAGAAGGCTGAGGAGTGAAAAGCGAGCGTGAGGGAGCAAGCACTCTCTTCCTCTGCCTGCTGACTGAGATCCGGACGTGAATTTTGAGAGGACGCCGAACGCATGATGTGGTGGAGACGACAAAAGGAGCTGGTGACCTGACATGGCTGTATACCATGGGGGCCCCCAATATTCTTCTTAAAGGCGATAAGTCTTATTTTCTTTTCTTCCTTTTTTCTTTCTCTATTTAATTTTTTTAAGCAGTCGGCTACGACGAAAGTGCACAAATAATGGTTAAAATGGCTAGAGAGCTCTATTAATAATAAGTTAAGTTGTTGTTATACTCTTATGTAATGGTGTGGTTAGTTATTCAAGAAAAAAAATTTGTTATGATGAAGTTAATTTAAAATAAGTGTAAGTGTTTAAAGTCTAACAGAGTGTTTTCTTCATTCATTCCTTGTCTATTTACTGGGTCTACAATGGCGTCGTTGCGCCATTTTTCTTTTCAGCGAATTGCACAGATAGAACCTGGGTCTTTGGCGGCTAAGAATTTTAAACTATACGATTATTTCAGCCTCTATGCCATTTGATTTAGGAAAAAGATATTGGATTGTTTGATATTTTTATTTAACTTTAATTTAGGTATGTTAGAAAATTTAACTTAAGCTTCGTGAAGTCATGGCATTAACTCTGGAACTTTACTGGAATATCTGACGTCTCATATATATATATATATATATATATATATATATTTGTTTTGTTTGTTTCTTTTCAGGATAAAAATGGTAGGCTGTTTGAAGTAGTTATTTCTGCTGATTTTTCAGAAATAAATATCAATAATTTAGTTTGTGGACTTGGATCTGATATTATTGGTCTGACATCTTGTCCATTGTACCCATTTGTTGCTGCTGCTTCAAAGTTAGGTAAATATGTTTTTTTAGAGTTTTTGGCTTTTATAAAAACTCTGCATTTGGCACATTAATAACATTTTTTGCATGGCATGCTTCCCCAGTAGACACACATAAACAATGGAAATCTGAATAATGTTATTTATAGTTCATACGTCCATTCAAGTATATAGTGCCCCCCCCCCTGAGAGAAAAAACTTTAAAGAGGCCCAAAAAGAAAAAAAAAGGCAAAATTTCTCTCAAAAAAATCTTGATCTTCCTCATTTTAGCAATAAAAATTCAAATTTCGGGAGTTGTCTGCACCCCCTAGCCTCCTCCCTGTGTATGCCAGGGTGTCGGCAGATCAGGGAAATCATGGAAAAATCAGGGTACTTTATTGATCTGGAAATATCAGGGAATTTTGTAAAAATATTTAAAAATCAGGGAACTTTCGTTTTTGCCTAATGAACTAGATCATTTTTAGTTGTCAGTCAGCATCTGACTCGCGGCTCCGTTCCGGATCATACGATACTCAACTGATGCAAACATTTTAGGAATCTGAAAACCAGAATATAGATTATATCAGAACATAGAAGTATGAATGAAGGTTTTCAAAAAACAAGGTGCACATGATACAGTTTTCGGATTTCGCACAACTAGTCTTTATATTCAGATGACTAGATGTCGTCTTTTTTTTTTTTTTATAGATAGGGCTCATTTTGAAGCCTTTTTACATATTTTTTTTAAATTTGAAATGATGCAACGATTAAATAAAATAAGTTATTATTAGGTGGCCAGTTTATTTTGATCAGTCATCCTTGCGCTTAGAATTGAACACTATCTTTAAAAAACGAGGAAACTTTCTGCTATATTGTCTTTTAGTGTTCAGCTAAACTTTATGTTTGGATTTATGAATTTGAATTAAATTTTATTAATATTAAGTATTTTTGTGGTTTTCTCATATTTATTTCCCTATATGAAGCATTCACCTGTTGGTGCATGATACACAATGGTGATTTACATGAAAGATTATGGTATGTATATAATTAGTTCTGGAAATTTGATAAAGATAGTCAGGGAAAAATCAGGAAACTTTTTTTCTCAATTTCTGTAGCCACCCTGTATGCCCATACTTCCATTGTTTAATCTTGAGTTTTATAGTAATTTTATCCAAAAACAAATTGAATATTTTTGAAAAAAATTAAGTTTTTTATTTGATTGACTTATTTTTTTCAAAAGTGTTACTTCATCATACAACTACATGTTGTATATTGCACAGCCAAATATACCCCTCTACATGGTGGGGCCCGGGGATTTTTTCCTTGCTCCTCATCCCTCTCTGTGCTATTCTAGGTTTTTTTTTTATACATCAGTTTTGTAACCTTGAATATTGTTTTATTATTTTTTAATTACTTTTTAAATTTAATTTTACTTATTTATACTTTAGGAAACATTGCTGTTTATGATTGTGTGAACAAAAATGTATGCAAATTTGATTCATTTTTAATTCCTATTACATGTATTATGTGGCCTTCAGCTAAGGTAAGAATATCAATATTTTGAATAGAATTACAGAATGATGTACTTTGTTGTATATATTTCAATATTTTTTATGAAATAAGAATGCAAACAAAAGTTAAACCATTTTTTTCCAAACAGATGTAATTTTTTAATCCTGTGGAAATCTAAATTCAAAAGATTAATTCAGTGCCCATGATTAATTTAGCATCCTGTTTCATTTATGAAAAATATCAAGGTTTAGCTAAAAACTGAAACTTAAGCTAGTTTAAAATTTTGAGGTTGAATAGTGTTTTGCCTGTTTTTAAATTCAAAGTATTTCAATGTTGTACAAATCTGCTTCTTAAATTTTGAACCATTTTCTGAGTTTGAATATTCAAGTAATTAGAGAAGGTAGTTAATTTGAAATATCAGTTTCGATAGATTAAAAAAGGGGTGGGGGGAAGACTCCTATACCTACAGACCAGGGACCAAATTAAGACTTTTGAAGCTGGCAGCAAAGAAATGATGTGATCTTTTATAAGCTGACAGCAAAATGTTAAATTTTTGAAATTAATTTGCAATTTAATAACAGTAAACTGGAGTTGCAGTTTTTTTTATTTAAGTTTATAAAATTAATTTATTAATACAATGAGGGAGGGGGGGGAATGCTTCACTTTTCTTGTAAGCATTCTGCAATTCCATGTATGTAACCTTAAAATACATGCAATAGAAAGAAACATTTAAATAAGAAAGTTTTAACTAATCACAACTGAACTTGCTGCAGGAATTGTTGATTGTCACCATTATTCTAACTAATCTCATGGCATTTTGTTATTGTTGGCTTGACTTACTTTGAGTCCTGCTACAGACAGAAGCCTAAGTATCACTCCATAGTGCAACCTCTGTTTATTTTTATTCTTACTGTAGGTTACCCATCATAGTTGAGATCCTCAACAGAAGGTGGGGAACTTCTGTATCCCTCAGTAACTGCTTGCAACGGTCAGAGATTAAGCTGTGGTTGCATTTTTTTTACAAAGTACCAATGAAAAAAGTGCCTCTTTCACTAAAATGCATACAGGCCTTAGTGTTTTAAACCTCATTGAAACTGATATTTAGAATAGAATTAACTTTTGCCATGTTAACATTTTTATCATAAAAAGATGAAGACCTAAAAGAGAAAATTTTTAGTTTTGCAAAGTTTTTCAGAGGTGGGCAAATTGTAAAAAAATCAATTAAGAAAAAAGAAGAGCTCAAACTAAGTGGGTTTTTTTTTTATTGTTTCAAAATTGTATTTGTTCTTGGTGTTACTTTTCATTAATGTTTTTTCTAGCCACTTAAAAATGCAGTTATCTTTAACATTTAAAAGTAAACTGTCATTTAGTAATTAAGTTTTTGTTTCCATTTTTGCTGTTTTGCTAAAGAAATTTTTTCTGTAGCTTAAACATTGGCAATATCTGGAATTTTTTCAGAACCGTGAATTTAAATGTACATGTATAAAGTGGTCTTCAGTAACAAATCAGGAACCAAATATTCAACTGTCCAATTTCTAGTCTAATGTCTTAATCATTGAGCTATCACTTCCACTTTTTAAATCTCATGTGTCAGATTTTGGGGGGGGGGCATTTTACATTTCCCATTGACCATTTTACTGTGTGTTTAACAAAAGAACATTAACTGGCCAGTGGCCATGTAGATAAGACACGGAACATTGGAAGATAGGTGAAGTGTGCAGGGCCAGAGTTCTGGCCTCTTGTGTGGCTTCAATCTAATGGTTTTTGGAGTTGTGGCTTAAATCTAATGGTTTTGCAGTTCTGAGCACTTTCATCCTTATGCAACATGAATATACATTAAAAGCCTCTAAAAGTTCTGTGCCCAAGGCATTACGGCCCCTTTCTCCTTTTAGGCTGATAGGCCTCATATAGTGTTGCATAAACCAATAAAACAAACACTAACAAAAGAGAATCTACAAGTTGTGTTGTGTGCCAGTTAAAGAAAGACACAGAAGTCACCAAAAAGTCATATCGATTTTTTTTTTTTTTACTACTAACATCAGTTTTGTTTTCTGACATCAATCTGCATTTTTATGTGCAAGAACACAGGGACGTACCCAGAAAAAAATTTCGAGGAGGGTCCAAATGGTGAAAAAGGGAGAATTTAACGCAAAAAAGGACTTCATCATTATTATTTTGCTAACAAAAATTGAAATTTCCTGAGGGGTCCGGACCCCCTGGACCACTCCCCCTGGGTACGTCCTTGTAAGAACAGTAAATTATCCTTCATATGCCGATCAAGAAATGTTTGTAAAATGTTCAATAGATGTCAAGATATTAGTGGACACCTTGATAAAATCTCCTTTCTGAGTATAACAAACCATGGATGTTGAACAATGCTTAGAATGCTTATACATACACGCAACGACTGTACACCAACAAGTACTAATTCTTACAAAATTGTAAAACAAATAAATCGAAGATGAAAATTATAAGTGATATTTATTTTTAAAAATCAGTAATTTTATGTTAAGTTTTTCAGCATTTTTTAAGTTAAACAGCAAATCTTCAAGATTTACAATACTTTTCTGGTCCTTTTCTGCGATTACATGTTTGTATAAAAAGTTTATAAAGTTTCAAATACTGTTATTTCTTCAGAGATGCTTCGTATTAGTGTGGCTCAGCCTCATCGGCATGAACAATATCCTCTGTGTCGCCATTATTTTCATTTTTTTGCATGATTACGCATTTCTTCCATGTTTAGGATCCCGCATGCCGCAACGTCTTGATTAGTGGAAATATAATCATTAAATTTCACAGTATCCATACCCTCTGCTACATGCCACCACTGTTCATCTGATTATCGTCAAACCAAGAAATCATACCGAGAAGCAATTAAAGTTTGTATGCCATATGGATACACATAATCTTCCAATTCATTTTGGTCAGGTGAAAAATTTTACAACGATGAATGCGGGAAAGTCACTTTTTGATGAACGATAAATGCGGGTTTCTTTAACATTATATAAATACAATTTGTGCAGGTACCATAGAAATAAAATGATCAATACGGGAAAGCGATGAATGTGGGAACGATAGATCGGGGTTCCACTGTATTTTCAAAGATTCCAAATTATTATTAATTCTTTTTAACTTAATTTATTACAGTTATGTTTATTTTATTTTGTGAAACTTATTACTGTTTTGCAGTTGGATTTTTGGTCTTCTTCTTTATTTGTTGGCTTTCTTGATGGTACTTTAAGATGGATCATTTTATCAGATGCAGACAAATTTATAGTAAAATTTGTAATCAAACCTCATATTGGTGCTATTAAGCTAATGAAGATGAATGACACTTGCTCAATTTTGATTACGCAGGTAATATTTATAAATATCTATTTGCCGTACATATGTTCTACAAATCTGTTTTTACAAGAATATGTTATGTTGTTTGTCAGTCATATCATATAGTACTTGTAACTGATTGATAAGTCCTATGGGACATTATTTTAAGTTAAATATTTATTTGTCAGTTCTGAAACAAATTTTGAAATTTTGCTTTAATAGGGTTCAGATGCTAAGTTATTTTTCTATTCTGTTAAAGAATACTCATTATTTCCTCTGGGATTTTACATTAATCACCATGAAGCTATTGATTTTGCTTGGTTAAAATATTTTACATCTTCAGAACCTAACGAGGTATGTAATTTCTTAAATAATTTGCTGATTTTTAACTTACTTTGTTGTATATATATTATTGTGTATGTATAGGCATTTTCTGTAACATATTGTATAATTATTGCATTTAATGTTACAAAACCTTTGCTATGTTTTTATTATTTATTACTGTTTCAAATAAGATTAGTAATAATAATTTTGTATAAAATTTTAATTCAGTCTGAAAAGGGTTGGTCTGACCTTTTCAAAACTTCTTTCTAAATTTAATATTATTTTAGATTATTAAAAGATACTATCTTAATTTCCAAAAGAAATGCCACATTAGCATAAATGCCTTACCCAAAGAAAATTAAAACTGCACAGAAACACCTTACTAAATTAAATTGCATGTGATATCCCCATGAATGTCACAGTTCAAAATCTTTCCCTGTGTCACGATGCATGGGATATTATTCAAGGGAAATTAATGAAATCAATTCATAATAGAAAAAGAAATTTTAAATAAAATATTATGAAAATGCACTTCTGTTCATGAATATACTTATCTTTATCCACTAAAGAAGTCCATATATAAAATATTCATGCAATATTATTTTTTAAAAAATGCATAATACTTAATACTATGTTATTTAAAAAAAGGAAGGGAGAGAAAGAATGTCATAGATCACTATTGCATCCATGATTTCAATGAAGGTCAGCTTTTGGAAGGAATCACGGTAGATTTACAATAAAGAGGGGAGGAGTTCGGAAAGATTCATCTAAGGACAGAGAATAAGCGCAGAATATGTTTAACCTAATGTTAAAGGAAAATATGTCACTCTTCCAAGATCTTGTTTAGGGTGATAGGCACTCAAGTGGGAAAATATAGACACCAGATAAACACAACAAAGTTCATACAAAACAACTGACAGTCTTCCATGTAGAGCACCAAAGTGATAAACTAGTATTTCTTAATAGCATCCAAGGATATTTCTTTAGTGCACATTAGTGCTGCATGGGTATATTGAGCACACCAATTGAAATTTTAAGTTTTCAACACTTAAATGATGTGTCGTTTCTTCTGGAAATTATAGTATGCACTTTTAATATTTTAATAATGCTTTTTAAAAATCTGTTTATTTAAAATCTGTTTATTCTTTCTTCCTACTTTAGTATAGGGAAACACTTCTAATCATTTGCAAGTATGGTTATGCTATTGAAACAGAAATTCCGGACACTTCAACATTTAGCCATAGTACAGAATTTAAGCAAACTTATTTTATAGAAAATGAAGCCTACCAAGTATATAAAATAAATGGATTAAGAAACTATCATAAGGTTAGAACTGCTATATATATTATAAGAATTCCATAATATTTAAAAAGTAATTTTTGTTCTTTTTTCAGCGTTATAAACTTTATTTACATACCTTATAATGATATTTTAGAGAAATATTGTTAATGTCTTGTGTCAGTGTAAAACTAATTTGAATCTGCCTATGTTTCATTCAGAATGTTCTTTATACTGTATAATTTCTTTGGGTTTTCTTTCTCACAAATGCTGAGAATCATTTTGCATGCATTCTTTCCCTGCACTTTTTTAAAAGGTAAAAAGTTAGTTCATTCACAAGCCTCATCTTTTTTGAAACATCCTATCCAAATCCATTCATTACAGTTAATAATTTAATAATATAGTTAATAATTTAAGCATACTCAAATAGCAATAAAATATACATATTTATTTTCATATTTCAAGTGCAGAAATGAAAATTCATAATTGATTACTCTAAATTTTTTAAACATTGATGTAATAGTGGTTTGTTTTAAATCTTTACATTTGTTTTTCAAAACTTTAGCTTGTAAATAATTGTGTAACAATGCAACTTCTTGTTCAGAAATAAAAGTTTATTTTGCAAGAAAACTAATTTAATTCTCTCCAATTTTAAACCCTTTGTCGAGAGACAATTTTTTTCTTGATTGATTCTGTATCAGAATCCCTATCGCGATCAAGTGTGTTAACAGCATGCAAAAGGAAAATGAATATATGCAAAGTTGAGTTGAGCTAATCCTAAAACACTATGAATTGCAAAAATTGCCAGGTAATAGAGCATTTTGATGAGCCTATCAATCAGATGACTTTCCTCCAGCGTGAAAAGCTAACTACTCTTGTAATGTATTTCAATGGGAGAAACCCAAATTTTAATGTCCAATTATGGTATTAAATTTGACATAACATTTATATAGTTATGCTCTTTTAGCATTATTATTTATTATTTTACTGCATTTGTGCCTGTATTTTTTAATTTTTATTATTAGTATTTGAATGTAACTTGAGAAACGCCGAACACATTGAAATTGCAATTTTTTCAAAAGTTGGGGGTGCAACGTAGATCTACCTCCTCGTGGTGCACCCTGGTCAATGGTCTAACTGGCAAAATGGTCTACAGTTTTGTCAGTGTCACAGACTAAAAGGTCTGAATTATTGGTGAATTTAAATACATATGATATAGATGTTTTTATCATGAATGAGGCAAAGAGGGGATCTGCAATTCCACAAATATCAAATCGACGAGTCTCTTTTGGTGCAATACAACTGCACATTAAGAAAAAATTAAGACTCTTTTTGGCGAAACTTAAAAGCTAGAAATATAGATAAATGTTGGTTTATGAGCTACAATCTTATACTAAAAACACCAAGGACAGAGGCAGTGGCTATGCTTCGACTTCTGAATGGCCACGACTGTCTGGCAAAACATTTATATCATTTAAAAGTTGTCCAGAGCCCCAATTGCCGTCTTGTAACCTACAACAGGAAATGGACATTTGCCACCTGCAGACTTGTGCTGCGCTCTCTGGTCGGGACCACTGCGGTCGATTTTGGGAGGCAAGAGGACGTATGAGCAGCTGATCCCTACTTTGTTCTTTGTATTTTTGTGTTCTGTATTTTTCTTTTTTGTCTGCTGACCATTAGAAAAAGGAAAAAAAAAAGATTTGTTTGTTTACATTATAATCAATTGTAGATTAGAGGCATTTGCAGATCACAAGTCTATGGATTAAAGGGAATTGACTGTATCACCTCTGTTAATTATCTCCATTCCTATGTGGGGGATCACGTTGCATAATCATTTTGATTTGCAGATTTTTGATTTCAGATATTGCTTTTCGCCAACAGATCAGAGATAGATCTTCATAAAAACATGAGAGCTATACACATATATTGTTATGAACAATCCAAGCAAACAAACTGTGAAACTTGAGAAATCAGGTCTGAAAATCTTCTTCATATCTGCGCAATTCTCCATTTTGGTTATTTTTTGCATTTTTTTAAACAATTACTGGGTTATACTTTTTAAAAAATCTTATGTGGACAGCACATGACTTCCTTGCACCTCTATTAAATAAAAAATATTTTTGGTGCTCTTCATCTAAACTTATTTGTTTGAAAGAGATAAAATACTCAGTAATAGTAAGGTTTAGTGATTTCTAGCCAAATATTTCCGATATCGCCAAGCTGGGTTCAATTTGAAACATTTCCTTCTGATATTTAATTTGGTGATATTTCACCAAAAGCCAACAAGCTTGTGATAGTTTGCACGACTTTGGGGATAGCCAAAGCAGTAATTGACGACAAACGTTTCATGAATTGAATGTATCCATAAACCTTAATGTATTTAAAGTCATTTGTAAATAAATTACCCAGTTGATTGCAATCAAAAAAGAGATGTGCAGTTAGATGTTACAATAGTTCTAAGTACAAATTTTTGAAATTCTACAGTTAAAAGTTTTAGAGTTATGCAAAATATGAAATAATTTTTTGGCACTATTTTGTCAAAACTCGCTAAGGCCCACGACTAATACTGAGACTTTTGGGCATAGACCAAAAAATGATTGACTTTCACCAAAAGTTGCAAAGTACAATGATAGCGATATATAGGGTATAGACCAAATTACTGACTATCGCCAAATTTCGTGATAGTTCGGTAAAACTCGCCAAGGTCAACGAAAAATGGAGAGATTTTGGGCATGAACCAAGCAATGACTGACTATTGCCAAATTTGGCGATATTTTGGGCAGAGACCGAATGGCTGACTATCGCCAAATTTGACAATATTTCGGCAGAACTTCCAAGGTCGATATGATAAATGGTGAGATTTTGAACATGGACCAAACAATGACTGACTACAGATGGAATATATTGAAGATGCCTGTAGGCATTAATGTAATGAAATTCTTTTGGGTGGTCCTGTAAATAAATTGTCCCATAGATTGGAACCAAAAATCAAGATGCACAACTACATGTTACAACAATCTTATATATGAAATTTCAGCATTCTACGACTAATAGTTTTTGAGATTTGAGAGTTAAATACATACACACGTACACCAAAAGTCGCCAAGTTTGGCATAATTCTAGAAGGAGGCACATGACTGTGTTCGGACCATTACCTAACTATATATTAGGACGGTATAGTGCTTGAAATGGATGAATGTCCCTAAAACTGCCATTGACAATAATGTGTTGGAAATCTTTTGAGTGTTCCTGTAGCAGAACTATAAATCATAAAGACACTTTTTTTGATAGAAATGTTCATTTTGTAACCCTTAACAGCAAATATCGCTTCTGAGTCGTTTGAAATAGCCTAATACCTCTAAAATACGCTTTAATGAATTTTAGCTCATAGAGCATAATGTATTTAGAATCTTTTGGGTAGCCCTGTAGATAAACTATCCAGTCGAATGGGACCAAAAGGGAGGTGCACAACTAGATGTTACAGCAATCCTAAATATAAAGTTTCAAAATTCTATGTCTAATAGTTTATGAGATGCGTGAGTTTAATGAATTTTGGCCCATAGAGAGTGTGATGTATTTAAAATCCTTTGGGCGGCCCTGTAGGTAAACTATCCAGTCGATTGGGACCACAAGGAGAAGTGCACAAGTAGATGTTACCACAATCCTAAATATCAAGTTTCAACATTCTCTGACCAATAGTTTTTGAGATATGCGAGTTACGTACATACATACATACAAATATGTAGACGGCATGGAACAACTGGTCAAAATAGACTCTCCGTTGGTCAAAATGAGTTGCAGACACATTTATATGAATGTGCATGCTAGCATACAATGAGATGCATCGAAAAAATTCTTAAAAGTAAATTTCAGTAGGTAGTCAAAATCATTTTTTTTATCGTAATTTGGCCCCCTAAATTTTTCGGGATCACATTACTTCTTTATACTCCATAAAGGGAAGTAAAAAGATATGGATTTTCATTATATTGATTTTACATGGTTAAATAGGAAAGAATTGAGAGAGAAAAAGACTGCTTTTATTTTATATTTTGTTTTTGAAAATTGTAATTTTCAGTATGTTTAAAGTAGGTAATTTAACTCAACATAAAAGTATTTTTTTGAAATATGTTTATCTTTTTGTGTTTAATCTTTTCCTGCAATTTCAAAATCAGGAAAATTGATATTTCATTTAACTCTCATGTGCAGATTTTTTTAAGTGAAAGAATTTATTTTTTACATTTAATTTTGAAAAGTTTTATCTTGTGATTTGGCAGTTTGCTGCTAAAATATTGAAGCATAGCATATGTTTCTGTCATAGTTTTACTTCTAAATGTTGAGGTGTTCCAAGACTGAGACGATTCTAACATTTTACCTGTAAAAATATTTAGTTATATTTATTAAAGAATTATTCATTTCCCAATAAAACAAGAAAACTTTTTCCTTCTTGTATTCTAATCATTTGAATGCTTACTTCTGAAACTGAGTATGGTCTTAAGAAAATCCCTGTACCATATTTATAGTTTTCATTCCATTTCTGATCGATTAAAAAAAAAAAAAAAAAAAGTCATGAAATCTGCACTTTATACAAAGAAGCAAATATTTTTCTAAAATATGATCATAACTTCTTGTGACAAAACAGAATCTGAAAGGAAAAATGTTCAGATATAATCAAAATGGGCCCTTTTTTACCATTCAGACATCCAAGATTTTATCTTTTTTGGATCTTATTATTTTTTTCATTCTTTCAGTGCTCACTTTCCCAATTTATTTTTATCATAGAGGTATTAGAACTTCATTAGTTTCAGCAATACTTCAATAATTAGGAGTAGTTGTCAGTAGCTTATATATAGGCTTCCATTTTGGGGGGGAGAAGGACGGTTCGGTATTTTAAGCTTTATTATTCTGAAGTTAAAAGAAATGTTTCAAAATAGCTCCTTTTCAATAATTGATTTACAGTTTCGGAGGGGGCCCGCCGTCCCCCTCAAATACTCCCCTGGTAGTTGTTTATTAGAGCAATAGCTTTCTCTAATTAGGTTATCAATATCCTTAAATATGAATGTAACGCAAGCTTAATCTTTTAGCAAAATTTGTCTCCTAAAAGTAGCGAAGTAGTGACTACATTTCAAAAGTAGTTTAGCTAACTACATTTGTCAAAAAGTTGTTGTAGTTAACTACATTTTTCAAAAAGTAGTTGTAGTTTGCTACAAAAAAAAAGTTGTTTAACCCACCACTGAACCCGTTCATTACCAGCATTCCCTATGTGCAATGCAACGATTCTGCTCTAATTAGCCCAGCATCCCTTTGAAGCGAAGATCTGCAAATAATGTTGTGAGCCCATTTTGCATATACGTAATATACTATTAGTATTAAAAAATTAATAAAAATCATTCTGTTTGGTCCTGTGACTGCGCTTCATTCTCCACATGCTGGTCCTCCATGAGTTAACGTGGTATATTATGCTTTAAACCATACTATCGTAACATATCTACTAATACTATATATCTTTGTTCTCCCTTTTTAATGCTAAATTTATAGAAATGGTTTAGATGTTTGCCACAAATGCTGTCTTTTTAATTTTGGTGATTCTTTACAATTTACACATTAGCATAAATGATAATCATTTCCCTTTATGGTTGCCATTAAAACAGCTTTCCATATATTTTTATGCACAATTCTTGTCAGATTGGCATATTTAGCACTGCAAAATATTTCATCTCACCGTGGTAGAAAATATCCAAGTATTTAAATCCTCCTTGGTTCAGACTTCTCATAAAAGCTTTACCATGACGACTTCTATAATGGTGTCTCATTGGTTTTAGAGAACCCTTAGTGGAGTAAAATGCCAGAAAATTTGCCGGCAACTCTTCAGTATTTTTGAGAAAATCACAAACTTTTATACCCAGTTTTTTTTTTTTTTTAAGAATTTATTTTTTTTAATAAATGGGAATTGAAAAATGCAAAATTTTTGGGTTCTTAAAACCTGGTGGGCCCAGTGCAAGTGCCCCAGTTGCTCTGCCAATAAACAGGCTCTGCTCTCTTCCATATTTTTACTTTCACATCCCTAGTATGAATACCTATGCCTGAAAATATGTACATGTGTATTTTTCGTTTTTTGCTGTAAAATGCACCTGTGCGCATTTCCTCTTTTTTGTTGTTCTGTTATTTTCAGGCCTGAGAAATGGACCCTTAGGCATTTAGGAATATAGTCGCAAAATTAAATGATTTTACAATGGAATTATATTAGAATTAGTAGTTATACTTAATAAATTGGATAAAATATAGAAGAAATTGCAAAAGATAACTTTTAATAGTTTCCTACTGGTGCAATTAGATAAGAGTAATTCATAAAAATTAATTTTTATTTGTAATATTCTTATAACATTACTAAATTATAGCTAGGTGATAGAATTCATGACAGTGATTGTGAAGATCTCCCTGGTCTAAATGAAGCAGAAAAAGAGGTCTTATGTAATCTGAAGTATGAAGAAAAAAAAGGTATATTTCATTTTGTTGTATATTTCATTTAAAGCGAAACTTTATTGAAAGTTTTATTTCTACTTTTTTTTATTAGTCATTAGGGATCGACCGATACCACATTTTCGCCGATGACCGATACCGATACTTTACCTATAAATTCATTTTCAGAAATAGCCGATACCGATACTTTTTAGTTATGGTATCGGCCGATACCGATACTGAACTGATACCGATACTTTACATAATTTAGTGTCATTTAAACCTACATCTGTATTCTGGGCAGTTTTTGTAACGAGGATGTAGTTCTCGTTAAAATGAATAACAGTATGATGAAATTTGAGCCCAGTAAAAAGCATGAAAAAGAATAAGCAGTGAATACATTGAAGTGTGAATTTACAGTAGTTCTAGTCTTTCTTTTCTATTCAATCATGCGGACGAATGGCTGAATTTTTAAAAAGCTGAGCACTGGGTAGCATCTTAGTGTGCAGATTCGGAATTCTTTGCTGTCAATCTAATAGTCTAGAGTTTTGGGCGATTTTCTCCAGATGTTACGTGAATATGCGTTAGACACCCTTAAAAAGTCCTCCGCCCAAGCCCCCCCCATAGGTAGATGCTCCTCATTTAGGCTTCACAGAACACAAACAATGGGGGGGGAGTTAAACGGATATATTAATAAGAGAATCCATTTCCAGTGCCGACTAGTGCAAATATTTAAATCAATTTTTCTCAACCTCTATTTTGCTGCTTAATTGTTGCTATGAGCCAGATAAAAAGTTTCCATATTAGACCACCCAAAATAGCTTCCTGCTTGCTCTTACTATATGTGTCTTTGTTTTTGGTTCATGCTTTGATTTTGTGCTTACAAAAGTAAACACATGAAATTTATTTAACTTCAAAGCTTGCAAGTTTTAGATTTTCTTTAATTATAATTCTTTCACATATGAAAATATTTTTAGATTATTTAAACTGCATTAAATTGTGATAATGTAGGATAAACTGTAGAGTATTATGTAAGTACACCCTCCAAAAAAAGTATTCGAGCAAGAGAGAAATTTCCTATTTTAGATTTGCGAATAATAAATTGAGTTTTTGAAAAACACACAACTTGATAGAAATATGGAAAGTCATATTTATACATAGCCTAATTCATATTCTATGATAAATAATTTTTAATATACGAAACCAACGTAGGAAATTTCTCTCTTGCTCGAATACTTTTTTGGAGGCTGTACATATGTATATAGATATTGTTCATTAAATACGTATGTAAATTCTTCCCTTAAAATGCATAATAAGTTCACATTAATTAATGGTTTTATTTATCTGCTCCAATTATTTAACCACTAAGTGAATTATTAAATATTTTAGCAAGATTTCTTTTTAGTATGAACTCATATGATAACCGAATATTTTGATTCTTCGGACAGGGTTAAGTCACAATTAATCCGGATGGTCCATGTATTTGATCTTTTCCGTACGAAGAACAGGTACACACCGATTATTCCTGTGTTTTCCTTATATCTAAACCAAATAGACTTATATCTAAACCCAACACAAAAAATATGTTTTTTACTCAAAAATTTGAAAAAACTAAATAATAATTAGTATTACTTATTATACTAATACAGCTTCAATTTTTTAAATTAACAATATAAATAATTATTAGATATTGATAATTATTACACCTCTCAAAACAGAATGATACACAAATCCTACGTTCTCATTATTCTGATAGATAATCAAATCAGTAAATATTTGATAATTCATACTTTTGATAGTGTGTAATGTTTTAAAAATGAATCATTTAACTTCTGGTCCAACATAATTAAAGTTCATGGGAGTCGCCAGTTTTCAAGTCACTGCCAAAAAGTTAACATTTGCAACACAAAGAAGGAATAAGTTATTTTTACATATAGGTTTCGTTTATAATTTTAGTATCATTAATTTTGTCATTGAAACAGCTACAATATGAAGAAAAAAATTTTTGCTCGTTTTCAAGCTACGCCTTGGAGGGTCTAAATAAAAGATGCTTAAAAATGACGAGATTAAATGAAGGTTAAAGAAAATTCCAAAAATGATAAACTAAATTCAATTTTCAACTCTAAAAGTTGCAACTTAAAGTATCCATATTTAATGAAATTGCTCTTCAGTGTTTTTGTTTTTATGATCATTGTTAACATGTTTTTCCGTGATTGATATGAACAAATTTTATCTGTTTTCATTCTAAGCTCTGAGCAGGGGCGGCGTGGTACGGTAAGCAAGGTCTAGGTGCCATCGTCGAAAGGGGGCCATTTCGAACTAAAACTGAGAAAATTTTGCCCACCCTTTTCGACCCACCGAAATCGCTCCCGTGACCCAACAGTGGGTCGCGGCCCATAGTTTGGGAACCACTGATCTAGAGCACAAAAGGGGCACCTTTTTTACGTTTGCAGAGGGGCAGCATGCGGGGGTGGGGGTATGTCAGGCAAACGTCATTCGGTTCAAACCCTATCCCCGTTTGCATGCGTAGAAATACAATTCACTTCCGACAGCAGAATGCTACTTTCGGTGTCAAATATTTCCAGCTGACTAATAAAATGTCTGTATCTGAAGTTCTATTAGCTAAATAGAAACAAATTCCTCAAACGTATTTCAAAGGCTGAAATATTACACGTTAGCACACGTTCAGAAAAAACATTTAAAATTGGGGGCTCTGGACAAAGTTCCGATTTGCCCATATAATAATAATGTCATAATTTCATACTTTTAACTATCGAATTAACTAAAAAGTTTGTAATATTTGCTGAAATAACTGCAAAAATCTCTAATCTCTGTACAACGAAATTTTCTCTATAGCGAATTTTTTAACTGGAACCCACCGAGTTCGTTATAGGAATATTCAATTGTGTATATATACGTATATATGAATGAACTATTTTTGGAGTCCACACAGTGAGAAAATAAACGTTTATAAAACTGAAGTAAAATTATAGCCTACCTCTCGACATTTGTTTTTTTCAATCCTTGCAGATAGCGTATTTAGTGTTGGACACCAAATCAAAATAATTTAGAAGAATAGACGATTCTTCGTCCATAATTTCGACCACACTTGGTGATACGACATCCGTTCAGCGATGGTAAGGGGGGAAAAAAAAAAAACAGTTCGAAAACATTCGCGCAAACAAATGTGCCAATGAAACGATGCCTCTCATCTCATTACCAAAATAAAGATTCTAGAATGTTGTTGCGCCTGCGTGTTTTTCTTCTGAAAAGCGAAGTATCGGAGAAAATCGATGAAAGCAACAGAAACCGATACTTTCCCGATACTTTTAGAATCGAAAGAACCGATACCTAAAAAAATCGCAGGTATCGGCGCCGATACTATCGGTTGCCGATACTATCGGTCGATCCCTATTAGTCATATTTTGGATTTTTATAGCTTTAAACCCTATCCCGATGACAAAAATCATTTTTTGAAAAAATGCCATGCTTAAATTGGCCAATAGTTTTTTATAGGACAAACACACAAAACACTGAGGTCCAGTGGTGTAGCAAAAGGCAAGTTTTAGGGATCCAGACACCCTCTCTCCCAAAAACAAAATGCAAAAGATAGTCACAGGAAAAGTGATCTTATCTGTATTTTTTAATGGTATTTTATTATGGAAGTCATTCGAAGAAAAATCCTCCATGGTTTAATTCAAAATTTTAAAGATTAAGGAGTAATTTGGGATAGTTCGTCAGAATATATTAGTCCATGTTACTCCTAAGAAAGAAGACTAGAGAGTAGAAAACTGGAGAGTTTTAAACTTTAAAGATTAATTTGGGGGCCCCCTTTTTGTTTGGGCCCAGGTGTTTGCCCTGAATGTCCTGCCAGAAATCAGTCCCTGGGTGTCAGTTGTTCTTACATGGCTTAAATTTAATAGAAGTAACTAATACCTCGTGTGGTGTGGTGTATACTGGGTGGCGAGTCTGTAAGTTGTCAATAAATATGGCTATTCATTTTTTTTTTTTGTTACTTTTATATTGCACACTAGCTCCAACATTAAACAATTTATAGTTTACTCTTACACGATTTAGCATTCAGTTTGTGCATCCCACACAAACGGGTAAGTAAAATTGGAATTTCTATTTGACTTTTTGATCACTGCTGATTGAAAGCTAATTAAAGCATTGAGTGGGACATCATACTTTTTTTTTCACTCACACGATTTGTAAAATCAAATAGGCAGCGTGTCCTTCTGAAAAGGCTTAGAATAACCCTGTGTGTATATATATTAATATATGTATGTTAATTTTGTATTTATAATGTATATGGGTGATTCTCACAAAACGGGACAAATCTTGGTCCTTGCAAGATTTGTAGCCTTTTTTTCATAATTTTTTCAAGTTTAATAAATTTTTCATAAAACTTTTTTATAAAAACCATAATTTTTGTGGCATTTATGAGTTTTATTTTACGCTTTTGTCATTTTAGTCACGGTCCCGAATCGCCGATTTCGGGAAATAATTGTGAAAAAGTATTATTTCGGCCGAAAAAATAAATGTTTTTTAAATATAATTCATACTTGTGAAGTTAGTTCTCTTTAAAAACATATTTATTTATTGAGTCTAGGCGTATAAATTTTAACTAAGAGTTGAAACAATACGGTCAAGGTATTTTTTTTCCCCGCACTTCCGGAACATGAATCACCTGCTCATGATTCCATGCGTGCAAGAATTCTTCATTTGGTAGTGAAATTTGTTACATTTCAATACTGAACCAGGTGCGTGAATGTTATTTTTTAAATAATACGATAATGTTTAAGTAAAATCATTTTTTCAGCTCGTTTCGTTAAGCGTACTTTTTAGGCTCGTCATCTCGGTCACGTTTGGTTTTTGAAGAATTATATTCCAGAGAAAAACTCTTCCTCGTTCATCAATACTAGGTAAGTAATCTTTCAATATTTATGGTTTACATTTATTCATTGGTAAAAAAATAAAGGTGGTAGACCAAAATATAATTGACAAAATCATTTCGGTCACTATCATTTCTGTCATGTGACAGAAAGCGCACGTGCGTGAGCGAAATGATTTAATTGTGACCGGAATGACGGTCTTCTAAAAAGGTCTGGATATGAGAGGAAATAAGCTCCACAGAACGGCTATTAAGTCTGAAGCATACCCTCCATTGGTATTCGGACCGGAACCGCAACCTCCCCCCCCCCCCTCCTTTTCCGAAAGAGAAAATAATCCATTGAAAAAAAAAAAAAATTGAATTCATACCACTACATTTTTTGGCTGTTAAGTGTGAAGCATGCCCCCTTTGGTATTCACTCTGGAAACGTGATCACCCCCTCCCCCAAGGGCTGATTAAGGAGGGGGCACCCCCCTCCCCGAGACAATAGAAATTAATGTAAAAATCCTATATCACTTTCATAAAATGGATGTATTTGTCAGTCTTCTAACTAACTGACCCCACTCACAAACTACCTGCCCCCCCAAAAAAATATATATATATTACATATATATTAAAGCAAAAGAATTTTTTTATTACCACCACTAAATTTTTGATTGTGCCACTTTTTTAAAAAGATTCATTAGTACCTTCTTAAGAAATATAAATATACATATGATATATACATAACATTAGTAAAGAGTAATACTTTTTTAAATGAGATATTCTTAAATTTGAACCTAATTATTTAATTTTTTCCCAAATACTGATATATTTACTTTTATATTTCCGTGACAGAAAAAAAAAAACAAATGTGTAATGTAAAAATAGGCAATCCTAGAAAATCTGTAAAAAGGACAGTGAATGATCTGACACAAGTTAAAAAAAAGAACAAAAGAACAAAATGAAAACTTCTGCAAGCAAACACCAAAAACAAGTAGCTTCTGGAAATCAAAACACTGCTCGCCAGAATTCTAAAAAATATATTCGTCAAAAGGAGTTAGCTGCAGAAAGGCAACGGGAACGTCGGGCTAGGATGACAGCAGAAGAGCTAGATATAAAGAGACAAAAAGGTAGAGAAAGATATTATAAAAAAAGGGAAAAAAGATAATTTTGCCAATAGCACAGTGCAGTCCACGTGACCAAAGGTTAAAAAGAAAGGAATGGAGAAAAAATTCGAAGAATTATAGAACTAGATAGGCTCTTGCAAAAAACTTAACTCCTCTGGTAGCTGATAATGAAAGTACGCCACAATTAAATTCCAGTAGTAATTTATTTCAAATACCACAGTCCAGTTGTAGTACAATCTTAAATGGAGTGCAAGAATCTAGTCAAAAGAAGAATGCAAGAAAACATGTTAATAGAAAAAAGGCAAAAGCAAATCGCATAATCGAAAAGCAGAACAACACCATTAAAAAGCTTCAGTGCCAACTATAAAAATTCAAGAAGAAATATTACCGCCAAACGAATCAATCTCTTACACTGTCACCCTCTCCTAGAAAACAGACAAACCACCTACTGAAAAATCAAACGGTGACAAAAGAGAAAGCAGTTAATTTATGGCTTTGCTCTCAAGAAGCAGTTAGTACACCAAGCTAAAACAGCTAAACCAGGTACCAAAAAGCAACAGATATTTATGAAAGCAATTGGAAACAAAATTTTGAAAAAATACAGAATGCAATCTTATTTGAAAGGAGTAGTTTCACATAAAATAAATGAAAGACTGAAGCTTAGCAATCAGGATGACATCACCAACTATGTTCGAATATATATATATATATATATATATATATATGTGTGTGTGTAAAATAACTGCAAGTGTAAAAAAGTACATTGAAAATTTTCTTGAAGATGACAGAGTTAGCCGGATGTGCCCTGGAAATAAAGAATTCGTAAAATGTGGAAAAGTAAAAAAAGCAAAGAAGAGTACTTTTAGATACAATGAAAAATTTGTACCAAAAATTTGTAAGAATAAAATATGTGCCATTTGAACACATATTGAGAGTTTTGAAGACACCAAAACTAAAAATGCGGGGAAAGAGATTATTTTATCAATTTAATGAGCCTTTTGATGTTTTTGAATCTTAACACAATGAAGAAAATATTAATTTTGTAACTTATATGGTTTTTGTTTTAACTCTTTAATGCGCAGTGTTCCCGCTCTAGGAACACCAAACTCTGACGTTTTGGCTGTTGCCAGTCACAAAGAATAGATTTGGTTTCTATAAAAATAGTTGCGGGTGACCTAGCTCCACGAGAATCCTTTGCTTTTTAGCACGTCGTTTCCCATAAAAAAAAGTCACGATTATTTTTAACAGCACTGACATCTTCTGAAAAATGGAAGAATGCGAGAACAGCTGGACAGATTGCCCAATGCTGGAAAAAGGGCAGCCGTTGCCTTCGCTCGACTACCAACAAGATGGCGGACAATCGAAACGTTCATCGCGTGCCACAGATCTAGAGACCCTTTCCTTGACCCTTATTTTCTAGAGACCCTCCAGCCAGCTGTCATCAAAAAAGGGGTCTCTAGATCTGTGGCCCACGATGAACGTTTCGATCGTCCGCCATCTTGCTGGTAGTTAAGTCGAGCGATGGCAATGGCTGCCCTTTTTTCAGCATTGGGAAAGGGTTGCGCCTCAAAGGGTTAACTTATCTTAGTAGTTAAGTCTCTTTTCCACATAAAAATATATTATTTTCATTTATTTTCCCAGAACTAATGTTTGACATCATTTCTGTCACCGTATGCATCATTTCTGTCACACTAGTGCTGCAGAAAATAACAAAGTAAATAATGCCAAAAGACAGCAATTTTTGTTTCATTAGATATCAAATATAATAGTTTGGATCAAAGGAAGTAAAAAAAAAAAAAATGCATTGCTGTAGTAAAAATAAAATTGATTTTAATCGACTTAGTGCTTGAAAAATTTTCAGAATTTGCATATTTTGGTTTAATTTAATTTTTTATTGTTTAACACTACTTCACAAATTTCAAACAGTTATACATTGTCATTTACTGAGTTATGTGCTTGCCGAAAAAAATAATTTTTGTGTTTTAAAAATATAAATAATACTTGAATTTTGCATTTAAAAAGTGTGACAGAAATGATGCAAAATCATCAAACTTTACTTAAATTGGCAGCTAACTCAACAAAAACTTGAGTTTTAGATTTAAAATTTTGGAAAATTATAAATTACTATATATACCTTCAGTATAAAATAATTTGGTTCAATTTCTAAAAGTTTTATTTTTCAATTTTTTTTTTCATTTTGTCCCCTTTTATGAGAATCACCCATATATTAATTTTGTTACCACCTGTAACCGGAAAGATCAAAAATATTTTGCGTGTATCTGTATATTAATGCTACATTTACCATTGTCAATGGGATAGTATGTACTTATACACTTCAATAATAAATATTAGTTTCGCTCTGTACTACTATCACCAATGAACCATAAAAGGTAAAAAATATTTTGTGTGTCTCTGCACATTAACGTTAGTTACATTTACCACTGCAAAAATCTTGTTTTAAAGTTACAAACTTACATTGCCAGTCAGCCAGCCAACTACAAACTTTGCTTGCTCTCTGATTTTATAATGCAAGATACTTAAAAATAATTAATTACTCTAAGGGCGAGATTCAAGTGAAACACAAATCCACATCGGACAGGGGAAACTTTGAAATATATCAATGTTTCTTATTCAACTGAAACAAACCAATCGTGTTTTGATCACGTGACAGTACGATTGGTTTGTTCATTGGAAGCATTCTGCCAAAACTTTCGAACTGTGGACAGAAAAACGTTAGATTCGAGTGCGATCGTGCACGCTTCACTTGAATCTCGCCCTAAAAAAAAATCTAGTGCCATATAATTATATGTAAAAATATTAATTTGATATATTTTTTCTTTTCAACAATTTTATAGAATTTGGCCTTGGAAGTTTCACACCAAACAAACTTTGTTGTTTTCCTTTTTTTTTCATATAACATGAGTTTCATGAAATAAATAAAACTTTATGATGTGAAGCATGAAAGTTACTTATCATCAGGACGTATGTTTCAGCCAGAACATTTTTGACCTTCTTCAGCAGAAGTGCACACACAGTGTTTTGTTTTAATTAACTATGTTTAAAAATGTACTGTAATGTATAAAATTGTATACTTTTTATTCACACTATTCCAAGTTCTCGTTTAGCCCCAGTCTGCTAGTTGTCACCAAGATTGTTGAAAGTTGGCAAAAATATATTCAAATTTGGTACCAAAAGTAAGTTTCTGAAACTGAACCCAGATTGGCACCATCTCCCGTATTTGGCAAGAAAAAATTGCTAAACTTTAATATTATTGAAATATCATATCTCACTTTCATATGAAATAACTTTAAGTGAAACGCTTCACTACTTTCAACTTTGGAAAAATAATGTATTGGATAGCATCAATTCAAATTGATTTAAAATTTTGCACATGTATGCAAAAGTGTATTAAGGGGGGGGGGTATAGGTGGTTTTAAAATGTTGAAATCCCTCAAATTTTACACTTTTAGTGACTTTTGCAATTTTAAACTGTGAGAGGAAGAATCTGCACCATTTGCAACTAATCAATTTAATATTTTTTGCTGATACTCCAAAAAATATAGAAATAATTCTTATTTACTTTAGAAATTTAAAAAATATATTGCTCTCTTTTTTTAAGAAGTTTCTCATCTATTTTTCAACTTTTTAAGTATTGCCCATTAAAAAAATCAGCACAAGATACACAAAGAATATAGGATTAATTTATTCTTATAATTTTTTTTTTCGTGTGTTTGTGTTTGGTAAAGTAACCCCCATGCAAAAAACAGGTAAAAATATTGAGAACCCAGATTTAAGCAGAACCTTGTTTTAATGATGGAAATAAAAAGAAATCATTGGTTTAATATTTAAAGCTTTGAATTTATATTAAAACCTAGTTATTATGTGCACTCAGACTTAACAATTAAGTTACCTTGGGCCCTTCACTCTTTGACTGTATTTCAAATAGTTATGGTGATAAACCATAAAATAGTTAAAATAATATTTTTAATTGACTTTTCATATTTTCATTTTGTTAAGTGTAAATGTTTTTGTCTGTAAAATTCTTTCTAACTTTTTAAAAGAATAGACACACACAGTGTTAAACAGATTTAATAAATCTCAAATGGCATAAAATTTGAGATTTGTTTAGTAAAAGATATACATACAAAAGTAAAAAAGGATTATTTTGCTCATTATTGAAAAATCAAATTAAAAGGTTGTCATTTGAATATTATATTTCAAATTAAATTTGACTTTTCAAACTTATCTGTTCAATAAATGATGATTTCTCTTAGCACAAATTCTTTAATTATGAATTGTTTTCATATATTTAGAAAGAAGAGAAAAACGACATGCTGAACTTGGCTTAAATGGACCTTTATTATCTCCTGAAATTCTTTCATATCTTCCTTCTGTCAGTTCAAATCATATTTGGCTTTCTTTGGTAAGTAAATGATAATAAAACTGAGTAAATCTTTTATTACCTATCATATACAGGGTGCGTTCTGAAAGTAATGTGCATTTTCTGGGAAAAATAGATTTATTGATCCTATTGGTACAAATGGTTAAAATTCTTCAAAATAGTTCTCTTGTGCATCAATACACTTGCGGAGATGATTCTGCCAGCCTGGAAGGCACCCTTGAACTCCTCGGCTGGAATGCCTCTCAGGAACCTTGTAACATGAGCTTGAATGTTCTCCACCGACTCAAGTGCTTTCCTTTCAGCTCTCTCTTCAGTTGGGGGAACAATAAAATGTCACACGGAGCCAAGTCAGGCTGGATTATTTCTAATCAACTCCAACAATTCTTCACTGCGCAAAACTTTAAGTTCTTTCTGTCAACACCTTCGGCACAAGCTTCACACAGACCTTTCACATTTGCAAATCCTCCATCGCAATCCCATGTGCCACACATTTTGACAAGTTCAGCTTGTTAGCGATTGCCTGGATGCTTAACTGACGGTCTGACTTCAAAACTTCATGCACACACTGGACGCTTTCATCGGTTCGGGCTGTTGTTGGGCATCCAGAATGGGTCTCTTCGGCGACCTTCTCCCGGCCCTCCTTGAAATCTTTGTGTCACCTTCCGCATTGAGATCTTGAATTCTTCCCAAGCTACATGCAAAACTTCATCACGTATCACTGTCCCACTGAACACTCCATCGTGCCGTGAAACAATCGAACAAAAGTCTTTGCCCGAAGACACGTCCTACTGCTCAGAGCAAACTGAGACCAAACGTATTTGGAAGGACAGATCCCCCACCATATTTTTCAAACAACCCGAGCGTGCTGCAATGGATAGTCGTGTCACAAATCATGTATATTACTTTCAGAATGCACCAAGTATGTGTCTGTATGCATAGATAAAAACTAAGTACTAAAATCATCTTATCCATAAGTATTAAAAAAAGAAATACATTTGTATCAGTGATTCAAAAATAACATACTAAATTTAGACAAACCAATGTATTGGCTTAGTTTATGTATATATTAATATCTTTACCACACATTTTGACAAGTTCAAAATGTGTGTGTTTTATTTAATATATTATTTTATATATCTATGTTATTTATTGTAACATTTGCATGTATTAGTAAGAAAATCTTAATAAATTATTCTATTTTATCTAAATAATAATAATGAAACATGTTGTTTTTCTAATTATGATATCTTTTTAAGTTTTTACTTTATTTATTTATTTTTCCCTGTAGGGCAGAGAAGATTTTGGGTATCTGTTTGAATTTGAGTTTCTAGGTCATTTTTATGCTGAGCCAGTTGATTTAATTCCTGTCAAAGCATTAGAGATACCAACTGCAGAAATTATTCCTGTGGTTGCAATGCAGTATAGGTAGAGATAAACTCAAAATTTTCCCCAGTATCAATTTATTGTTCTAAAATTACTTTGTATATCTTGCATGCACACACATACCTGCAATATTTCCAAATCTAAATATTTAATATTTAATTTTTTTTTAGGTCTGTATATTGCTTATTGTTATTATTGTTATATAATGGTGAAAGCTAGATTTATCTTAGTGCATGCAATTCCATGTATTGGTTCAGATGAGATGGGGTGAAAAAAAGAGAGAAGCTTATATTTGGGATAATAGAATGATTTTACTTTTGGCGACAAAAGGGGATGGCTTATATTCAAGGGAAGGGTTACTTTCAGGATTTTACGGTAGTTACTATGTGGAGGAGATGCAGATACGAGGGTTGCCTTTTAAGTTTCTACAAAAAGTAGGAAGAAAAAGAATTTTTTGGGAACAAACTGCTTTATTGCTTTTCAAAATATTCGCCTGTAAGATTTATACACTTTACCATCCGTTCAAACCAGTTTTTCCACTCTGAAGTTGATATCTCAGAAATGGATTGGAAGGCATCAACAGCTTCTTGAATTGATGGAAATTGCTGTCCATGCATTTTTTGTTTGACATAAGGGAACAAGAAAAAGTTGTTAGTCAACAAATCAGGAGAATATGGGCAATGAGACATTAATTCAATTTTTTTATCATTCAAATAATCAATTGTTTCACATGCTGTGTGGGAGTTATTGTTGTCCTGATGAAGAATGATGTGTGGATTTTTGTTGTTTTTTCTGATTTTGCTGATGACTTTTGGCAAACAAATTTCTGTATACCATTTAGCGGTAACAGTTTTTTGATCCTCTAAAGGAATGTTTGCGATATATCCTGCAAGGCTGAGGAAACAAGCAATCATTTTCTTAGAAGTGCTTCATGAACAAACAACTTTCGTAAGATTCTGCTCATCTGGAAACACCCAAGCAGTGGATTGTTGTTTAGTTTCACGCTCATATGAACATATGCAAGTTTCGTCACCTGTAACAATGTTGTATACGGATTTTGCAGTTCCAAAATAGAATTATTTAGCATTCTCTTACACCAATTTGCATGAGTCTCTTTTTCAGCTTCTGTCAAATTGTGCAGAATCCATCTGGAACAAATCTTTTTAACAGCTAAATGTTCCTTCAAAATCAGATGTATTGCAGTCTGTGATATGCTTCTATCTCACGATATGTGACATGCCAATCTTCTTAATCATCTTGCACACAGCGTCGATGTTGTTTGGAATTACTACCGATTTTGATTGTCCTTCGCGAGATTCATCACCGACGGACGCACAACCACTATGAAATTCTGCAAATCAATTGTAATAGTCTTTTCTGATGGTGCTTCATTGCCAAAAGTTTCACAAAGCGATACTAAGCATTCTTGTTGAGTGAGGCCTTTCTTAGAATTATAAAAGTCATCCAACAGAAACCTTTACGAGTTATTTCCATTTTTTTCCCACTCACTTGCTTCTTTAGAACACTCACTGTAAACAACATATGCAGAAAATTTCTATGATGCCACTGATTCCAAGATTAAAAAAATGTGAATTTTACGAATATCCTGAAGACAAATTTCAGTAGCGCCATGTTTTGTCCTTTGTAAAAACATAAAAGGCAATCCTTGTATTATGGAATACCATTTACATTTCTATCTATCTTTTCAGGTTTTTTAATAAAATCTGCAAAATCATCATGAGTACATACTATATAACTACTGTATTAGCCCAAATATAACATGATTCCTTTTTCTTATCCTTTCCCCTAAAAAATCTGATGCGTTAAATTCGAGGCCTAAATATGTGACTTTTCTAATATTCTTGATGAAAATTTTCGGAGTTGTGCTATATTTGAGCTAATACTGTAGTTTTAATGAAAATGTCACTTGTGAAAATCACATATTTTGTTGATATAGTAAAAATTATTTTTTTAAAAAAGCTACAAATGGAGGTTAATATGAAATAGTCAATTGATATGGAATAGGTGGTTTAAACCTGGAAAGACTAATTTTACTTTATATAAACATAACTATTTTAAAGTATAAAGCCGTATGTTCAAGTCATTTCTGCTTCGAGTCTAGAAAAGTCATTAGTGTAATTTTCTGTCTCTGCTCCAATACAGTCAAGGTAAGCCCAGACAACAGCTGAAGCATTAAATCTAATTTTCTCCTTGCTGTTCTTTGGAAAATTTCCTGTTACGTAAGATACTTTCAGTGTCTTTGTTTTCCAGTTCATAATTGATGACATGAAACTCATTACAATATTACCTAGCATTCCATAATACCCTGCACACCATCTAGGAAAATGAATGTTAAAACTGATGGGCAAAACACTGTTAGATAAAAAACAGCCATAGTACAACAAACTACAACTCTTTTAGTGTACATAATGTGTAACATCAATGTTCAAGTCATGTGCATACTAGTAGGTTAAAATGTTTGAAAACTTATCTGCAAAAACTCTTGGAAATCACAAGGCAGGTTTTGTTCTGCAGCAATTGGTGTGATGATAACAAGTGATCAACTCACTGCATTGTAACATGGAAATCTTTCTCGAATTGTTCATTGTATTCCCATCCAAAAGCAGCAACTAACGGAGCCAAAAATTCAGTATTCCATATTTCCTACTATTCCACAATACTCTCTTCTCCTCTACAAGAGAATCTTTACATAAATAGCATAACCAAATGCAATAACTAAAGTTTATGTATTGTTTATTTTTATTTTCTCTATATAAAAATCAGTGGTGGATTTAGGTCTTGAGAGGCCCAAGGTGCAATTCAATTTTAAGCCCCTCCTCCTCCTCCTCAAAAAAAAAAAAAAAAAAAAAAAAAAAAAAACACTGGAGTGACTCCACTCGACTTTCCGAAGACTTACTTTTAAGATCATTACCAAGCATTTAAATAAATTTAAATCGATGAATAATTCAAACATATATACCAAATTGAAGCTCAATTGAATGTGCCGTTTCAACGCTATCGCACTTTCAAGAATTTCTCCCCATATGCCATAATGTAAAAGAAATCTTTGTCGTAGCCCTGTTAAAACTATAAGTTCTATACACAGCAACATCAATACCGGTCTTGCGACGGTGGTTTATAACATATATGCCCAATTGGCACTCAATCGAATGTACCATTTAAATGCTAGTGCACTTTCAAGAATTTCCTCCCATAGGCCATAATGTAAAAGAAATCTTACACACACATCCGAATATCTCACACACACACACACACACACACACACACACACATCTCGTAAAAATAGCATAAATGAATTCAGAAGACCTCAAAACGTGTAAATACACCAAAATCTCGAAGTCGAATTTTTTCATGATTACAATACTTACCTTACACCTTTACATTGTGCATTCCATGCCCACCTTTTTTACAGTAATTAATGTTTTTCTTAATCACTTTGATTAATCAATACTAAATTAAAACTGTCTAGTGACTGTATTTGAAGCATTACAAATGTTCTGATTGAAGTAAAAGTATTAGAACTATTTGATAATTCTTGGTTAGAAAAAAAAATTTATTTCAAATTTACTGTTTATTTGTATTTTTAATAATCTAGTAGTCTATGAATAACGAAATAGTATTTGTAAACTATTATAATAAATTTCACTGTTATTTGCTAATAATAACTGTGAAATTTATTTTTAAAAAAAGGGTGGGGGCACAACAAGGTTTAAACAGGGGACATTTTGAACAGCAGTTGAACATTTTTCAACATTAGTTTGAATGAATTTCATTCTAAAGATTCAAGTTTAGTTTTCGGAATTTTTGGGAATGTACTAATTGATAAAGTCCAAAAAAGGACAAAGAAATCTGATTTTTTGATTCTGTATTCTCTAATTGTAAATTATATTTAAAATAGAGACTTTAATTTATGTTTAAAATAAAATTATTTTAAAATGTTTTCACTCCTTTTATATCTAATTTATGCCTGCAAACAAGTATTTTAAAAATTAATTTTTATATTTATAGATTTGTACATTAAAAAAAAATCTTTTACCTCATGAAACTTCATCATTTTTGTTACGTTTCACTTTTCATGATTAACACTATTAAAGAAACATCAGCATACCTATATGTATAACCCAACAAATACAATTTCATATTGATTAATTTTCAGTGTTACTTGGTTATGTTTAATCACTTTTTGTGGACCACTGATATATGGCTTGTTTCAGCCATAAAAATTTTGTGTCCTTAACAGGGACTTTTGAGGGTCAGAACAGGGGAAACTTGACTAGAAACATGACTTTGACATCACAAAGCTTAGAAGACTTTTTTACTTGGATAAAATGAAGAATCAAAAATTTAACATTCCTGCAAAAACATTTTATAAATACTTAAATATGTTAATAAGTTTCCCACATGAATCTGCAAAGCTGTAAGCAGTTTAATAGTGAAAGAAGACATTACTGTTTAGTCTAATTACTCTGTGTTTATTCAGAAATTAGCAATAAGTTTAGGACAATTAGTAATGAGTAATTAAAATATATATGTATACATATATAGTCTATATATTTTAAATAGAATGAAAAAAAACTAGAAGAGGATAAGAAAAAATCATTATTTTAATTAGTTAAAATACAAAAAATATTACTGAGTTAAAAATAAATTCCACTTTATATTGAAAGTGTATATGCTCTAAGCTTCTGCCCTACATTTTCTATTAATGTTTAGCATTTTTATCAGTGACTATAAAATGCATGCCGTAATTATAATATAGTTATCATAAATATATTTAGATAAAACAAAAAATTTATTTAGTAATCATTTACATTTTTTCTCCCATTCTATTTTTTATCATTACACCCTTGGAAAGTTCTTCCGATTCTAAAAAAGATAAAATAGGTTATCTCTAGCTTAAATTTTTAATTTTTAGTGATTTTTCGAAAAAAGATAAATTATTCCTTTAAATTTCTTTACATCTGGCACAATATATATATACACTCTATAACAAATAAATCGACGCACCAAGAAAGAGATGTCCGATTGAGACGAAAATTGGTGGATAGGAAGACAATGTACAGAATAGTAAATGATTAAAATTTCAGAACAATTGAATAATTTATTTCAGAGTTACAGTAACAAGTTCAATAAGGTGTTGACCCGCCGCTAGCCTGGATACAAGCTGCCACACAGCGTGGCATAGACCGATAAGGCTCCTGCGGTAGTTCCTTCTGCCAAATTCGCTCCGATTGTCGAACGAGGTCATCAACAGTCCGTGCCAGATGCAATCGCCTTCCCATCATATCCCAGACATGCTCGATGGGAGAGAGATCTAGCGATCTGGCAGGCCAAGGAAGAGTTTGACAAGCTTGCAGACAGTTTAGAGCTACACGAACCGTATGTGGTCTGGCATTGTCCTGAAAAACCAGCCATGGGCACTGCAAAAGGAACGGTAGCAAAACAGGTCTTAGGATGTCGTCCACGCACCGCTGTGCAGTAAGTGTACCTCTAATGATGACCAAAGGGGTCCGGCTGTCAAAGGAAATGGCACCCCAGACCATAATGCCTTGTTGAGGGCCGGTGCGGCATGCAATAGTGAAAGCAGGATCCCCCCCCCCTCTGCCCTGTGCGTCTTCGATGATTGTCAGGACACAGTTGGAAGCGGGATTCGTCGCTAAAGACTATACGTCCCCAGTCGGCATCATTCCAACCTGATCGAGCCCTGCACCACTGTAATCTGGCTCGGCAGTGTGCAGGCGTGAGTGGCAGGTGGCGTAACGGTCGGCGCGAGCGTAGATTTCGCTCTCTCAACTGCTGTGAATGGTCATGATGGACGCTGGTGTTTGGGTTGAACGTCTGATGGTTGATAGAGATGAAGAAGGCGCTCTGACAGCTGATCGGACCATCACTCTGTCCTCACAATCTGTTGTAGCCCTAGGTCGACTGCTACCATCCTGACGCTGCACTCTGCCATTTTCCACCCATCCTTGCCAGCATCTTCGAATCGTCGCATCGCTTCGACTGAAATGACGAGCAATTCTCCGATTAGTCCAACCGGCCTCTTTCAATCCAATGATACGACCTCTGTCAAACTCTGACAGTTGCTCGTAATGAACACGAATCCTGCAGCGAGGCATTTTTTGATTTGTTGAAAGGTCATCTGAATCGCAATCAAACCGAAAGTTTCAACAACCGTTGAAGAACTGCTCCTTATGTACGTCTGCTGGATGCGCAGTTCTGATGTGCTAGAGATGAAACTATTCATTCATTGGACACCAAATTTGAATCATTTGCATATTTGCTGAAAACATTCATGCATAAGAAATTTCAAAGCAATCGGATGATTGTTTCTTTGTGTGTCGATTTTTTTGTTATAGAGTGTGTGTATATATATATATATATATATATATATATATACACTCACTATCTACCCCCTAAAACAGTGATTTTGGCAGGTGACGCAATTTGATGTGTAATCGAAAGCTATAAAAATGTTGGTAGTGGTTTGTCAGGTTGTATGTATGCATTTGTGAAGCAATATGTAAAGTCAAAGGAGCTTAGTGAGTTCGATCATGGCAGTATAGTGGGATGCCACCTTAATATGAAATCAGTTCGTGAGATTGCGGACATTCTACAGAAGCCTAAATCCACTGTGAGTGATGTAATTGTGAAGTGGAAACGTCGAGGCAGTGAAACTGCAGAAAACAGAGTAGTAGGCCGATAAAACTTAATGAATGCAGCTGCAGAACTCTGAAAAGGGTATTGAAAAACAATCGCAAGTCCTCGTTGGTGGAAATTTCTCAGGAGTTCCAAAGTTCATCAGGCGTTAGTGTTAGCAGCTGCACTATTCGTCGAAAGTTAAACAACTTGGGATTCCATGGTCGTGCAGCTGCTAACAAGCCGAACATCATTCCACAGAATGCGAATCATCGATTGCAATAGTGCAGAGATCACTGTCGTTGCACTGTGGACACGTGGAAAACTGTTCTTTGGAGTAATGAATGTTGCTTTACAGTCTAACAGTTGGAGGGATGAGTCTGAGTTTGGCTGATGCAAGGTGAACTTTTTTTGCGTGACTGAATTGTGCCGACTGTTAAGTTTGGTGGTGGCAGTATAATGGTGGGGGGCATTTCTCGTGGTTTGGCCTGAGTCCGTTAGTTTCTGTGGTTTGAAATATGAACTCTGCGATGTATGTGGACATTTTGGACAATGCTGCACTCCCAACTCTGTAGCAATATTTCGGGGAAGGCCCATTTCTCTTCCAGAAGGATAACTGCTCCATTCACACATCGATGCTTGCACAGACGTGGTTTGACAAAATGGGTGTTCAAAAACTGGACTGGCCTTCTTGGAGACCCGATCTAAATACCATAGAACACCTTTGGGACGAATAAGAGCACATATTAGTCAGGCAAATTGATCGTTCTCACTGCAAGCACTCACTTCAGCTGTGATGGATGCATGGAAGTCAATTCCTATGGCCACCTATCAAAAACTGGTGGAAAGTCTTCCCAAGCCCATGCAGGCTGTCATCGATGCAAAAGGGAGACCAACATCATATTAATATATGCCTTGGGACACTCCAAGTCCATACAACTGGGTGTCCGGATACTTATCGCCAGATAGTGTATATATATATATATATATATATATATATATACATTCTAGGTATATTTGAAAATTTCTCTGAATGCAGAGTGTCCTTTCCTAAATTATTTACATGAAAAACAGTTGAAAATTATCAAATGCATTTAATTTTTTATTAATTTTTTAATCAGAAGCCATAGAATCAAGCAGTTCAGGCTTTTCTCTTTTAAACTAGAAGATTCTTATCAACCTTTGGTTGTAGGGGGGAAAAGTTTTCAAAGCAGCTGTGTTTGAATATCCTGCTGCAATACCAGCATCTGCGCCGCAATCTGATTCATTCCGGGTAGAAAATAGGCATAGGGGGCTCTCTGCACTTGCATTGTTTTAAGCGAAATATAGGGAACAAATTAAAACAACACTACAAAAAAATCTAGAATCTTTCCTTTGAAATATTGGATTGTTGAGGTGCCCTAGAATTTCAAGGAATTTTACATGAAAATACGAGGAACTTTACTGAATAACCCAGGAAGTCTCCACTGAATTGTATATTGTTCATTTAAGTTCTTGATACTCAATGTATATGTAACTTTCCTGGGAATTTAGGGCGCCTCAGCTGCATATTATTTTCAATGAACATTCCTGAACTTTTTAAATTTCTGGTCATTTTTGAGTGAAATGCTTGTTTTTAAGCGAATCGTGAGAGCAATATTCGGGAAAGGGACTGGTTAAAGGAAAAATGTAAAGTTTTCAAATGGAAATGTTTACTTTCTGTATGGTATTAGTGAGTCTCTTTTCCTATTATTTCTAAGAAACATTTCGATTTCGGGATTTTTTACGTTGAAATAAGAAATTAAAGTGCTTATTACTTATTAACTGAAAGTATTAGTTATTAAAATTTTATATTGTATTGTGTGTATTAAGGCAAACATGTGCAATGGGGTACCTGTCTAGGATGGGAGGTGTCTTGGTTGGAGGACTTTTTAAGGAGCTGTAATGCATATTCATGTTACATTTGGAGAAAACAACCAAAACTCCAGACCATTAGATCAACAGCCGCTCAACGGGGCCCAAACCTGGGACTTTCACACTTTGGCAGTCTACCGTTCTGAGTGCCTTATCCACTCGGCCATGGTGGGGCTACTAAAGTATTAATTTAGATTATGATCCAATGATGTGAAGAGGCAAAGCGCACCAACGAAAATATTGTTCAAGAGTGCTTTCTGCACTAGTAGCAATCCTGGAACAATTAACAATGTCTTTTGAACAGAAATATAATTTTTGTTTTCTTTTTAGAACCAAATTTTGGGGCCCGTTAGATTTGTGAGGCCCGAGGCACGCGCCTCATGCGCCTATTGAGAAATCTGCCACTGATAAAAATAGCTGCATACAATATTAAGTTTTATGAAAACAAGTTCAGTAGCTTAGAACCTGTTTGTTCAAATAAACAAATGCAAAAAATATGCTTCGAAATTAAAATTGTCACAATGTTTTAGAACTTTTTCCCAAAACTTGATGTAAAATGCTGGTGTGATAATAAAAGCCTGGATTTGAGAAAATGGTAAAAAGTATGCATGCTGATTATTATTATTATTTATTAATTAATTTATATATTTTCAAATTTATATTTATTTTCTTTTAAATACAGATTAATTTGAAGAAAATTTAATTGCTATCAAATAGTTTTTTAAAAAGCAAGTATTATCATTAAAAAAATTAATCATTTAAGAATAATTCTGTTTTGTATTGTTATTTTTGTTTACTGCAAAAAAGTACTTAGAACTTATATATTAAGTTTGATGAAAATTTACTATATTAATATTTATTAAGACTGTTATCTGACTATTTGCAAACTATATTCAATATATATGTTGAATTAATATGTCAGTGCTGTATAATTTAACCTTTGCTTCCATTCACAGTCCCTGTGGAAAGTTTATATTTATGGGCCTTCAAGATGGTTCTCTTAATATATGCTATTTAGAACATGCTTTTATGCCAGAAACTGGATATGATTTTGCTAAATATCAAATTCATGATCCAGATGAGGGTACAGTTAAACATGTAAATGTTTCAACTGAAGGAAGGTAAGTATATTTTTCTTGTGTATATATTTCATATTGTTTCTGTTTTATCAGTTATCTTTTCTCATATACCATCAAATATGAATGTCTTACCATTTATTTTCTAAAACATCCCATCCCCTTAAGAAAGTATGCATAAAATTTATTTTTATAATGTTTAAATGTTTATAGTTTGCAGTATTTAAATATTTGAGAGTATTTTTGCATTTCAATATGGTTTAATTCGGCCAGTCAAATATTATTGAGCATATTGATTTATATAAATTCTGTTCCAATTTTTTTCGTGAGAGTGCATATTTTAACAAATTATTTAAATGCATTAAGCTTAAAATTAGAAAATATTTAAACTCATTGCATTCACTCACAAGAAAGTGTTTCATTCATTAATGTGAAGTCAAGAAGTGATTAATGATGATACAGTTGAACCCCATTATACCGTACCCGGTGTATAGCAAACTCACGCATACAAGGATAAAGTTTTTTGGGCCTGTTTTTTAGTACTATATTTCTTAAACATTCAGATAAAGTGAACCACGGGCTATAAGAGACAAAACTTTTGTCCACTTGAAGTTTGTTATAACGAGGTTCGGCTGTTATTAAAATTAAATTAACTTTTTTAAAAATAGGTATTCTGTTGTGCTGTTCATTTATTGATCCCCATTTTTAGCATTCATCCTGTCTACTATTAAATAATCTGTACTTAAAGACATAGTCAGATAAAAGAAAAAACTATCTGCGCACATAATCCAAAACTATCTGCAAGCTCATAATAGCTCGTGATAACTGAATACATATTGCGTATATGAACACGTGTATGTATGCATACACACACACACACATCTGTGCGACGCGCTTGTGGTACAGTGACTTAAAAAAGGTACTTCTTTTAGGTAACTATCCATCTTTAAAAAAAAGAAAAGAAAACCTTGCAATTACCGGAAAACTATCTGCAAGACCTTTGAATGTATCCGCGCCCAGCGTGCGCGCGTGCGTCTACATTATCTGACTAGGCTTAAAGATGAATTTTGTTTAAAATTTAATTAATACTTTTATGCTTATAAGCTTAAAACTAACTAATGTAAGATAATAAATATGTATTTTATTTTAAATTAAAAACTTTCTTTTAAGTATTTAATTTTTAATAGAGCCATATTGATTAACCCCTTAAAGCACTTCTTTCTCTCTTTTTTTTTTTTTTAACGCTGGTTAAAAATGATGAGTTCTTGACAGAAAATAAATACAGGTATCATCAAAATGCACCATGTGGTTTACACAAGAAAAATCCTGGATGGTGATGCCATCTATTGTAAATAAGTTTAATTATAATCTAACCTATCTATTTTTACTAGAACAGTTTTCAGATAGACATTAGAAATAAAATGACACGAGATACAAGATCACCTGTGTGAGACACTGCCGTGTGCAAATTTGCCAGTAACTTTTGACCATATCAAATACAGGCAAGTGCAATAAGGGGTTAAAGGTTGACTAGCAAAATTAATTTTATAATGAATTAAGTAATGTTCTGTAAATGCAGGGGTCGATCTAGGAATTCTCTCCAGGGTCCCATTTTTGTGAAAACTGTTTATTTTTGTGAATTTCAACACTTATTTTTGTGAATTTTCATTCCCCTTTTTTATAAAGTAACTTTTTTGTTGTTGCAATAATTGATAAGATAGATTAAAGTGTAGGGTAAAATTTCAATGAAGAGCACTTTTAATCAACTGTATTTTTCTGAAGGGGTCATTTTAATCAATTGTAATTTTGTGTAGGGGCCGTAAAATGGACCCAATTTTTGTCTGCATCGACCCCTAACATGTAATCCTAAAGTTTAATCCCAAGTTAAGTGAAATTCTGAAAATTAAGTTTAAGTGCTTTTATTCACTAAGTAACCCCAAGTTCTTTTATTTCAACCATTGGCAAGTATTAAAATGTAAACTTCAAATAAATACATTTTAAGGCATTTCTGTTTAGTAAGAAACATTAAAAATGTTAAAAATAATACAATCCTATGACATTAGTTAAAAACATTAAAAATTACCATTTAAAAGACTTAAAAACTATATATTTCAGCCAACAACATGACCGTCATCCAGTTTTTCTTTTGGCGTCTGGTTCTTCACTATCACTGCAATGTGGGATAATTTACCACTGCTATACCATGCTGAAATATTGTGAATAAAACTGTTCATTCAACTTCCAATAAAAGTATTAAAACTGATTAAACCCAATATTAACATTTTTAAATGTACATGCTCCGACAAAGACTTAATTGATCTGCAAGAAATATCCAGGATTTATGAAATTAAATTACTATTTGAAGACATTAATGATATCAGCTATTACATCAGCATGACTAAATGAAAAATAAAAGACAGAAAACAAGAACATTTTAATGATATTAGATTTGGTAAGCTCAGTACTGCCCTCTCCTGTTTAGCCCTGAAATCCACTATTAACATTGATAGCATAAAAAAATTGGAAACTGTAGAAATAATACCTACTCACTTTTTCGTGAATCCCTTGAAATATTAACTACAGATGGATGATAAAAAAGAAATTATGTGTATATTATTTAAATAGGGTGTCTCAAAAATACTGGCTTAGGCTTTTATTCTTTAAATATTGATCATAAGCATTTACAGTCAATTACAAAGTTACATAAAAAAGAATTTTATGATTTTGATAAAACTTTCTCTCTATCCTAAAAAAACGTAACAGCTGCTGCTGTCGGCAGCAGCGCCACTGCCGTTGTCAGAAGCTTCTTCTGCTTTCTCTTCCGAAACCGTGAGTATTTGAGTTTCGACGAAGGTGTTCGTGGATTTGGAAAATTCCAGGGAACCTGATAAGCTGACTTAAATTTCAAAAATTGAATTAGACATTAATAAAAAACTGAAAAAATAAACATAATGGTTGCCAGGTTTGGCAATTTTCACCAGCATAAATTATTCATGCCTTTGCAACAAAGCAATTCCAAGTATATAGAATCGCATGAAATTGGCAAACATGAAGTAGAATTATACCAATTTTATGCCAAATTAAAAAGTATATGAAATAAATAATTCAAAGTGTGTTACACGAAGTTGACGATTAAATAGTAAGTTCACCTAGACAACAGGAGTTTAGAATTAATGACTATTCATTTTTCCAAAACAGAATAATTAATTGTAACTGATTTAAAAAGTGCCATCTTGGCATTAGGTACAATCTGGCAAAATGGTATCTCTCCAAGCAGGGTGAATCTAAACTGCGAGTTCCAAAATGTTAGAACCCAGAGTCTTGAAAATGAAAAATAATTAAAATGCAGATTATTTTAAAGCCAGTTAGGTTCAGCTTGGGTATTTGCTACCAGTAGACATATTTGGTGGCATTAGCTATGCCATCATGGCAGTTATAGTACAGATTGGATATTTGGCAGCACGATGAGATGATATATTTCATGGTGCTAAGTACTCCAATCTGCAAACGATTATGTAAATGAAAATATGGATAACGGTTTTCCGGTAACCTTAAATGAACAGTAATTATAGGTTGTGAGCATGTGTAAATAGCCAAATAATGAGAAGTCGCCATTGGTGGCAAGCTATCCTATCTGTTCCGTAGCTTTTATTAACTTTACATGTACACAAGTCGCCAAATAATGAAAAATCGCCATGGGTGGCAAATTCGCAAGGTGTCCAATAGGTTTTACATAATTAAAAATACAGTTGAGACAGATGTTCTGACTTTATGACACTTTAGCTCCTAATTAATATAACTTTTGAATGGCAACATTAACTTGTGTTTCTGAGGAGTGCAAATAATTTTTGCAGCAATTATACGCGGAGTCCGCACTGCAGGTGGAATATAGCTTAAAACCCGTACAACATGGATTCCTATAACATGGAAAGTATCTACTGTGTTATAGGTGGGATCTACTGTACTGTGAAGTTTAAATTTTTATGTATCAATGAACATGCAAGAACCAAGCAATGTATAGCTCAGTAACATTCTATCTGATCCAATCTTTGGGTTTTGTCTGTTGAAATTATGCCTTTTTTACGAATAAGCCTTATTAGAGGCCGAATGCCTCAAAATGCGAAATACGAAAAGTGAGCATAGTGAGTCTAGGGGCCTTGGCCCCTAGTCAAGCAAATAAATCTCAATACAAAATTTCAGTTTTTTTTACTGTCCCCATTCCAAAAAATTTTCAGTTACTAAAATGTACCTTATATAAATTAGGTGGTGTACAAAATTTCAGCCTTACTTCGTAAACAGATTCAGAGATATGAAAATAAATATACGTTGACATAAACCACTTTTCAGTGGCTCTCAAAGTGAAAAAAAGCACATTGGAAGATTACACTAACCCCAGTTTTGCCCCATAAAATAGTTCTTTATACTTTCTAACATCTGGATAACTTCACATGATGTGCATGAGTATCATGTAACTCAAACGTAATTATGTACATTTTTTTATCTAATGTTTCTATTTTGTATTATCCTTAAAGCAATCAAAAGTTATCTTTTGATAGATTCTTTTTAAATACAGATGGATAGGAAATGAATTGCTGCAATTGCTGAACCATTTTAAATTTATTTTTAAATGTTTTTTAATGCTAGAAATAAAGTTGAAAATACTTCAATAGCATTTGCGTGTCTAAAATGAGAAATATGTCAAGTTGAATAGTTATTTACTGTAAAATCAGCAGAAAGACAAATTTGTGCTTAAGGAATATTCTCAAGTGGATAACCTTTAGAAATGTAGTTGTTGAAGAAAGGAATCTTTCCAAAATATTTTAATGTTTACAATATGTCACTACAAATTTATTCTTTTCACATTTATAGCTTTATTTTAATTTAGGAATTTAGTACCTCTGCAATTGCTTTGGATATGCATAGTAAAACTACAAGTAATTTAAAGAACAATTACCAAAAAAAAATTACCATTTAAAAGACTTAAAAACTATATATTTCAGCCAACAACATGACCGTCATCCAGTTTTTCTTTTGGCATCTGGTTCTTCACTATCACTGCAATGTGGGATAATTTACCACTGCTATACCATGCTGAAATATTGTGAATAAAATTGTTCATTCAACTTCCAATAAAAGTATTAAAACTGATTAAACCCAATATTAACATTTTTAAATGTACATGCTCCGACAAAGACTTAATTGATCTGCAAGAAATATCCAGGATTTATGAAATTAAATTACTATTTGAAGACATTAATGATATCAGCTATTACATCAGCATGACTAAATGAAAAATAAAAGACAGAAAACAAGAACATTTTAATGATATTAGATTTGGTAAGCTCAGTACTGCCCTCTCCTGTTTAGCCCTGAAATCCACTATTAACATTGATAGCATAAAAAAATTGGAAACTGTAGAAATAATACCTACTCACTTTTTCGTGAATCCCTTGAAATATTAACTACAGATGGTGCAATAAATAGCATGATGTATGTATCCATCAACAACATTTGGCTTGCCCTCAAGTGCAAGGATAGTGAAGAACCAGATGCTGATGGAACAGCCTGGTGATGGCCATGTTGTTAACCAAATTTTAATGTTTTTAACTAGTAAGAAACAATTTAGTTTTAATTTTTTAAACTTTAAACAAAATAAGTAAATTTGTTTAATTAATTTAATATACTTTTCTTATTAAGTATTATCCATGCTTTTCAAATAGCTTTATTGTTACGGCTGGATGTGATGGAAATATACTAGTATTCAATTTCAACATGTTTGATTATAAAGAAATTAAAGAATATGGAGAGAAACCATTGCTCGTTGGTGTAAGCATTTGTATCGAAAACATACATCTTTTATATTAAATATAAATACTTTATTTACATACTTAGGCTCTAAAGTTTAATGAATCCATTTAAAGTATTGTTGAAAATAATTTTACTGAATAGTAAGCATAGCTTACTTTAGTTTTTATCGAAGCCTGTTCTGTCTGAAAGAAATTTTATTATTAGAATGTTTTAAGGAAGTGTTGATCAAGCTTCTGTTAATGAAAAAACTTTCTTGATCCTAAGTGGTGTTCATAAAAAAGAGCACATTTGATTACTTCATCCACAATTTCATCCATAAGGTCAATGTTTCTTCCATAATATTAATATTGTAAGGCATCAGAAGTAATATCAGTTTATATATGTATTGCTAGAATATCAATAAAATTAAATTAAACACATGGAAGAGGTTCTTTAAATAAATCTTGGTAAGCAGAACTAAAATTTCATCAATACTAAGCTCCTTCTACAATCCATTTCTAAAATAATTTAGATAATTAAAACACTAGTTCAAAATTTTTATTAGAATTCAATTCACAGTGTCTTAAGAAATTTTCATAATATGATATTTCAACTATTATCTGTAAGATCTAAGGCTTGTAACAGCATGGTCTCAGTTTTGTTGCAAGTACTGGAACAAAAATTTTACAAAACAAAATTTTCGGAAGAAATCTATGTAAATAAAATCGACTTTTGTCTGTACATTACTTGGATCTCAAAAATTTTGCAATTTCTACCTGTTTCAAGCACCTGGCAATCCAGTATGACCCTCAAAACAAAGTTTCTCTGTCTGTCATTATGTCATTCAGTCCGTGTCACTTTTTTTGTTCGTGCATCACGCAAAAATGACTGAAGCAAATGAAATGAAATTTGGTGATGTGATAGGTGGTCACCCAGCTTAAAGTACAGTCATTGAATTTTTAAAAAATATTGATTAAATTTGAGATTTACAAAAACTGTTTCAAAATGGTTAAATTTTTGTTCACGCATCACGTAATAACAATTGAAGGGAATGAAATGAAATTTGGTGGCATGATAGGTGGTTGCTCAACTTAGACCATAGTCATCAAACTTTTAAAAAAGTTTCGTTAGATTTTGAGATTTTGCAAAAATTATTTCAGACTGCGTAAATTTTTATTCATGCATCATGTAATAACGACTAAAGCGAATGAAATTAAATTTTATGCTATGATATGTGGCCACTCAACTTAAACTATAAGCATCTAATTTGATTAGATTTTGAGATTTTGCAAAAATTGTTTCAGACTGCATAAATCTTTGTCCATCCATCACATAATAACGACTAAAGCAAATGATATGAAATTGGGTGACATAATATGAGGTCACTCAACTTAAACTATAAGCATCTAATTAAAAAAACAATAAGATTTTTAGATTTTGTGAAAACTGTTCCAAAATGTGTAAATTTTTGTTAAAGCATCACGAAATGAAGACTACAGGGAATGAAAGGAAATTTGGTGACATGATAGTGACTCAAAGCTATAGGTGCTGAATTTTTCCAAAATTTTGATTAAATTTTCAAATTTCACGAAAATTGTTTCAAAATGTGTAAATACTCGTTCACACATCACATAATAATGACTAAAGTCGGTGGAATGACATTAAGTGCATGATAGTTATCACTCAATTTAATTATAGATGTTGAAATTAAAAAAAAATTCAATTAAAGTCTGAGATTTTGCCAAAATTGTTTCAGATTGCAAGAATATTTGGATTGCTTCACATATTAATGACTAAAACACATCAAATGATATTTGGTGACATGATAGTTGGTCACTCAGCTGAAACTACAGGTGTAGAATCTTTTTAAATATTTGATTTGATTTTGAGATTTTGCACAAACTTATTCAAAATGTGAAAATATTTGTTGCTTACGTATAAACCACTGAAGCGAATAAGATAAAATTTAGTATTGTCAAAGGTGGTCACTTAAACTACAGGCATCAAAGTACTTCAAATTTTTTTGAGATTTTGTGGGAACTCGGTGCATGTTTGTTCTATTTCCAAAAAATGGCAATGGAATAGAATGAAATTTGGAATTATATTAGATGCAAGTTAATTTAAACTCTACATTCCAAAACTGTTTTAAATATTTCATAGATTTTGGGAAAATCGTATAAATGTTTTTTCTTGCATGTGTTAAAAATAGATTAAGAGAATGTAGTGAAGTTTAGCAATATGATTCAATATGATTAGCAATGATTGAAACAAAAAATGTTGGTATTTTTTGAAAAGTTGAATAAATTTTAAAACTCTTTTTGAAATGTGATGTTAAAATATTTACAGTGAATCAAACAAAATTTAGTTACAAGTTAGGATACTGACCTCTTGACTCGAAAAGCTCATTTAACCAGAATAAAAGTTTAATTTTTAAAATGAAAAGAAATTCTGTTTTGCTCAGCACTCTGTTACTTTCTAACCTGTAATTTTGTTTTGTAACAATTTGAAAATTCTGGCTTTTAGAAAATTTCATTACGTACTAACATGTCAACAATGGATACCTCAGCTAGTAAATAAATAAAAACAGGAAGACAATAATAATAATAAAATAAATAAAAACTTTGTGAAGAAACACACATTAAATGTTACTTATAACAGGATACGATCTTTTCAACTGAAATTTTTTTCAGTCTTCATAAGTCAAAGCCCTTAGTCTCACAAAACGAAAAAAAAAAAGGCGACAAAACTACAGAGATTACATGAAGGGAGAAAAAAAGGAAGATGGGATAAAAAGAAAAGAAAAGAAGGATAAATAAATATTAATAACAAAAAAAAACCACACGAAAAAAGAAAAACGAACAAAAAACAAAAAAAAAACATAAAAATAATTTGGTTACTTATGTATTATCCCGGCTGTAATTCGCACCAAACTATTTTTCCGTCAAATATGCTGGCAAACTATTGCCAATCATATTCAAAACCATTCTTAATTTCATGCGCCCGGCATTTATTTTGGCTAAAAATCGCTCGTCTTGGCAGACCACCGGGATGATACGTAAGTACCAGGTAATTTGTGTTTTTATGTTATTTCTGATTTTGTTCTTTTGTTTTTCTTTTTTCATGTGTGTTTGTGTTCGAGTGTTCTTTTTTTTATTGATATTTACTTATGTGTTTTTGTTTGTCCTTATTTTCTTTCCTTTCATCCCATCGCTTTTCCCCCCTTCCTTTAATCTCTGCAGCTTTGTCGCCTTTTCTTTTTTCCTAGTGGCAACATGCTTGTTTGTTTATCTTTTTCAGTTCCCTCTGTTCTGTGAGACAAAGGGCTTTGACTGATGAAGACTGAAAAAATTTTCAATCAAAACGATCGTATCCTGTTGTAAGTAACATTTTATGTGTGTTTTTTCACAAAGTCTTTATTTATTTTAACGTTTAACACCAGTATTTTGAGTGTTTTTTCTGTAATAATAATAACACTCTTTACATAGTTAAAGTAAGGGCAATCCAAGGAAAGAAAATATCATTGCACATACATCATACAGGCAAATTACTTCATCAGTTAAAGGTTTTATATATATATATATAAAGGTCTGAATGTATGTATATTAATATAAAGGGATATTATTGTACAAATTTTTCATTTTCTTCTGTTTTAAGGTAACAGAAGTGGAAGATATTCCTCCTGAGAAACTTAACATTGAAGATCAAATAAAGTATGAAATGAATGAACAATATTCTCAGTTGAAACAAAAAAGAATTTGTTCCCTTGAAAAACTGAAAGACGAATTTTTAATATTAAAAGATAAGAAGTTAATGGAATACTCAAGTTTATCTGAATCTTCCCTCGAAAAATTAAGGGATGTACCTGAAGAGTTAAAATTAAAAGCCGAGGTATTCAGTTATTTTCCTATTAGAATATTTAAAAACTGACCATTTTCAATAAATAATTATTTGAAATAATATTGATTCATTTCCGTCATTTCAAAAAACTGTCATTTTGTCTTAGCCTTTTGACATTAAAGTTATAAATAATAATTTTTAAAAATATATTTTTTAATATTGATGTAGGAATTACTAAACTTCTTAACTCCTTATATCCTTTTAAATGTGTAAGCTTATTTTCTTGAATTTCTCACATAACTTGTTTGCTTATCTCTCAGACGGTGAAGCACAGCTTGTATCTTACAGAATAATAGATAAGTATTTGTAAAAAAATTAGTTTGCTACAGTGGAGAAATAAATTTTTGTTCATGTTTGTTTTATTATTGGCTAAATTATTTTTGTTGCAAGTAACTAAGATTTTTCCTTACAATTTAAACTTAAGCAATGAAAGTTGATTGTAATATTTTTTAAAAAATTATTTTTCTTCGATATGAAGGCTGTTAATATATATAAGATGTTAGCTGAATTTTGCTCTACCAGTCATGGTGTCTGCTAGAAAAATTTTTATGTTAAAAAGATTGATTCTTAAATTACTAAACTTTAGCAAGACCCTTAAAAATTTTTCCTTTATCTTCATCTGCAAAAGCTGTTAAGAGATGATAAAAAAGAAATTATGTGTATATTATTTAAATAGGGTGTCTCAAAAATACTGGCTTAGGCTTTTATTCTTTAAATATTGATCATAAGCATTTACAGTCAATTACAAAGTTACATAAAAAAGAATTTTATGATTTTGATAAAACTTTCTCTCTATCCTAAAAAAACGTAACAGCTGCTGCTGTCGGCAGCAGCGCCACTGCCGTTGTCAGAAGCTTCTTCTGCTTTCTCTTCCGAAACCGTGAGTATTTGAGTTTCGACGAAGGTGTTCGTGGATTTGGAAAATTCCAGGGAACCTGATAAGCTGACTTAAATTTCAAAAATTGAATTAGACATTAATAAAAAACTGAAAAAATAAACATAATGGTTGCCAGGTTTGGCAATTTTCACCAGCATAAATTATTCATGCCTTTGCAACAAAGCAATTCCAAGTATATAGAATCGCATGAAATTGGCAAACATGAAGTAGAATTATACCAATTTTATGCCAAATTAAAAAGTATATGAAATAAATAATTCAAAGTGTGTTACACGAAGTTGACGATTAAATAGTAAGTTCACCTAGACAACAGGAGTTTAGAATTAATGACTATTCATTTTTCCAAAACAGAATAATTAATTGTAACTGATTTAAAAAGTGCCATCTTGGCATTAGGTACAATCTGGCAAAATGGTATCTCTCCAAGCAGGGTGAATCTAAACTGCGAGTTCCAAAATGTTAGAACCCAGAGTCTTGAAAATGAAAAATAATTAAAATGCAGATTATTTTAAAGCCAGTTAGGTTCAGCTTGGGTATTTGCTACCAGTAGACATATTTGGTGGCATTAGCTATGCCATCATGGCAGTTATAGTACAGATTGGATATTTGGCAGCACGATGAGATGATATATTTCATGGTGCTAAGTACTCCAATCTGCAAACGATTATGTAAATGAAAATATGGATAACGGTTTTCCGGTAACCTTAAATGAACAGTAATTATAGGTTGTGAGCATGTGTAAATAGCCAAATAATGAGAAGTCGCCATTGGTGGCAAGCTATCCTATCTGTTCCGTAGCTTTTATTAACTTTACATGTACACAAGTCGCCAAATAATGAAAAATCGCCATGGGTGGCAAATTCGCAAGGTGTCCAATAGGTTTTACATAATTAAAAATACAGTTGAGACAGATGTTCTGACTTTATGACACTTTAGCTCCTAATTAATATAACTTTTGAATGGCAACATTAACTTGTGTTTCTGAGGAGTGCAAATAATTTTTGCAGCAATTATACGCGGAGTCCGCACTGCAGGTGGAATATAGCTTAAAACCCGTACAACATGGATTCCTATAACATGGAAAGTATCTACTGTGTTATAGGTGGGATCTACTGTACTGTGAAGTTTAAATTTTTATGTATCAATGAACATGCAAGAACCAAGCAATGTATAGCTCAGTAACATTCTATCTGATCCAATCTTTGGGTTTTGTCTGTTGAAATTATGCCTTTTTTACGAATAAGCCTTATTAGAGGCCGAATGCCTCAAAATGCGAAATACGAAAAGTGAGCATAGTGAGTCTAGGGGCCTTGGCCCCTAGTCAAGCAAATAAATCTCAATACAAAATTTCAGTTTTTTTTACTGTCCCCATTCCAAAAAATTTTCAGTTACTAAAATGTACCTTATATAAATTAGGTGGTGTACAAAATTTCAGCCTTACTTCGTAAACAGATTCAGAGATATGAAAATAAATATACGTTGACATAAACCACTTTTCAGTGGCTCTCAAAGTGAAAAAAAGCACATTGGAAGATTACACTAACCCCAGTTTTGCCCCATAAAATAGTTCTTTATACTTTCTAACATCTGGATAACTTCACATGATGTGCATGAGTATCATGTAACTCAAACGTAATTATGTACATTTTTTTATCTAATGTTTCTATTTTGTATTATCCTTAAAGCAATCAAAAGTTATCTTTTGATAGATTCTTTTTAAATACAGATGGATAGGAAATGAATTGCTGCAATTGCTGAACCATTTTAAATTTATTTTTAAATGTTTTTTAATGCTAGAAATAAAGTTGAAAATACTTCAATAGCATTTGCGTGTCTAAAATGAGAAATATGTCAAGTTGAATAGTTATTTACTGTAAAATCAGCAGAAAGACAAATTTGTGCTTAAGGAATATTCTCAAGTGGATAACCTTTAGAAATGTAGTTGTTGAAGAAAGGAATCTTTCCAAAATATTTTAATGTTTACAATATGTCACTACAAATTTATTCTTTTCACATTTATAGCTTTATTTTAATTTAGGAATTTAGTACCTCTGCAATTGCTTTGGATATGCATAGTAAAACTACAAGTAATTTAAAGAACAATATTGATATCAAGTATAATAAAGAAATAGCCAAATCTGCATTGTTATACAAAAAATACTTTAAATTGTAAGTATTATTGTAAATTTCAATATTTTAAAAATAGTTTTTATCCACAATTAATTTATATATTAATGTAGTTTAATATTTGTTAGTTTTTGACATAAATCTCTCACTCACTCACATAGTTTTTTTTATATTTTTTTTTATATTTTTTATTAGAATTATCCTTAAATTTGTTATTCACATACAAACAGACCCACATAAAAGGTATTAATATATATCCATAGCTATTTTAATTTTCCATATCTAATATGTTTGTAAGTTTTTGTTAATATTTTTGTTAGAAAAAATGTCATCAGCATCAATTTTTGTTGGCAGCAAAATTTAGTTATAAGAAACAGAGCCTAGATATTTGTATGTACAATAAGAAAATCTGATAATCAGAATAAAGTACTGGGAAAGAGATATATTTGTCTAATACTTAGTTGTCTGAAATGATTTTGCATTGCACTTAAAAAAAAATTCTTTTAAGTAAAAACAATATATAGAGGGTTTTTCAAAATTTGACTGGCAAATTCAGAGGAATTGTAGTTAGTACTGTACTGTAGTCATTCCTGTGGATAGCCTAAACGTTCATGCGTTTTTCCCAATTTTCACCTTTCAACATGTGATTTATGACCCCATGCTCTGTGGTAAGCTTTCATCCTTTTGCTGCCTTCTATCAACCCTTTCAATTCATCAGTCGAATTTTGGAAACCCTGTATATTGATATGCAGAGTGTCCAGTGCTAACGCTGTCCAATGGCTATTTCCTAAACCGTTAGTCAGAGACACATAGTTCCAATTTTAAAAATGCTTTAAATTGTATAATCTATTATATCAGAAACAATTGAAGTCAATAAATAAATTCTTATAAAATTTATGAAATTTAAATTTTTATATGGTCCCCCTGTCCTATCAGTTATATTTAGGAAAAATTTCTTTATACAATTTTCATGCACAATAAAAAAAATCGTCCTTATACGAACAAAATACACAGAGTTATGAAGCAACAAACATTTTGACTTAAGTCACTTTTCCACATGGAAAAATGTCCCGTTACGGTGAGCCGTTAGGGGACTGTATAAATATTGAAATTTTTAATTATAAGTTTTAATTTGATTTTCTGGCATAATGGGGAAAAAGAAAAACTAATTACGAGGCTCTGGAAAAAAAATTCTGGGGTTTTTCGAAAACCTTTTCTCTAAATGAAGTAACAGAATTTTAATAAGTTGTGTAAATAAAAAAATGTTTTGTCGGAACAATGAGAAATCTATTAAATAGATAGAACATCTAAACTTTTAACAAATTTTTGAGTGTGTTTGGATAAATTGAAATGAAATATCATGTTTCAGGTAAAATGATTGGCAGACAATAATTACTTGAGATTGTTTTCCTGCTGATATGGCAACAGACGATAAACGTTAACTTTTAATATTTCACTGGAGTTGAAAATCTTATGTTTAAGTTATTTTGTTAGTGTTTGTATTAAGTTCATGATATTTGAATTCGTAGCTTATTGAGTATTAAAATTGAAAGTTGATGTTTAATACTAATGAATACACTGAAATTGGTGTTACATTATGGAGAATTTCATCAGAATAAGCGAAAGGCTGTGAAGCAGTATGCTATGAAATTTCCTAATGACAATCGCCCATCTGCTAGTACAATATCAAACATAGTGACGGGTTTAAGAGAAACCGGTCACGTTCTAAATCATAAAAGATCAAGAAGCATCATGGATTTAATAGAGTGCGTACATGTGGAAGATGTCCTAGGATATGCTCTCGCTCATCCACAGTCTAGTGTAAGAAGCATTAGTGAAGCATGTGGTTATTCTAAATCGCAAGTATGGAATATTTTAAGTACATATGGTGCATATCCATATCACCCCATTTTGGTACAAGATTTATTGCCTGGATACAAAGAATGTAGATTTGATTTCTGCAATTTCATTTTGAATAAGCAAAATGAAAATATGTCTTTCATTAGTGACATTATGTTTACAGATGAGTGTCATTTTACAAGACAGGGTGTTATAAATACACAAAATAGTCACTATTGGTCTCTGCAAAACCCACATATCATTTGCCCGAACAAACATCAAGTACGTTGGTCAATAAATGTTTGGTGCGGCATATGAAAAGAGACCTTAATTGGGCAGTTTTTTTTCGATGATGCTTTAGCATCCGAAAAATATGCACAGATTTTAGAGGGCTCAGTGACTGACTTCTTAGATGAGTATGTTTCACTATGAGATCTGTCACAAATGTGGGTTCATCATGATGGTGCTCCTTGCATAAATCACTAAACCTCCCTCGCTCGGTCTTCACCGCTAATTTTAGAATTGTGACTGGACAAGACTTTTTGCAAAAACACCTATACCGGATTGGCATTGTGGACAGCCCTATATGTATTCTGTGTCCTTCTCAAACTTTTATGGATTTTAATCATTTGTCAAGCTGCCCAGCACTTCCTTACTTGAACTCTTCTGCTGGCAACTTTGTTTCCAAGGCTAGTTTTTATTGGGCTACCAGACGGCTTATGGCCGTTGTGGCCGCTGCCCGTACGTAAGGGGGGGGTGAAACCATAAATCACTAAAGCCTTGTACTGTTCTAACAGAAACATTTGGAAATAATATAATTGGGTATGGCGGATCTGTTGAGTGGCCTCCATCATCACCAGACTTGAATCCCTTGGATTACTTTCTCTGGGGTTTCTTGAAAAATAAAATATATGGAAAAGAATCAACAAATCCTTCAGACTTACTAAATCGTATATGTGTAACACTGAGTATGCTATGCATAGTACAGGAAGAGTTTTTGGCATGCATACATGTTTGCATTGCAGCTGAAGGAAAGTATTTTGAGCAAATGTCATGCTAATAGAATTTGTAATATTATTTTAAGTTTCTAAAATTTCATATATCCGTATTTTAAAATGTTCGATATTCTGCTTTAATGTTTATTGGAAAGTGTAATTCCCTTGTTTTTTGTTAAATGTTTTTTACACAAGTTCATTTAGAAAACTCTTAAAAAATTTCTATTTTAGTATAGGCTATATTTTTATGTTAATTTATTGGATACACATAGTTAAACGTTAATCTCCTTTATTGCAATCTACAGTTATAAAATACCTAATGAAATTGCTAATAAATAAATTACAATAAATTACAATTGATAATAAATAAATTACAAGGCTCAAAACCATCTACATTAGTTTTTCTCAAATTTATTTTGTTTACAGCCCGTATTTCGCAGCTCGAAAAGTGCTCTAACTTTAAGCAGCTGTAATTCGGCAAATTTTGGTCGTAGAAGGCGGATTTTTGATTGTTTGTTTGTGTGTGTGTGTGTGCGCGTGCGTGCATGTGTGTGTGAAATTGGATAAAGAAAATTTTTCTAAATATAACTGATAGACTGGGGGACGGTGTAAAAATTTAAATTTTGTAATTTTTATAGGATTTGATTTATTTACTTTAATTGTTTCTCATATAGAAGATTATACAATTTAAAGCATTTTTGCAATTGGAACTATGTGTTTCTGACTAACGGTTTAGGAAATAACCATTGAACAGTGTTAACACTGGACACTAAGGTAGAACGAAAAAAACGTTATTCCAAAATTCACACTGCCCGAGCCATTAAATGGTGCAAAATTGCTAAGAACAAATTGTTTCCAAATTTTAGCTCAAAATATTGTCATCTTCAGGTTCCACAACTCAAGCAAATATATTTCTAGCTTATTTTTATTAAAATAATAATGTTTAATTAATTAAATGAATAATCAGTTATGTTTTCATTATTAAATTGCTTTATTAATATGTTATTATCACATGTCAGTGCTGGAAATCGTAGATTTAAAAGCGAATGTCGACTTAGGTTCTGATTCAGAAATGGAATATACTTCAGAAAATGATGATGATTTCGTTAATCAGGAAGCCAAATGTCGGAAAACAACTGAATATGAGATTCCCTAAATCTCCAAGACAGACCCAATGCCCGAACTAGCCGTTGTTCTTTGATATAGAAGGTGTATCAGAGTATTTATTATTCAATTAATTAATTAAACATAATTATTTTAATATAAATTGATAAAAGACTAAAAATGACCCTAGGAATATATTCGCTTGAAGTGTGGAGTGGAACCTGAAGATAGCAATATTTTCAGCTGAAATTTGGTGACAGTTTGTTCTTACCAGTTTCGCACCATTTAATCACTCAGGCAATGTGAATTTCAAGAAAAAGTGTTTTTCGCTCCACCCTACTGGACACCCTGTATAAATAAGTCGAACACTCTTTTTTTTTTCCAGTTTTAAAGGCGATATTGAGCATGAGAAACTCTTTGTAATGCTGAATAAAAATATCTATTTGTCTACATTTCGTGGATGTGCTTTTCCTTCTAACATATTAGAAGTTCAGTTAAGTACCTATCCAAGTATGTTTAAGCCTAAGGATAGAACATCAAGTGAAGGTATTTTTTTTTGTTTGTTTGTTTTAAATCTGGTATTTAAAAAATTAAATATTTTGGCAGTCATTTAAAAAAAAACTGTAGGTTATTTTTTAATTAAAATATCGTCTGCGTGGGAAATCAGAGCAGGAATGCAATATTTTTCATATGTAAAAGAATAAGGAATTGGAGATTTCTGAGAATAATATGTATAATTTTTTTTAATTTGGCAAAAAATAAAATGGCTGATATGGCGATTTTGAGAAAGCAGTAGGTTCTACTGATTTGCTCAGTTTTAAGCTTCGCACAATTAATTTTCCATACAGAAATAGTCCAATTATTAAGGCGATTTTAAGCGATCGATCTTCGGAATTTTCACCAAACTAAGTAAATTGATTTTTGTTAGGGGAATCCAGCCAAATTTCAAAAGAAATGAAAGTCTCGCATTTGAAGATGATTTGGTAAATAAAACACGTTATAGATGATAATTTAAAATACTGCTATGCTACTTTTCAATTAGATGCCTGTATTAATTTTTGGCGATCAAATCATACACAAATAACTATTTCCCATTTCGATTGCTGTTAAATCAGTGCTTCGAATGATCTTCTGACAAAAAAAAAATCTCACAAAATGGTTTATGTTGGCATTTTGACAATCGAATTACTATTCGTGTAATAAATAGTCCATTCTTCTTTGTTAAAGCAGCGATACATAAGTTTGTTTTACTGCAAAATGTTAAAATGGCGTAATTAATGCTGTCTAATATACTTTCTGTTTTGCGAATTAAAATGTATGCGGATTCCTACTTTAGTACCTTTTTTAGCAAAGTTGGCTAAAAAAGACAATTTTCAAATGTAGTGTAACTCCGTGTTTAATAGCCAGTGTTTTTTTCGTTTGTACTGCTAATTCTATGGTACGATTGAGATGAGCCAATGTTACGAGTGTATGGATAGATAATTTTTTTAATCCCGCCAAACAGGGTATAATAAAGTAGGAATTCTGTATAAATATGAATGTTTTTGAAGATGAACAAGAATGTTTTTTAAGCCTGGTAAATATAGCTGGTATTGCCTAAGAATTATTGCATTTACTGTGAAGTTAAATTTAGGATACATTTTCGATATTTGCCATCGACTATCGGCGTTAATTATGCAAATATGGCTGTTCTAGCCAGCACAAATAAATTTCATTACATGTTCTATTTTTAATATTGCTACAGTTTCCGTAGTAACAGAATGCGTGGATGACTCCTCGCTGTGATTATCACACCGGGTTGTTGTCACTTAAGCTGTCAAATTTAACAATCAAGGGAAAACATCCATTTCTACAGCCCTTAAGACTCGAAAAATGAAAACGCATTGGATATGAAACAATTAAAACTTTATCACAATCACCATGTCGATAATGCAAACCTGTAATATTGGTTATTTTTAACTAAATTCATTTTCAAGGTCTTTAAGAAATCCTGCGTACTATGTCAAAGCCCTATATCTTAATTCCGATTAGTTTGCAAGAAATTTTATTTATCAGTATAAACTAAAGCAATGAACCTTTGTAAGCATTTTTCTTGGAACCAGGAAAATGCAGATTGACGTTTTTGGTGTAGAAGTGGCGATAGGGAGAACTATTTAATTCAGTAACGTTACTGGGAAGTGATAATTGATTATACACATGCACAAAGACCCAAAAGTCAAGAGAGTATGAAAAGTCAGGAATATGAAATGAAAATCAAAAATAAATCACCTGAGGATTTATTGCGTATGAGAATGGCATTGCAATCATGTGTACAACAAAGGTCCCATGTGCTTATAATATTCCCCTAGCAATGGGCCGAGCGCATAGCATGCTCTGAACTGGGAGACAGAAGCATTCTGGTTCAAAACAAGGGTTGCGTCCGCCGACCTTAACCGTTCGGAGTTTTTTCTGAATTCCATTCGGAAAATAAAACTGTACTCGCAACATGCATATGTTAGGAAACATATATGGCTGGTTTCCTCCAAAACGTAGCTTAAATACGGGTTAGGACCCCTTAGAAAGACCCCCACCCCTTGACCTAGATCCCATGTGTGGAGACTAGAAGCAGGATAGTCTCCAGATTTGCAGAGAGTTCAATTTAACGCCTAGCGTCGTGTGCAACTTATAGAAGCAGTTCCACGGTACCGGATCCATCGATAAAAAGCCTACGCAAGGTCATCCAAGAGAAGTTGCTTCTTTTTTTATTGCCAGTGACACTGACATAGTTTTTGTGCCATCATGTTGCAGTCATCTCAGATTTGCACTCATGACGTCAATGTTTCATCACGATTTAAATAATTTTTCACTTTTTTAGATTGCTCATCACTGGGTTTAATTCGAATTATATGTGTAAGGAAAATGTTCTTTTCCTACTGTGAATGGGTATGCAGCTAGTTTTTTATTAAAAGATGTTTACCTTTTGTAGATATGTGAAGTAATTCTTTCAAAGAAACACTACATTTTGATTAATTTGTGTATATATATATGTATATTAATGACTATGTCATTTTATCTCTCACCCCCTTTATTGAAAATTATATGAGAAATGTGTCCCAAAAATGCGACGTAAAAGTATGCGACATAATTTTACATATATTTAAATACTATTTAACAACAGCTTTAATCTATTGTTACAATATTTCCTAAGCTGTAGAATATGTATTTTTTACATATATTTAAATGCTATTAGTTCACAACAGCTTTTATCTATTGTTATATTATTTCGCGAGCTGTAGAATATCCATCACATGTATTTTTCTATAAATAGGTTACAATCATAAAAATTTCAACATGGGGTTACCAGGCAAAATACACGAAAGATGTGAGATAAAATGACATAGTCAATTAATATCGTTTTAATATGACAGTAATAAAACTGAAAAATTAGGGGAGTTCAGGGGGGTCTCCCCCTGATGAGGCTCGAACAGCCGAGTTATATATATATATATATATTAATTCACTGGAATGATCTATGCCTGCTTAAAGTAACTGTTATTTTTCCAAAATTTATACATTGAATTAAAGATTAATAGGCATTTCTATTTCTACTTATATATAATTTTTAGATAGAAGAAAAAGTGAGAAAGTGTGGGATGAAAGATTAAAATTAGAAAATGAGTTATCTGCTTTAAAAAAATCTTTGATAGATTATCCTTCTGATACTCCTATATCAGAACTCATTTCAAAGTATAATAAAAGGAAAGAAAATCGTATAGAAATATTGAAAGAGGTATTTGTAGTTTTTCTGTTAAAATAACATCATGTAAAAACCTTGATTTAAGAAAATCTTTTTTTTTTTAACTTATATTTATTTTTAATCAAACTTTTTATTAAGATGAACTAAATATGAAATCTTTTTAAAAAATAAATTATAAAAATATAAAATAATTTTTTATTGAGTTGACGATCAAACACTGTTTGTGATTGAAAATTCATCCTCCTTCATCAAACAGAGGTACCTAGAATATTTGTTAAATATTACTGTCTTTTAACCCTTTCCAATCAAGCATTTTTATCATTTCTGTTTTTGCTGATTCCTTTAAATTTCTGATGTCAAATCAGCAAAACACCAACAACTTATCTGTGAAATATCTCTCTCATTGGTGAAAATTGTGCATAACTTTTTGTCATCCTTTATAAGTCTATGCTTCATTATCATCTGGTGAATAAAAAAATAGACTAATGATCCTGAATTTTTGAAATCAGCAGCATAAGTGTCACAGTTATCTGGTTAGAATATCTAATCACCGATCACAAAAGGCTTAAATGTAAAATAATATATAATTCACAAAAGCTTGAAGTTCTGAACTACCAACTTATTTTTCGGGTAAAAAATGTATTAACATTGTAAACTTAAGGTTCAAGAATTATCTCAAAAATTATTTTATATCTTTTAGTCCATCTTTGAGAAAAAAAAACTTAATTTAAAAAAAAAAAACCTTTTTACTTAAAACTATTTAAAATGGGAACAATGTAAGTAGTGTATACAGTGCTCTCACTCCTGGTTAAAAAAAAAAAAAAAGTTTTACATAGCTATCTTAAGATTTACATAAAATACACACAAAAGCATTCAACTCATTATCAGTTGAATTCAGTCCTACCCAGGCAAAGTACAGTGGATTCTTAATCCATTACTAAACCATATAGCCACATTTATATGATGTGATTTTCTGCTTATTCTTTTGTTAAAAATTTTCTAAAACAATAGAAAAAATCTCCTTTTGCATGCTGATAATTGAACAGGTGTAATTTCAACATACATTGGGTACCAAATTTAACTTCTCACTCCAGGAATCGAAACCAGCTTGCCTAGTTGAAAACCAAAAATCATAACCAATGATTCCCAACCTTTTAACACTGCAGCCCCCCCCCAAATAAAGGATAGCTTGGAACGATGCTTCCCTCCCTCAAAAAGAATGCACTTTTTATTCTTCAAAAATGAGCATTTAGTTGCCTTTCCCCATAATGTTACTGGTAAAGTTTGAATAAACATTTTAACTGAAAATAGAATGCTTTGGAGTAAAATTAAAAATAAGTAAGATGATTTTTTAAATGTGCGCTACCACTTGCTTTTTAGCTGTTTTTCTCACGTCCCCCCTCCTCCCCTGCAAATACTCTGTCCCTCCCTCCCATTTGTTGGGAAAAGCTGCACTTGACAACAAAGGATGCTGCTAGAGTTATCTACTAATTCTCATATTTAGACTAATTTGCTTCATACACTGCTTTTTACATAAAAAAAAAATCACTAAAATCACTTCAAGAATTTAAAAAAAATTAACTTATAAAATGAAAATCAGACTAAAAAAAAATACTATGCTATTATAAGCTGCACTACACAAGGAAATGAATAAAATAATGGTGCCTTTCATGAAAGTTTTAGAAAAAATTCTTAAACATGTAATTGCAAAGCATAAAATGTTTTAAAGAGTAAAACATATCTTGGTCAGTAATATGCTTTCTGAAAAAAATCAATGTGCCTTCACAATATAACTTCAAGAGCACTTGCTGCTGTATAATTTTATTAGTTTGGCTTTTTTATTTATTTATTGGGAGGGGGGGTGTCATCGATCAAAATTATAAAGCAGGTTGGTGATTTTAAGATATGAAAAAAGTCTTGAATATACAATAGTAAAAGGCAAAGAATTTTTTTGCACTAAATACATTTTTACAAATTCATCTGATGTTAGCATAGGTTAATTTGATGTTAAGGTAGGTAACTGAAATCGGTAAAATTTTGTGTTTGAAGACAGTGTTGGGACTGTTCAACTTGTCAGAAGTGGTTTGTGAAGTTTTGTAATGGAAATTTCGCATTAGAAGATCTATTGCTCTATTTAAGTTGTTCTGTTTAAGTGATATTTAATATAAGCATTTACACTGTTTTATTTTCCTCTAGCATATTGCTGAATATGAAATACTTGAATACTTAGTAACTGATGAAAAAAAGTACAAAGAAACTGTCAAAGAAATTGAAACTTCTCAGTTTATGTTTAAAAGAAGTAAGAATCTTGAACACTCTACATCTGAATGCATTTGCACATTTGCTGAGAAGAAAGCGAGGACTGCGCTGTATTATCAGAAAGTAAGTATTATTGTTTTTAATATAATTAAGAATGTACATATCATGCTCTACAATAATTGATAAAAATCCAATGTAAATTTTGCTGTGTAGGTTCCCCATTAGAATAAAATTAACTTCAGGAATTTTTCGACAGGTACCTCAGGGAAGGATATAAAAACACAAATTTCTACTTACTATTCTATAGCAAAAATAAATCAAAGTTCCTTGAAATTTGCTGTTGTTCTTCATTTATGTTCCAGAACCACTAAAAATATCTTTTACAAAATGTTATTTCAACAAATTTAATCACACTATTTTTCTTCATGGAAATTCAATTTTTCTCATCCCAACACTGACAAGAAAACCTTTCGTGAAGTATAAATTTAATATTTCATTTTTCAATAGCAAAGGGGGGGTGAGGCATTTATGAAAATTAACAAACCATAAATGTTTGTATGGGTGTATTTGATCAAAGGTAATCCTGAAATTCCTATCGCCTACAGAGTGTTTATTTTTAGCATGAAAACTTCTCTCCCCTCCCCTCCCCCCTCCTCCTGCAGAATTAAGATTATTAGATATATTGGTATATCATATAATATATCATTGTTATGCTTCATCCTTTCAATTTTCTACTTTTTAGATATATAAGTTCTGGAACTTTTTCAATTCTCTTGTGTGTAGTGCTTTAGAGTATCAAAAATACATTGACAAGATTTATCCAAAAAAGAATAAAAATACAATGAAAGAAGCATTGATGGTGAGATTTTGTTACTTTACTTAAGTTAGTTTTCTTTTTTCTTTAAGTGAAAGTTCTACACATACACTTCACAAATGTTATACATAACATTTTTTTATTTTAAAAATGTTATTTGTTTAATTCTGTGTTGTAACTGACACCTAACTAGTAAATTGTGTAATAGATATAAATAAAATTACCTAAATGAAGTCTGGTCAGTATCATATATAATTTAATAGTATGCTTTACTTCAGTGCTTTTACAAGATGTCTACCTTTTTAAAATTCTCCTAAAAAAAAAAAAAAACTTTCCTGTATATAAAAACTTCTTAAGGTCCTGCCCGTCATCCTCGCACTCCAAAAAGTACTGATAAGTGATCAGTGTTTAGGAAGAAAAAACGAGTGAGGATGTTTGTGAGATATATGATGATCACACTGTTCTACATTCTATAATAAGAGGTTTCTATCAATCACAATGAAAGGGTGAGTCAGGAAGCTTGTTAGCACATGAACATCCATGTATGACCAGGAATAAAACTTTTTTCTTGTCTTTTACTGTGTTCTGTTTTTTTTTTTTTTTAACTCTGTTCTCGGATTTGAAATGTAGTAGACAGGCTGACTGCAAATTTTTTTGTTTGTGTTATTATGGCAAGGCTACGCATGGGCAAATCTGCCTAGGATGGAGGTTGCCTTGGTTAGAGGACAAGGGTGGCTACAAATCGGGGAACTTTATCAGTGTGGAAGAATCAGGAAAAGATCTAGAAATTTTGTACAATGACCCTCCAAAATAAATCAGAGAACTTATCAATTTTGACTTGGCAACATGATTGTTTTGTATCCGGGAGTGGATGCCACGCTTTTGCTTCTAATCAGAATCCTGCCAAGCAGACTTTCATAATACAATAGAGAGCCAGAAATCCGCACAGCTTGGGACCAAGGCTTGTGTGGATTTTAGGATTTTGCAAATTTCAGGCCATAAAAGATAAATCCTATTACATTTCAGACTTAAGAAAAGGAGAATACAATTACAATGAAATAAAAACACAGTCAAAAGTATTTCATTTATATTTTCACTTTAAATACAAAAGCATAGGAGAAAAAAGAAATTACATGAAGACTAGCAAAGCAAATGGTTTCAAAATTTCCTTTCTCTAATTTTGAAAACATGTTCTATGGTGATTTGTTTTAAAATATTTTTTTCTACTTTGTTTCTTTCTTTTATTTATTTAATTTTGCAAATTGTATAACTGTTTAAATATGCAGTTTAAACAATAACTGTTTAAACTGCATATTTTCATCAGAATATTTAAACAGAATTATGATTAATTTTTGTTTTGTTATAGAACTTAGCTGTTGTAAAAATTTAGGGTATTCTTTTCTTAACTTTAAACTTTTATCAAATGGATTTTATTATTATTATTACCCAAGTTTTAGATCATCATCAGAATCATATTTATCTGGATTCAAGAAATTTTTCAACAATTTCTTCATTGGTGGAATACTGCGAATTTCATTATTTATATCAGAGAAGGTGTGCGGATTTCTGACGTTTGCGGATTTTAGGTCGGCGGATTTCTGGTGTTCAACTGTAATCCTTTGCAGAACAAGTAATATAAAAAAAAAAAAAATCAAGTCAATTTCTACTTAGGTCAACAAAGAAAATTCTTATTTTAGTTACTTTTTATTAAAAAAAACTTTATTAACATCAAGTGTCATCTACTACAAGTTTTTAAAAATGTATTTGAACTTGAGTGTGTCTGGATTTAGCAGAGTTTTATACTTCAAAAACTTTGAGCAGTGAAAGCTAGTAAGAAAAATGAATTGAGGGCTTGCCAGGTAAAAGATGACAAAAACGTTTACCTTGATAGTTCTTTTATTTAAGTAATGAAGCATGAAGGCTGGTATACAGATGAGGATGAACAAATGGAAACAAAAAACAAGCATTTGATGTGGTACAGCATCTATGTGGCATCGGACATTCTGGACAACAAATCGAACAGCATCACCTTGAGATAAGCTTGTAGCGGCATAATCAAAAAAAGGCTTTGTTGGAAGCTGCGACGGGATGGCTCGCCAGATTAATCGTTTGACTCAGCTCAGAGCATCTCACATGGCTGGCTTCGAGCGTCCTTCCATACGCATCTGTCGTATCACCCTTTTCGCCTCCTCTCACTGCCTCTCTCGCGGCGAACGGCGAACTTTTATACTACTGGCCAGGCAACGACGTCACCAAGGACTGCGGACCTGTGACGTGAAAAGAAAAAGGAGAAAAAAAAAGCTCCGCGGCAAGTCGCCGGGAGTACAGCGCCTCTAGCGGCCAAAAACAGAAACACATTATGCAAAACGTTTTGCAGCAATTATGGTGCTTGTTTGAAGCGTTGTTATTAGAATAGTTTTAAGTAAGAACTTTAATTAATAAAAATAAGAGCTATCAGTGCCTTTAGGTTTTAAGGCAAATAATTAAAGTTAAGTTATACAGCATTCAGATATAATAAAGAGAACATAGCCACATGTCATGGAACCTTTAAGGTAAGGTTTACAGTTACTTTTCCTAACAGAGTGGACATATAAAAAGTACTTTACTAGCAATTGAAAATTTGAACAAGATATCTAAATACCGAGTGATTCAAAATAGATGTTAAGGCGATTATTTTTTAAAACATAAGTGATCGAAACATACTTCGAATTAGAAAAGTTCATTAAGTTAAGTCACTGTCAGATATGACATTTTTTAAACTGGGGTTGTATACATATTAAAGTACGAAATTTAATTTTTATACGGTCCCTCCTTTCCTATCCTTTATATTTAGAAGAATGTTGCTCTTTGCCTTAGAAAATTAATAAATGAAATCCCATGTCTCTAAGTGAAATAGTTAGCAAAAACTGTATTTTTAAAAATGATGACTTAAAAATGACCACTTTACCTGCTGTGCTGCCTTCAGTTTTCAAGCAAAAAAATCCCATACCCCATAAGTAACTCCATTCCTCAAAATGTGGATAATGTAGCTTTTGCATCTACTCCCTTCATATAACACTCCATTATTTAACATTGGGAAAATAATTATTCCTTATTGAAGACCGGCCATGTTTAAACGAGTTAAAGAAAAATACAAATGTCACCTGTTTGAACTCAGATAAGACTGGAAAAATCGTAATAATGAACAAAGAAGATTACTCTACTATTAAAATTTTTAGTAAAGATTTAACTAAAAATGGATCTTGGCCTGAAGATAAACAACCTATTTTAACTGATTTTGCTCCAATAGCACCAAGAATTTTTGTTAAATATAAAGATCACAACCCCCTCCTTCAGAAAGGGGGTGAGGAAAGGGTTACCTCTATTGTAAGTAAGTGTGAAGGACCTACATATGATTTCGAAAAATATCTGAAACCCATTCTTCAAGAGCGTTTACCTCTCACTGACAATACTCTTATCTCCACTGATGACTTTCTTCAACATCTTAAAGAAATAAAAATAACTGAACACGAATGCTTCGTTAGCTTTGATGTCACAAACCTTTTTCCTTCTATTAATATCCAAGAGATGAATAAATAAAAATATAAATTTAAAATAGCTGCCATCCGTTCCTATGTTAATTGTGCAATAGAAATTGGTTCCAACGAAACCCTCCTTAAGAATGAAATTCAGTTCATAAAAAATCTGTGTAAAAATGCAGGCTACCCGAAGAACCTTGTCAAGAACCTCTATAAAAATAAAATTTAAAAACTTGAACATATTAGTAATCATCAAAAGGAAAAACAACTGTTTACAAAACCTATACCCTACTGCAGGGGAGCAGCCATAAAAATAACCAATGAAGCAGTGAAGAAAAACATCAAAATATCTATAAAACCTAATAAAAATATTTTTAAATGGACACACAGTGCCAAAGTTCAAATAGAAAAAGAGGAAACCGGTGGAATACATAAAATAAATTTTACCCATAATAATTCAAATAAACCTGGTTGCTACATAGGAATGACAAAAAGGAAAATTAAAGAAAGAAAAAAGGAGCATTTAAACGACATTAAATTTAATAAACCCAGTACAGCTCTCTCTCTGAAATAGCCCAAGAACAACCTATTGAAATTAATTTTAATGCAATTGAAAAACTCGCCGATTATAAAAATATTAATTACGTTCTGAAAATAGAAGCACTACAGATCCTGACTACAGATGGTGCCATAAATGATATGGCGCACACGCAAATCGATCCGGGGTGGAACGAAATAATGAGGAATAAGATCAGTGCAAGCAAAAAAAGCGAAGGCTGAGGATGGTGGTGGTATGCCACCGAAAGCTGCTACTAAAGGATTTTAATGAGTATTTTTAAACTTTTTAATGTTTTAATTATTCCTCATTTCAACATTCATAAATTAATCTGGTTTTTATTATTTTTTATTTATTTGTATTAGTATTTCTTACTGTATAAGTTGATTGTTCATCATAACCTCCTTTTAACTTTTATCTATCTGTTGCATTTGTAATTCTCAATTTTTTATTGCAGAAACTAGATAAACATATCTTTTCAAAAAAAGGAAATATTTTAGAAGTACATAAAGACTCTTTGAAGGTATTTTTTTTTTTTTTTAAGTGCTTGCATTTCATTTTTGTAATAGTATTTTTGCTCACACAAAAAAAGAGAGGAAAAGGTCATTGGATTTATTTATTATTTAAAAGAGGCTAAAAAAAAGAAAGAAGCCATGCACAGGGAAAAGAATATAATTACTTGCCCTTGCATAGATTTGTTTGCATTAAAGCTCAATACAAAGTAAAGAAAAATATTGATTATTTATTTATATATTGTTGTTGTTTGGGGGGGGGGGGGAATCAAAGCAATCTTCATGGTTACTACTGTCATTTTCTTAAACTTTCTAAATTTAACCAAAAATAAAAATGAACTTTAAACTAGTAAAAGATATACCTATCTGAACAATAACATTTCATAAATGCTATAACGCATTCATCAGTGTTAGTCAGCAGGGTGTCCACCAGCGACTTTTGCTACTAATTTAGAGATATGGCAACTTTTTAAATAAAAATCACCATTTTCATACTATTTTCAAGTTTTTGTCAGCTCCCTTCTCTTTTTAAAGTTGTCATTCATCATTCATTAAGCAGTCTAATCCAGTTTTTTAATCATACTACAAGAATGAATGTACTGTATGCTCTGTTATATAACGCATGAAGATTTTTATTTTCTCATTTTATTCATTCCTTTTTAAGTGAAGTTAAGTGACGTGCGTTTATTTTTTAAATGTAAAATCATGCAAAAATGTTATTTTTTTAGCAACTAAAATTAAGAAAATGACTACTAAACTGGCGACTTTTTTATGTCGGTCAGGCTACTAATGATACTATTTTTGCCTCCCGACATTGGTGGACACCCTGAAGTAAGAATAAATGGAAACAGACGGTTTGCGTAAAATATGATTTTTTTTTATACATGAATGAAAATGGATGATTTTTCTCTAACATTTTATTTGAGAAAAAATCATGATTTAAAAAATGGGAAAATTACCAAACTTGTCAAATTTGCATCATTTGGTGACTTAGATTTATTGATAATTCATGAAAAAAATAATCTAGTGTTTTTATTATTCTGATTAAAAATATACTTGGATTGATCAGTTTAAAATAGGAACTCGAAAAATTGTTCAGAAAAAATTTCATGTAAATTATAAACTTTCCAGATGGGGCAGTGATTTGTATTATCTCTTTTTGTGTTTCTCTGGATACATTCCTTTTACTTAGCAAGTGCAGAATTTCTGTTATGATAGTTCTGTCAACCCTTTAAATGACACACTCTAATCCAGGAATAAAAGATAAAATTAATTTATCAAAATTACATTAGAATACACCCATTAATGACTGTAAAACAAAAAAAGTTATTAAAAAAAAATGTTCCTTCACTGAACCTGTGGATGTTTCATTTTTGGAACATTGGCATTTAGCGCTATCTTACCACTTCTATACGTATTTGCTTCATGTAAACAACAAAACGCTGTGTGATAAATCTAAAATTTTATACAGTAATAAAGCAGGGTGTCGGTAGATCAGGGAAATCATGGAAAAATCAGGGTACTTTATCAATCTGGAAATATCAGGGAATTTTGCAAAAATATTTGAAAATCAGGGAACTTTCGTTTTTGCCTAGTGAACTAGATCATTTTTAATTGTCAATCTGATGCACGGCTCCGTTCTGGATCACATGATACTCAACTAATGCACAGATACAGACATTTTACGAATCCGAAACCAGAATCAGGCCCTACGAGAGGGGGGAGCAGACGGGGTGCCACCCCTGGGCCCGTGCGAGTTACAGTGGGCCCGTGTTTTGCTGAAGTGCATCCGTGAATTTTTCAGAAGGTGTTGCGAATTTCATTTATGGATCCGTAATTAAAATCTTTTTTTTTTTTTTTTTTTTAAATAGACTAAATTTTGAATACATAATTCTAGAATGACTTAGATGGCAGAAATGTTAATTCTACCATTTAAATATTAGTATTTTTTCAACCTTTGAACATGAATTAAAAGTACCATTACATATCAGAAAAACTTTCCCCCCACTCTCTTTCCTTTTAGCATTTTATATGAAAATCCTTAAAAAGAGCTGTTTTACAAAAAAAAAAAAAAAATGCTTCCGTCCCTACTGTTTTTTCGAAACTTTTGTGCTTTACGAAAGGAGCCGGGAAGATTTTTGCCCCGCCTTATAAAATTTTTCTCGGAGGCCCTGACCAGAATACAGATTATACGAGAACATAGAAATATGAATCCGAGACTCAAGTGATGTAGGCACTATCACTTATACGAATCCGAAAAAGCACATGTATTTGGACTCGTTCTAAGATGTGGATCATACAAGAAACCGTATTTGCGAATCATATCGGCATGTGAATCAATTTCGCATGTGAATTGCTTCCTCAATAAAGTCATAGGTAAAATGAATGGTAAAAGATGATTTAGTCTTCTACTTCACCATTGCGTTTTTTAAAGTGATGGGACATTTGAGTGATGCCAGCTAAGCTCCCCTGCAAGACAATTTTTTTTTATAGATAATGCTCATTTTTAAGCCTTTTTACGTATTTTGTAAAATTTGAAACGATACATTGATTGAAATAAAATAAGTTGACTAGGTGGCCATTTTATTTTGATCAGTCATCCTTAGGCTTAAAATTGAACACTATCTTTATAAAACGAGGAAACTTTCTTATACATATTGTCTTTTAGTGTTCAACTAAATTTTATGTTTGGATTTATGAAACTGAACTACAATTTTTTTAATATTAAGCATTTTTTTGTGGTTTTCTATTATTTATTTCCCCATATGAAGCATTCACCTGTTGGTGCATGACACACAATGGTGATTTACATGAAAGATTATGGTATGTATATAATTAGTTCTGGAAATTTGATAAAGATAAGATAGTCAGGGAAATCAGGGAATTTTTTTTCTCAATTTCTGTAGCCACCCTGTAAAGGTTTACTTGATGATTTGATGTGAAATGACTAAAATTTAAGAAACACTATAAAAAAATTAGATAATATTCTATAAGAAATGCAATGAAAAAATGTATAAAAGAACAATAAAAACTATTTTACAATTGCATACTCTTGACTGATAATACAGATAATTTAAATCAACGCAATTTTAAAGTGTAAAATACCTTATAAAAAATAGACCTCTTAGATATTCTTCAAGAAAGAATAAAATATTTTATTCTTTAGATGGTGCTTAGGATTTCAACCAGTAGTACAAAAATTTTAAAACATAATAAAACTAATTTCTTTTTATCATTTTTTAGCAGTTTTTCTCAATGTCTATGATATTTTATGAAGTGTACATGGAACCTTTCCTTGCATTCAAAACACATGTTTATAGATTATTTTTTTTAGCATACTACAAAGTGCCCTTATCATGTAACTACGTAATGTGCATCTGAATCCTTTGCAGAATTCGACTGATGGGCACAGGCTACAGGTATAATGTTAGGCTTCATTTGAAACAAGTTAAAATTAATTTCTCTTCTAAAATTCTATTGCCCACAGATGTCACTAGGTGTAATCAGCTCGAAACTATTTTTATTTCTTCAATAATGCACCTGTTTTCATCAAGGAGCAATTGACAAATATCTGTGATTAACGTAATCAGGCGATAAAGAATTTTTAAAAAATCAAAATTGTATTCTTCTCAAAATTTAAAAAATGAAGTCCATAGTTAGAAATTTCTTAGACTGCACCATCTATATTGTTGCTATATACATCTGTACAAATTCTTATTAAAATGGTCTCAAAAAATTGCAGAAAGAAAATCAAGCATGTAACTTGATTTCTCTCCCTCCCACTTATTCCCTCTACATAAAAAGCAAAAAATAATAAAGAAACCCTTGTGCAGCATACATGTTCATTGCTAGCAGAAGAAACAAGCAAGCTCAAATCAGAGGAATGCTGCACTAACTTACCACCCTCCTTCTGTTAAAGGGATGAGAGATAAGACAATTCCCCCCCCCTCCCACACACGCACACACACTTCAGTCCTTCATGCTTCAAAATTAGATAACCTATCATTAATGCCTTTGACAGTGACAGACTTATGTTTGACAGATATAAGTACTGAATGTATTAAAATATAATAAAGCAGCGCATACATGTGATATCCCTGATTTTGTATATCGTTACATGTCAATGTTCCTTTTTTGGAACATTGCATTTTTATACAAGATTGAGAAAAAATATCTTGCTATTATTTGAATTACTTTTTGGAAATACAATGGGGAAATTTTTGGGAATTTTATAGAATTTTCTTGTGTACTGTGAAATGAATAAAAAAGATCAATTTTTAGAAATTTTTGTGGTCTGAAATGTTTTACGTTTAAAAAATAAATAATGTATCAAAAAATCATCCACACATCAGTATTTTTTTCAAACTTAGATATAACAGTTTTTTTTTTTTTTTTAAATATTAAACATGATGTTCCAAAAAAGGAACATTGGAAACTAAAAGCTGTTCAATTGAACAAAACTAATTAATTAAATTTTGTTTTTGCAGTAGACTATCATATGTGGCAGAAAAATTTGAAATGCTCAAAATACTGTGGAAAGCCAAATAAATTAATAAGAAACATGTAAATTTTTAAAAAACACAATATAAGATCATGAATTCTAAGGATTATTTTAGCTCTTGAATTTGAAATATATTATATAAATTTTTTTTTAAGTGTAAAATATTAGTATGGTATTGGGGTAGTGCTAAAAGAATAATTCACAGTTACTCAAAAAGGAAAACTAATTTAACCATTATGGATTATATCAAGCTAGAGTTTAAAAATTTTTGATAAAACAAAAGACAAAAAATTCATGCTGTTCTTCCAAAGAAAGACCTTTTGTATTCCTTAAAATAAATGAGTATATGGACAGTGCATAAAGTATGCATAAGGCATTTTAATACTATGAATTTCACTTTTTAGGTTCAATGGTTGAAGCCTTCTTATAACTATGAAGTCGTTGCTGTAAAGAATGCTGAGTAAGTTCAGATATGCAAATAATGTATTAAAACTTATAGAGGAAATCATTTATTTTATACAGTAGCTTCCCTCTTAACCAGACTCTGTTTCACCAGATCTCTGCTTCAACCAGCCATATTTAATTTAAAAATGCAAGTAAATAATTTGTTAAAAAAATACAAAAAATTGAAAATTTCTGACAATTCCTGAAAACAGTTTCCGTCATATTACATACATTTGGAACAAAAGCACTGGAAAAGGCTTTATGCTATCTAGTACAACAAACATCTGCTTCCTCCATTGATGTCATGTTAAAAATTAAATTTCGAAATTGCAGTAAGTTGTCAAACTCAGCGGAGAAAAATTACTCTTGTTTTTTTTAAACTTTTATCCTAATGGTATATAAAGCTTTTGTAATAACTTGAAGCATTTGTTACAATACATTTCTATATATTTTTCAACTTTAACTAGATTTTTGCTCAATTGGCTCATCTGCAGTGCCTTTCAGGCCGGTTAAGAGGGAGTCTACTGTACTTACATTTCTGAATATCAAGGAAGGTTGGAGTTTAAAAATTTTGAAAATATTTAAAACAAATTTCAGTAGTACATATAAGATTAAGTTGTATCTAATTCTTCCAGATGTATTGAAAATTTGAAGTGATTAGTTTTTATGAATCTATTAATGTAAATAACTCCAAAACTTACAAAACTAGAAATATCCTGTGATATATGTGTTGAAGTTTCAGAACCACAATAACTTTATGAGTTGCCACTAGATGGCAGCACTACACTGATCGGGCTCAATTGACTGTACATTCCAAAGACTCTGAACTTTTTAGAACCTTTTTAAATCTTTCAAATTCAAGTTTTAAAATGTAAAATTAATTCCTTTCTGTATTATTTCTGTATTCTGTGTTAATTAATTCATAATTATTCTTCCATTTATTACAGTGCGGACCTGTCATTTTTTTTTTGAGCCCGGGCTGTGGTTGTTTGTTTTGTTCTCTTTCCTTTTGTTTTGTATTCAGGTAAATTTGAAATTTGTGTGACGCTTTACTAAGCGGTAAACCATAAAATATGTTTAGAAATAAACCAGATTCAGATTCAAAATGGTATTTTTAATTCAAATTGATGTTTTGTCAAGAGACAACCTAAAGATGAAAAGATTCCAGAAAAAAAGGTGAGTGCACCTTGGAATTCAAACTTGTTCTTTTTATTCGTCAATACCTTTGAAGCAGCGCTTAAAATTATATACAGTCCACAGATTCACTAATTCATTCATAAATCCTTCATAGTTTTTTGGTCCTGTCGACCAGGAGGTATTGAAATTGTTTGAATTCAAGTCATTTGTAACGATAATTAAACTGAAAATACTGACAATTTGTTATGGCTACGAAATTAGATAAATTAAAGTCTAAGCGAACAATTCTTAGAGGGTCAGTGACGAAATTAGAAACTAAAACTTTAAAAATACTAGATTCTGACCCTTTGGATATTCAAGAAATAAGGGTAGTGCAAAGTCAGATTCGTGAAAAACAAAGTCAGTTAGAAAGTATAAATACTGAAATTGAAGATGTTATTGTTGATTTAGAGGAATTGAAGAAAGAAATTGAGGATAATGAAAAATGGGCGGAAAAAATAGTTCGCATTAAATGTCAAATTGATTCAAAATTTGAAATCTTGTGTTCTCAGAACACTAAAGTTGTTACAAATGTCGATGAAAATTCAAAACAATCGGTGAAGCTTCCCAAATTCGACCTATATCATTTCAGTGGTAGCTTGGACGATTGGCTAAGCTTTAAGCAAATCTTCGAAAGCACTATTCATGAGAACACTCAGCTTTCGGAGCTGCAGAAATTGCAATATTTAAAAGCGTCAGTCACTGGCTCTGCCAGCAAGTTAATAAAAGGATTTCCAATCACAGACTCTAGTTATAAAGAAGCATGGGCAACATTAATTTCGAGATTTGATAATAAAAAAAATCTAGCTTATGCACAGTTAAATAAATTCTTTAATTCAAAACCGTTGAAACCAAACTGTCGGAAATCAATTCTTGATTTGTTAGATAACTGTAATGAAGCTGTACGTAATTTGAAATGTTTGAATTTTGAATTTAATTCTTTTGTAGATTTAATTCTTGTTTACAACCTACAGTTAAAATTAGATGATAATTTAAAGAGGCAGTGGGAATTGGCTTTAGAAAGTGATTCTTTTCCCACCTATGATGAATTTATTTTATTTCTTGAAAAACAAGCAAGAAGTTTACAGGACATTGCTGACACTCATTCCAAAACCGAAAGTAAACCAAAAGTGGCTTTGAAGAAGTCTCTGTCTAACGCTGTCATTTCTAATTCAGACAGCAAATCGAATAATTCTAGTTGCCCAGAGTGTTCGGAATCGCATGTACCTTTCAAGTGCCCTCAATTTCTTAGAAAATCAGTTGAAGATAGGTGGAAAACTGTGAAAGATAAAAAGTTATGCATGAATTGCTTACGAAGCAATCATTTTGTTAACCGGTGCTTAATTTCTACAAAATGTCGTCACTGTAACTCTAAACATCATACACTTCTCCATTTTGAAAAATCTAAGCTAAATTCTTCCCCGGCTAGTGAAAATACCAGTATTAACAACCACGAACAAAGTCAAGCTTCCATTAATTCTAGTTGTTTGACCAGTACCCATGACAGTTGTCAAACTTTGCTTTCTACTGCCATAGTTCTTCTAAAATCAAATACTGGAAAGTTTGTACCCTGCAGGGTCCTGGTGGATTGTGGAAGTCAAAAATCTCTCGTATCAAGCGCTTGTGCTAAAAGGCTAGGTTTACCTGTTCGACAAACAAATCATAGAATATCCGGTGTCAACAATATTGTTGCAGAAACTGCTCTTTATGAAGTTGACATTATTCTAAAGTCTTGCTATAATAATGACACCTTTGATGTGAATGCGTTAGCTGTAAATAATGTGACCGTAAATCTTCCTAATTTTGTTGTTCGGAGATCTTCATGGCCTCATTTGGAAGGTCTACCTTTAGCAGATCCCAAATTCTATATTTCCAGCCCAGTTGAAATGTTGCTAGGTGCAGATTTATTTCCCTTAATAATTTTAGGAGAATCTATTCTGGGTCCTAAAGGCACTCCCTGTGCACTGAATTCTAAATTGGGATGGTTACTCTCGGGAGTCATTCATTCAAATCCTTCCTAACATTCCAAAACAAGTCTTAGTTGTCATGCTACAGTCGAATTGACTCGTGATCTTCAGAAATTTTGGGAAATTGAATCCTTGCCTGATGTAACACCAATTCACAGTTCTGAAGAAAAATACACACAAACGGTTAAACGAGTTCAGTCTGGACGTTATATGGTTGATCTTCCCTTCAAAAAAGATCCAAATCTAGGTGACTCACGAGCAAATGCATTAAAACGTTTCTATTTGCTAGAATCTAAACTGAATAGAAATCCTAAGCTTAAAGAGCAATATCATGCTTTTATGCAAGAATATATTGACCTAAATCATATGGAAGCAGTCCCAGAATCTGAACTTGATAGTCGAAATTTTTATTACATGCCTCATCATGGGGTTTTGAAAGAAGACAGCACGACAACTAAAGTGAGGGTGGTCTTTGATGCTTCGGCTAAAGGTACATCAGGACATTCTTTAAATGATTTTCTTGAAATAGGTCCAAAATTACAACCCGATTTGTTGAAGATTCTTCTTAAGTTTAGATCATACCCAATAGCTTTAACCGGAGACATCGCCAAGATGTACAGGCAGATTTTAATAAATCCTAAACATGTCGACTTTCAGAGAATCTTTTGGCGATTCCAGCCACATGCATCTATTACTAGTTTCCGATTGTTAACAGTCACATACGGAACCGCCTGTGCTCCGTTCCTAGCTATAAGGACATTGCAACAACTTGCAAAAGACTATATTTCAGAATTTCCTATTGCTGCAAAGTCAATTCTCGAAAATTTCTACGTCGATGATTACCTTGGTGGGTCGCATTCTATTGATGCAGCAACACAGTTAGTCAAAGATTTAAATCACGTTTTAGATCAAGGAGGCTTTACACTTAGAAAATGGGCTTCCAATGTGCCCTCAGTCATTGAAAATCTTCCTGAGGATCTTAAATCCACTAAGCAAAACGTAAAGCTTTCAGAAGATTCCTCCCAAAAAATCCTGGGCCTAGTTTGGAATTCGGCAGAAGACTCCTTGAAAATTCATCTGACTAGTGTTAAATCAGTGCACACCAAGCGAGAATTGCTATCGATGATAGCTCAAATCTTTGATCCCTTTGGGATTTTAGCCCCAACCACGATCATGCTCAAAGTCATGATGCAAGAACTATGGAAAGACAAGTGTGCTTGGGATGATCAAGTCCCAGATTCCATTTTGAAATCCTGGCATGAGTTTAGTTCTCAAGTTGAACTCTTAAAGTCTATTGGCATACCAAGATACCTGAACTGTCAACTTCTAGCAGAGAACCACATAGAGATTCATGGCTTTTGCGATGGATCTGGCAAGGCCTACGCTGCAGTGGTATACCTTCGGACAGTGTCTTCTCTTGGTGAAATTTCAGTCAACTTTGTCGCAGCAAAAACCAGAGTCAATCCTTTAAAACCCGTTTCTCTTCCCAGAATAGAGTTATGCGCTGCATTTTTGCTTGCCCAATTATGTTCAACAATATTAGAATCGTTACCCTTTGCGGTAAATGAAATTTATTTGTGGTCCGATTCACAAATTGTTTTAAATTGGATCGAATCTCCTCCAGTCAAAGGAAACCAATTCGTCACAAATCGAGCACACAGAATCAAATCACTTATGCCACAAGCCATATGGACTTATGTCAATAGTTCATCGAATCCAGCAGACTGTGCCTCTAGAGGCATTCTACCAAAAACACTTTTGCATCACAAATTGTGGTGGCATGGGCCTGACTGGCTTAATTCCAGCATTAAATTGCCCTTATTCTTCGTTAAGTCCTCAGAGGGTTCATCAGAAAATTGCAAAGAAAATTTAATTCACGTTGCAACATCCAGTCATAAGAGCTTTCCTGATTTCTTGCTCAAGTTCTCTTCGTTTTCAAAACTTTGCAGAGTCCTTGCACTGTGCTTAAGATTCATTCACAATGCCCGTAGCTGCAATCGACATTCGAGACGTACAGGATTTGCCAGCACCCCTGAAGTTTCAAGTGCTGTTACTCACATTCTTAAATTGATTCAAGAACAAGAATTATTCGTAGAGCTGACTTTACTCAGGAAAAATCAACCTCTCCCATCCAACAACAAATATCTTTCCTTAAATGTTTTCTTAGATGACCAAGGTTTAATCAGAGTTGGTGGACGGTTGTCCAAACATCAGTCACTAAATCAAGATCAGAAGCATCCAGTGCTTCTACCGAGAAATCATGTAATTACAAAATTGATTGTTGAACAGTTTCATCAACAACACTTTCATGCTGGTGCACAACTGATTCTTTCCCTAATTCGACAAAAATACTGGATAATAAATGGCCGCTCTTTCATTCGTCAAATTTTAAATAATTGTGTTTTTTGTAAACGGTTAAAGAAGCAAACCTGCCAACAAATCATGGGAGAGTTACCAGTGGAGCGTATAACTCCAATTCGTCCTTTTTCAAAGGTGGGTCTAGATTTCGCTGGCCCTGTAATCACCAAACCAAATCTATCCAGATCCAAAGTTAGATTGAAGTCCTATATCTGTGTTTTCGTCTGCATGTGCACCAAGGCCGTGCACCTAGAAGCTGTCTCAGATTTATCTTCATCAGCGTTTCTATCATCTTTGAAACGATTTGTTTCCAGACGAGGACTTCCTTCAGACATTTTTAGTGACAATGGAAAAAACTTCAAAGGCGTGGCCAACTACCTTAAACAATTGTTTCGACTCATGTACTCTGAAAGTGTTCAATACTTTGCATCCAGAAACTCCATCCACTGGCACTTCATCCCCCCTTATTCCCCTCATTTCGGGGGATTGTGGGAATCTGCGGTCAAATCAACGAAAAATCATCTCGTTAGAGCTTGTAAATCCACCATCCTAAACTTTGAAGAATTGAGTACCCTGTTGTGCCAAATCGAAGCTTGTTTGAATTCCAGACCATTAACACCCCTTTCTTCAGATCCCTCAGATATTAGAGCTCTAACCCCCGGACACTTCCTTATCGGAGTCCCACTTCTTGAAATTCCCGAACGTGAGAAGTCACCAAATCTCAGTCTGTCTGCTCGTTGGATGCTCATTCAAAGAATAAAACAAAATTTTTGGAAGCGTTGGTCCCGAGACTATTTGCACCATCTGCAAACCAGACCTAAATGGGTCACTCCACGAGCTGATCTTCAAGTCGGGGACTTAGTTGTAATTCATGATCCACAATCTATCCCTCTTCAATGGAAGTTAGGTAGAATTATCCGTACCTATCCTGGACCTGATAATCGAGTTCGTGTGGTCAGCATTTGGACTCAGAATGGTGAAGTTCAACGTCCCATTACTAAAGTGACTCTGCTTCTCCCGGCGGGGGAGAATGTTGAAGTTTCAGAACCACAATAACTTTATGAGTTGCCACTAGATGGCATCACTACACTGATCGGGCTCAATTGACTGTACATTCCAAAGACTCTGAACTTTTTAGAACCTTTTTAAATCTTTCAAATTCAAGTTTTAAAATGTAAAATTAATTCCTTTCTGTATTATTTCTGTATTCTGTGTTAATTAATTCATAATTATTCTTCCATTTATTACAGTGCGGACCTGTCATTTTTTTTTGAGCCCGGGCTGTGGTTTTTTTGTTTTTTGTTCTTTCCTTTTGTTTTGTATTCAGGTAAATTTGAAATTTGTGTGACGCTTTACTAAGCGGTAAACCATAAAATATGTTTAGAAATAAACCAGATTCAGATTCAAAATGGTATTTTTAATTCAAATTGATGTTTTGTCAAGAGACAACCTAAAGATGAAAAGATTCCAGAAAAAAAAGGTGAGTGCACCTTGGAATTCAAACTTGTTCTTTTTATTCGTCAATACCTTTGAAGCAGCGCTTAAAATTATATACAGTCCACAGATTCACTAATTCATTCATAAATCCTTCATAGTTTTTTGGTCCTGTCGACCAGGAGGTATTGAAATTGTTTGAATTCAAGTCATTTGTAACGATAATTAAACTGAAAATACTGACAATTTGTTATGGCTACGAAATTAGATAAATTAAAGTCTAAGCGAACAATTCTTAGAGGGTCAGTGACGAAATTAGAAACTAAAACTTTAAAAATACTAGATTCTGACCCTTTGGATATTCAAGAAATAAGGGTAGTGCAAAGTCAGATTCGTGAAAAACAAAGTCAGTTAGAAAGTATAAATACTGAAATTGAAGATGTTATTGTTGATTTAGAGGAATTGAAGAAAGAAATTGAGGATAATGAAAAATGGGCGGAAAAAATAGTTCGCATTAAATGTCAAATTGATTCAAAATTTGAAATCTTGTGTTCTCAGAACACTAAAGTTGTTACAAATGTCGATGAAAATTCAAAACAATCGGTGAAGCTTCCCAAATTCGACCTATATCATTTCAGTGGTAGCTTGGACGATTGGCTAAGCTTTAAGCAAATCTTCGAAAGCACTATTCATGAGAACACTCAGCTTTCGGAGCTGCAGAAATTGCAATATTTAAAAGCGTCAGTCACTGGCTCTGCCAGCAAGTTAATAAAAGGATTTCCAATCACAGACTCTAGTTATAAAGAAGCATGGGCAACATTAATTTCGAGATTTGATAATAAAAAAAATCTAGCTTAGGCACAGATAAATAAATTCTTTAATTCAAAACCGTTGAAACCAAACTGTCGGAAATCAATTCTTGATTTGTTAGATAACTGTAATGAAGCTGTACGTAATTTGAAATGTTTGAATTTTGAATTTAATTCTTTTGTAGATTTAATTCTTGTTTACAACCTACAGTTAAAATTAGATGATAATTTAAAGAGGCAGTGGGAATTGGCTTTAGAAAGTGATTCTTTTCCCACCTATGATGAATTTATTTTATTTCTTGAAAAACAAGCAAGAAGTTTACAGGACATTGCTGACACTCATTCCAAAACCGAAAGTAAACCAAAAGTGGCTTTGAAGAAGTCTCTGTCTAACGCTGTCATTTCTAATTCAGACAGCAAATCGAATAATTCTAGTTGCCCAGAGTGTTCGGAATCGCATGTACCTTTCAAGTGCCCTCAATTTCTTAGAAAATCAGTTGAAGATAGGTGGAAAACTGTGAAAGATAAAAAGTTATGCATGAATTGCTTACGAAGCAATCATTTTGTTAACCGGTGCTTAATTTCTACAAAATGTCGTCACTGTAACTCTAAACATCATACACTTCTCCATTTTGAAAAATCTAAGTTAAATTCTTCCCCGGCTAGTGAAAATACCAGTATTAACAACCACGAACAAAGTCAAGCTTCCATTAATTCTAGTTGTTTGACCAGTACCCATGACAGTTGTCAAACTTTGCTTTCTACTGCCATAGTTCTTCTAAAATCAAATACTGGAAAGTTTGTACCCTGCAGGGTCCTGGTGGATTGTGGAAGTCAAAAATCTCTCGTATCAAGCTCTTGTGCTAAAAGGCTAGGTTTACCTGTTCGACAAACAAATCATAGAATATCCGGTGTCAACAATATTGTTGCAGAAACTGCTCTTTATGAAGTTGACATTATTCTAAAGTCTTGCTATAATAATGACACCTTTGATGTGAATGCGTTAGTTGTAAATAATGTGACCGTAAATCTTCCTAATTTTGTTGTTCGGAGATCTTCATGGCCTCATTTGGAAGGTCTACCTTTAGCAGATCCCAAATTCTATATTTCCAGCCCAGTTGAAATGTTGCTAGGTGCAGATTTATTTCCCTTAATAATTTTAGGAGAATCTATTCTGGGTCCTAAAGGCACTCCCTGTGCACTGAATTCTAAATTGGGATGGTTACTCTCGAGAGTCATTCATTCAAATCCTTCCCAACATTCCAAAACAAGTCTTAGTTGTCATGCTACAGTCGAATTGACTCGTGATCTTCAGAAATTTTGGGAAATTGAATCCTTGCCTGATGTAACACCAATTCACAGTTCTGAAGAAAAATACACACAAACGGTTAAACGAGTTCAGTCTGGACGTTATATGGTTGATCTTCCCTTCAAAAAAGATCCAAATCTAGGTGACTCACGAGCAAATGCATTAAAACGTTTCTATTTGCTAGAATCTAAACTGAATAGAAATCCTAAGCTTAAAGAGCAATATCATGCTTTTATGCAAGAATATATTGACCTAAATCATATGGAAGCAGTCCCAGAATCTGAACTTGATAGTCGAAATTTTTATTACATGCCTCATCATGGGGTTTTGAAAGAAGACAGCACGACAACTAAAGTGAGGGTGGTCTTTGATGCTTCGGCTAAAGGTACATCAGGACATTCTTTAAATGATTTTCTTGAAATAGGTCCAAAATTACAACCTGATTTGTTGAAGATTCTTCTTAAGTTTAGATCATACCCAATAGCTTTAACCGGAGACATCGCCAAGATGTACAGGCAGATTTTAATAAATCCTAAACATGTCGACTTTCAGAGAATCTTTTGGCGATTCCAGCCACATGCATCTATTACTAGTTTCCGATTGTTAACAGTCACATACGGAACCGCCTGTGCTCCGTTCCTAGCTATAAGGACATTGCAACAACTTGCAAAAGACTATATTTCAGAATTTCCTGTTGCTGCAAAGTCAATTCTCGAAAATTTCTACGTCGATGATTACCTTGGTGGGTCGCATTCTATTGATGCAGCAACACAGTTAGTCAAAGATTTAAATCACGTTTTAGATCAAGGAGGCTTTACACTTAGAAAATGGGCTTCCAATGTGCCCTCAGTCATTGAAAATCTTCCTGAGGATCTTAAATCCACTAAGCAAAACGTAAAGCTTTCAGAAGATTCCTCCCAAAAAATCCTGGGCCTAGTTTGGAATTCGGCAGAAGACTCTTTGAAAATTCATCTGACTAGTGTTAAATCAGTGCACACCAAGCGAGAATTGCTATCGATGATAGCTCAAATCTTTGATCCCTTTGGGATTTTAGCCCCAACCACGATCATGCTCAAAGTCATGATGCAAGAACTATGGAAAGACAAGTGTGCTTGGGATGATCAAGTCCCATATTCCATTTTGAAATCCTGGCATGAGTTTAGTTCTCAAGTTGAACTCTTAAAGTCTATTGGCATACCAAGATACCTGAACTGTCAACTTCTAGCAGAGAACCACATAGAGTCATGGCTTTTGCGATGGATCTGGCAAGGCCTACGCTGCAGTGGTATACCTTCGGACAGTGTCTTCTCTTGGTGAAATTTCAGTCAACTTTGTAGCAGCAAAAACCAGAGTCAATCCTTTAAAACCCGTTTCTCTTCCCAGAATAGAGTTATGCGCTGCATTTTTGCTTGCCCAATTATGTTCAACAATATTAGAATCGTTACCCTTTGCGGTAAATGAAATTTATTTGTGGTCCGATTCACAAATTGTTTTAAATTGGATCGAATCTCCTCCAGTCAAAGGAAACCAATTCGTCACAAATCGAGCACACAGAATCAAATCACTTATGCCACAAGCCATATGGACTTATGTCAATAGTTCATCGAATCCAGCAGACTGTGCCTCTAGAGGCATTCTACCAAAAACACTTTTGCATCACAAATTGTGGTGGCATGGGCCTGACTGGCTTAATTCCAGCATTAAATTGCCCTTATTCTTCGTTAAGTCCTCAGAGGGTTCATCAGAAAATTGCAAAGAAAATTTAATTCACGTTGCAACATCCAGTCATAAGAGCTTTCCTGATTTCTTGCTCAAGTTCTCTTCGTTTTCAAAACTTTGCAGAGTCCTTGCACTGTGCTTAAGATTCATTCACAATGCCCGTAGCTGCAATCGACATTCGAGACGTACAGGATTTGCCAGCACCCCTGAAGTTTCAAGTGCTGTTACTCACATTCTTAAATTGATTCAAGAACAAGAATTATTCGTAGAGCTGACTTTACTCAGGAAAAATCAACCTCTCCCATCCAACAACAAATATCTTTCCTTAAATGTTTTCTTAGATGACCAAGGTTTAATCAGAGTTGGTGGACGGTTGTCCAAACATCAGTCACTAAATCAAGATCAGAAGCATCCAGTGCTTCTACCGAGAAATCATGTAATTACAAAATTGATTGTTGAACAGTTTCATCAACAACACTTTCATGCTGGTGCACAACTGATTCTTTCCCTAATTCGACAAAAATACTGGATAATAAATGGCCGCTCTTTCATTCGTCAAATTTTAAATAATTGTGTTTTTTGTAAACGGTTAAAGAAGCAAACCTGCCAACAAATCATGGGAGAGTTACCAGTGGAGCGTATAACTCCAATTCGTCCTTTTTCAAAGGTGGGTCTAGATTTCGCTGGCCCTGTAATCACCAAACCAAATCTATCCAGATCCAAAGTTAGATTGAAGTCCTATATCTGTGTTTTCGTCTGCATGTGCACCAAGGCCGTGCACCTAGAAGCTGTCTCAGATTTATCTTCATCAGCGTTTCTATCATCTTTGAAACGATTTGTTTCCAGACGAGGACTTCCTTCAGACATTTTTAGTGACAATGGAAAAAACTTCAAAGGCGTGGCCAACTACCTTAAACAATTGTTTCGACTCATGTACTCTGAAAGTGTTCAATACTTTGCATCCAGAAACTCCATCCACTGGCACTTCATCCCCCCTTATTCCCCTCATTTCGGGGGATTGTGGGAATCTGCGGTCAAATCAACGAAAAATCATCTCGTTAGAGCTTGTAAATCCACCATCCTAAACTTTGAAGAATTGAGTACCCTGTTGTGCCAAATCGAAGCTTGTTTGAATTCCAGACCATTAACACCCCTTTCTTCAGATCCCTCAGATATTAGAGCTCTAACCCCCGGACACTTCCTTATCGGAGTCCCACTTCTTGAAATTCCCGAACGTGAGAAGTCACCAAATCTCAGTCTGTCTGCTCGTTGGATGCTCATTCAAAGAATAAAACAAAATTTTTGGAAGCGTTGGTCCCGAGACTATTTGCACCATCTGCAAACCAGACCTAAATGGGTCACTCCACGAGCTGATCTTCAAGTCGGGGACTTAGTTGTAATTCATGATCCACAATCTATCCCTCTTCAATGGAAGTTAGGTAGAATTATCCGTACCTATCCTGGACCTGATAATCGAGTTCGTGTGGTCAGCATTTGGACTCAGAATGGTGAAGTTCAACGTCCCATTACTAAAGTGACTCTGCTTCTCCCGGCGGGGGAGAATGTTGAAGTTTCAGAACCACAATAACTTTATGAGTTGCCACTAGATGGCATCACTACACTGATCGGGCTCAATTGACTGTACATTCCAAAGACTCTGAACTTTTTAGAACCTTTTTAAATCTTTCAAATTCAAGTTTTAAAATGTAAAATTAATTCCTTTCTGTATTATTTCTGTATTCTGTGTTAATTAATTCATAATTATTCTTCCATTTATTACAGTGCGGACCTGTCATTTTTTTTTTGAGCCCGGGCTGTGGTTTTTTTGTTTTTTGTTCTTTCCTTTTGTTTTGTATTCAGGTAAATTTGAAATTTGTGTGACGCTTTACTAAGCGGTAAACCATAAAATATGTTTAGAAATAAACCAGATTCAGATTCAAAATGGTATTTTTAATTCAAATTGATGTTTTGTCAAGAGACAACCTAAAGATGAAAAGATTCCAGAAAAAAAGGTGAGTGCACCTTGGAATTCAAACTTGTTCTTTTTATTCGTCAATACCTTTGAAGCAGCGCTTAAAATTATATACAGTCCACAGATTCACTAATTCATTCATAAATCCTTCAATATGAAAGTCTTAAAAATAAGATCTTTCCTGAAGTTAGAGTATTTTCTTACATAGTTAAAAAATATTAAGCATACACATGGTCAAATAATAATAAATATGTATTATGTGTTATTTTTTTTTTTTTTTCAGAAACATTGTTTCATACAAGGTTGAAAATGAAATACTCAGGCAGCAACAAAATATTTATAATAATTTTATCTATGCTTTGTTGGCAGCAAAACCCAAAGTAATTTGTGAGAAAAAGTTTCATGATATTAGGTGATCTTAGTTTTTTACTTAGTAGTAAAATATTTATGTATATAAATGAGTAATCATTTTATTTTTAGTATAATTTATATAAAGTCAAATTTTGTACCTTTTAATAAATGATTTATATATATATATATATATATATATATATGTGTGTACATTATACAGTTGTCCCAAACACATTGACCCAAGCTTTTATTCCTTAAATATTGATCATAGACATATACAATAGATTACAAAGTTATGTAAAATAAGTACAGATTTTTATGATATCAACTCAAATTTTCTGGAGAATTCAAATTTCTCTCAATTTTTTATGCATTCCATCCATAGCCCATACATTAATTAGATGATTACAAAATTTCACCTTTTTATGGTAAAGGGGTTAGAGATATGAAAATAATATGTATGTTGACTTAAACTACTCTTCAGTGGCATTCAACGAGAAAACCGATCAAGTTGGAAGATGATGTTCCAGGGGCTGTACACAAATTATGAAAGAAGATAACGATTGCATTAATATACGAGGTATATCCACAAAGTAAGTTCCGTTTCTATTTCTATCCGCGGCAGCGCTGCAATCGCAGTTCCGAACATGTGCAGCAGTTACTCTGACTCTAGGAGAAGAATTGTGTGCCATTTTCAGATCGCTGCTGCCAACACTTTCTTTGCAGTGCTTCCTTATAATGTCAGCCTTAATTGAAAATGCCGCTCCTTGTGAAATCAGATCTGTGATTAGTTTTCTAAATGCAAAGAAAGTTAAGCAATACAGAACAAGTGCCAAGGATTACTGTCAAAAGGTGTTGTTTTTTTGCACAATAATGCCCGACCTCACACTGCAAATGTGACAAAACAACTCCTACAAAAGTTTGACTGGGACGTGTTTGATCATTCTCCGTAGAGCCCAGACCTCGCTCCTAGTGACTTTCATCTCTTCTTACACCTAAAATCTTTCCTTGCTGATCAACACTTTAACGATGAGGACGAGCTGAAAGAACATGTTACCCCATGGTTGACAACACAGGCGGCAACCTTCTATGAAGAAGGAATACAAAAATTTGTGCCACGCTATAACAAGTGCCTACAAAATTTCGGAAGCGGTGTAGAAAAGTAGTTTAACAGTTGTAGATTTTTGTACATAAAATTGTCTCTGTATCTGTAAACGCTTTTCTTATATAACCAAATGGAACTTTGTGGATGTACCTCGTATAACACTTTTGATATCATTGGTATTGTGTAGCCCCTTACCAACTTTGTTTGAACACATCTCTGAGCCTTTTTATGATGAAGGTTTGTACATCACCTACTTAATGTATGGGGCACATTTTACTAATGGAGGATTATTATTATTTGTAGTGGATACATATAAAAACTTAAATTTTGTTAGATTGAATCCCCTGAAGATTGTAATCAATACCATAAAATTCTGTGACTTTTTTTTTACGTAATCTTCTAATTCATTGTATAAGTCTATGATAAATATTAAAGGGAATAAACCTAAGTCAGTGTTTTTGTACTCCTTGTGTATTATACTTTTAAGTTAATATATTATTTATTTCCATATTTAATGATAAACAGGCATTTAAATACATTTGATTTTGAATAAGCCAAAAGATATGTTTTACATATTTTCTATTCATTACAGAATTTTCTATTTCTTTTTTAATAATACTGTACAAAGTAATTAAAGCATTTTTGTGTTTGAACAAAAATGTATAATTGCAGGCTCACAAGTATAACTAAGGAATGAACTTTAAGTGGGTCCTGAGTACATAGTGATTTGGTAAAAAAAAGGGGGGAAGGGGGGGGGGGGGAGAGATAGTGTTTTTAGAAAATATTGGTAAAATGCACACTATAGCTCATCAGGATAATCCCTATGTTTGTTTGAGATTGTGGGGTTCCCAAAATTGTAGGGATAATCCCCACAGTATTAAAGACAGTTCACAAATCGATTAACTTCAAAACATTATATTTAATTATTCAAAAAGTCAATATAAAAAACAAGAGGTTTTTGAGTGTGCAAACTCCACACCACACGAGGGGAAAAGTTATTGCTTGCTGGCCTTATGCCAAATTGAGTACTGGCGTTGCCAATTTAAAAGTCAAAGTTCTGTGGGGAGCAACAGCTATCGCTGTCCACATCTTGCGCAGAGAGTTGCAGATGTACAGAGTTCAGGTCGCCACAAGATCAACATTGTATTTTTTTATGTGGTTGGGCCAAGAATGATGTCTCTTGTGGTTGTTGCATTGAAAAAAAAAATGTTTGAGATCAGTTGGATGAGCAAAACCAATGGAATAATATGTAAGCATAACCGATATATTTACCCCTTTACTCTGTTCCTTTTAAATAGAGCTGATTTTATCATTTAAAATATGTAAATCATTCAGCCTATTATTAATTGTATCTTCTTCAATTAGTTAGAAATCCTTCTCAGTAATTTTTTTTTCTTTTCCTTTTCTTACCACCTACATAATAGCTTTTATCATAAAAAAATTATTATTTTAAACCACTATTTTTATAGGATTTGAATTTGTTATAAATTTTCAATTTAGATTCATTTTGAAGTGCTTTGAACTAAATTCATTTAAGGCTGATCTGTTTGAAGAAAAAAAATGGCTTAAGATTATTGAAGAATTGGAGTGTTTGTTACATGAGGAAAATCTTGAAGTACATCGATGTTTTTTTAGTTTCTTTCCATAAGTCCTATGTAATTTGAATGTGTAAAATTTTAACTCCATGGGCACACATTGTTGTGCTGTCAACACACATCCCCTAGGCTTCGAGATCATAAACAAACTATCCTTTCCTACATGCCGGTTGCATAGCAGTTAGCTACTCTGCCGACCACTTGCTTTTCTCCTTATTGTACTCCCTGGGAATACCGGTGCAAGTTACTATAACTAGTGGACCGATTGCCAGGTGAAGTAGTGAGAGGATGGCTTTTCAAACTGTGTGGGGAAACGAAGTTGGCAGCCGCATGTGGGTTCTGGTAAAAGTCTCATGCTTGCCAGGCCGTAAATTTTTTTTATGTAAAAAAAGGATACTATTTAAGGGTTTATAATATAATGAACTGAAAAATGAATGGTGAATATCTAAACAACTCCATTTATAATTATAAAATAAAAACTTTTTAACAAAAAAATTAAACCGCCGAAAAGCTCAAAAGCAAAAAATAATAAACCTTTTCTTAATTAACCTTAATAACTAAGTTCTTAAACTAATGTAAGCATACCTAAGTAATTTTGAGTCGGTGCCAAACAACCAATGAACAAAGATCACTAAATTGCCTAAATCTCTATTATTAATAGGAGTAATTTATTGTTCACACACAGATTTTGAGTTGTGTATTACAAAGTAGACCTCTCTGCATTTCTGCGAAAGCTCGTTGATCGTGAGGAGAGTGCATTTTTTTGGAAAGTTAATGTTTATCGCCGGAGATTTCACATTGCACTGTCAATTTGATTTGTTATTTCTTTAAATTTAAGATAATTTAGTGATCTTTGTTCATTGGTTGTTTGGACCGACTCAAAATTACTTAGGTATACTTACATTAGTTTAAGAACTTAGTTATTAAGGTTAATTAAGAAAAGGTTTATTATTTTTTGCTTTTGAGTTTTTCGGCGGTTTAATTGTTTTGTTAAAAAGTTTTTATTTTGTAATTTTTTGTGGCTATAAACGCAAATTAACAGCTTAGTGACGTCAAATTGAGCAAGCGAATTCTATACATTCATCTGTGTACGTCACACAGTAGCTAGAATTAAAAAATAACTATTACGTATGCTCGAAAATTCAAGAAATTTCGGATCTTTCAACAGTTCTGAAATTTCCAATTTGCAATATTTGACGCATTATCATACCTCAAAAAAAAAAAAAAAAAAAAAAAACGTCGCCAAGCGGTACACATTAGAGATGAGTTCAGGCTCATTTTTTGAAGCCCGAGCCCGAGCAATATTATTTAAGTCGGAGCCCGAGCCCGAAATTTCTGCTCAAGATAAAAGAAAATTCAATTACTTCATTGATAGAATGCAATAAATTTTGCCGTTTGTGCAAATTAAAGACAAATATAGTTGCAAACTTCCAATGCACTTTCTAATTCTTTGTATCCATCCTTTATCAAAAAATGTCGGATCTCATGACTAACTAAGTAATATAAACCGCCGTTCTAAAATACCCAAAGAGCTTCACGCACCTTCTAGGCGCCCGTGACGCTATTTTTATTTGGTTATTTATTTATTTATCTTTTATAAGTACTTTTATTTTCCTCATGAATCACTTTTTAAAATCTGTTTCAAGTAGTATGTTCAATAAAGGAGAAATTTTTTATGAGCCTGAGCCCGAACACAATTGTGAATTTTAGAGCCCGAGCCCGGTTCTCTAGTTCACATTTCTTTAGGGTTGCCAGTCAAAACTATCACCGGCAGGGTATTTCACTCCCGCTGAACATCGCCCACGATGCCGCCAGAACCAACACTAAATGAACATCAAAATGTAAACAGCACCGGATACGGAACATAGACCAGTTCTTTTTAGCTGTATGAATTTCAAAAAAAAATTAACAAATTGAACTTCGGAAATTTTAATAACATTCAAATACTCTTTTGCGAAACGGCAAACAAAAACAAAATGTGTGCGTGGGATTTACACATTCGCATGCGTTAACATGATTTATTCAAAATTAAAGCATCGACGCATATGTACGTAAATTCAGAACTACAAAAAATCTTAAAAGAATCGTTTTATTAAGCGAAAACAAAATGTACACATATGTGCTGTGTACTGTGAACGAAGATGTATAGGTGGTTTGATGTGCAGTTTTAAACGGTGACGTAAAAACGTCGCCAATATCCCTTGCAATGGACGATATCGATACGATGCTATTTCAATCACGTGTTGTTGGAAAATACAAATTTGAACTAATCAGATTGAAACATCAAGTGTCAACTGAAACTACATTTTAAGTTGATTGGTTGGAGGTTACGTGTTGGCTGAAAAATGACGTCACACGGACACCGTCCATTTAAAAAAATCAACCCTTCTGGTAATAGCATCTATCAAATATCGATTCAAGAGCATATATGCCTCGTTAGAGCTTCTATTTTATTTTATGAAAACTATAAAATTTAAGGAATATTGAATTTTCACGAGGAAAAGGAAAAAGATCACTAAATGAGCTGGCATTTAAAAAATAAAAATAGCTATTTAAAAGTCATATTTTATGCGTGTTCATACATTACAATCAGTGAGTGAAAAATCAATCATCCCCTGTTTTCCTACCCTTAGGGTTGGAATTTTTTTTCCAAGTCTATATGGGACCAACTTCGTCGTATACCCTTTCCAATAAAAAAAGAATTATCAAAATTGGATTACTCTGTAAAAAGTTATGCGTGGTCATACATAAAAAAAAAATATGTGCGTCGACTTGAGAACCTCCTCCGTTTTTCGTCGGTTAAAAATGTCGACCATTTTTGATGTGTGAAAGGTAAGATGGAGAAGGATTGTTGCATCCAGTTTTTTTGAGCAGTTGATTGCTTCCTCGTGTGAATCAAAAGACCGCGGCCTGAGTGAAATTTTGCTTCTACATGGTTTGTGGAACCAGTAGAAATCGTAGTTCACTATTTCATCGGCGTGATTGCTTAATATGGTGAACCCTATGAATTATGCAAGTGATCTTTGATATTTTAAGCATGTACATAAGTTATGAAATCCACGTATAGTGATCTTCAAAAGATATAGTGTGTGCTACTTATGTTATAAAATATGCGTGAAGTGATCTTTAAAGGTGTTCAAGACTGGGTATGTACTAACTTTGTTCATCTTCCAAATTGCTTCCTCGTGCGAATCGAAAGACCGCAGCCTGAGTGAATTTTTGCTTCTACAGTATTCGTGGAACCAGTAGAAATTGTACTATCATCAATGCTATTCATCACTATTTCATCAACGTGGTTACTTAATATGGTTGCTACGAATAATGCAAGTGATCTTTGATGTTTTAAGCATGTAAGTTATGAAATCCTGGGTCCCAAGGGCCCATCCCTTCCAAAGTCTACCGACATCACTGATTAGTAATTAATAATTATATTATAAAAAAAATTTGGAGATATTTCAAAACAGTTGAGCATTAAAAGTACTTATATCATGACACGGTAATAACTCTGGATCAGAGCAATTAAAACAATACCATAAGTGAAAGATAAAAAGCGGCAGAACCCATCAGCCCATCATCTGCAAATTATGTTCTCCCAACATTTGTGAACTGTGGACAGTTTTCATAAAGACTGTGATTTTCTTAAAAATTTTCAATCGTAAAATATATTTTCTTAATGAGAGGTCCATACTGGCAGTAACACATTTCAAAACCTATCAAATCGTTTATTAACACTTTAATTTCAATATCTTATAATTAAAAGAGCTAAGAAAATATCATTATACATTTTATTTTCCCTATTTTTAGTACGTACTCTCAAAGAGTATTTGATTACATATAGATTAAATATTTTTCTCCATAAATTTTGAGCCCTGTAGTGTATAACAGGTGTAGATACAGAAATCTCTTCTAAAAAAATAAATAAATAACAAAATGAAGTTGGTAAATATATATATATATCAACTGTAAAGTTCTGTAACACATTAGTAAAATATTAAAATAACTGAAAAAAATGTAAAATATTATTTACACACCTTTAACAACAAAACAACTTCGATGCACAAATTTAAATCCATGTTGTTGATTAACCAACAAGGTTTCACTACTGAAGCTGTGTTAGTTTAATTACTACTTGTAGAGGTGAAATTTCATTAGTCAATATAAATATTGCAAAATATAAACACGGCTCATGTTGATCTTTTTTGTTTTTTTTACAGAATAAACTTATTAAGAGAAAACAAGTGTGTCCAATTTTACCTTCTCGAAAGCTGTACAACTATGAGCAAATGAAACTTAATTTTTAAGCTGTCTAGCATTGTTTAGTAATCCAAAAATGCATCTTTTAATAAGTACTGTGCAATTATTGTATATTTATTACCATAGCTGCATAGTAATTTGTTTCTTTACGTACTTTGAAGATCATTAGGCTTATGGACAATCGAACTATAATCAAGGCATTAATAATAATTATCATGATTCAATTTACTTTGAACCTATGACAGGTATGGGACCGAAAGAGGAGGTGCACAACTAGATGTTACAACATGAATAAAATTCACAGAAATACAGCTGAAAAGATAACTATTCGTTTTAGATTTCAACTATCAATCACTTTATAAAAGTTTATCATCACACCATAATAAGCAATGGCGGAAACAGAGAGTAGAAATCTAATCTATCGCTTCCTGATTTCCTGAATGTGTCTCTGCGCATGTGCAATCGGCATTGTGAAGCTACAATTATCCAACATTACATTCAGCCATCGGGTGGTCAATGGTTGTTTACCTACAGTTGCCCAACACAACATTTTGCCATCCATCTCAGATTACCAACAGTTGTTTACCTACAGTTGCCTAATACAACATTTAGCCATCGGATGGCCAACAGTTGTTTACCTACTATTGCCCTACACAACATTCAACCATCCGATGGCCAATGGTTGTTACCTACCATTTGCTATCACAACCTTTAGCCAACAAAATACCGATATTTCCGTTTGGAAATCATACATTTGCCCAGCGTAACAACCTTGTGCCAACGGTAACCCAAAGTATGTATGCTAGCTGGGAATGTATTTAAAATCTTTTGGACGGCCCTGTAGATAAACTATCCAGTGAAATGGGACCGAAAGAGTAGGTGCACAACTAGATGTTACAACAATCCTAAATATAAAGTTTCAGCATTCTACGCCTAATAGTTTTTGAGGTAAATCTTTTGGGCAGTCCTGTAGATAAACTATCAAGTTGATTGGGACCAAAAGGGGAGGTGCACAACTATATGTTACAGTAATCCTAAATATAAAGTTTCAGCATTCTACGACCGATAGTTTTTGATATATGCGAGTTACATACATACATATGTACATATACATACGCCCAGACTGCATGGAAAAACCTGTCAAAATAGACCTGCGGTTGGTCAAAATGGATTGCAGACGCTTTTATATGAACGTCCATGCTAGTGTACGATGAGATGCATCAAAAAAATTCTTAAAAGTAAATTTAGTAGTAGCAGGCATGAAAGTTTTCAGTCTGTTGACTGAATTTAGTCTTTTTCAACATCATTGATGCATTTCAGTTTTAGTATTTAAATTAGTTTAATGAATTAAGTTTTACTGAATACAGTCATATAATGAATATTAGTTGATTTAATAATAAATACATATAAAAATATAGCAGGTAATGTGTTAGATACATAATAATTTATTTGTTCTGTATGATCCGCAGCAAAGTTCAGTCTTTTTAGGTGTTTCATGCCTGTAGTAGTCAAAATCAGTTTTTTTGTTGAAATCTGCCCCGGAATTTTTCGGGATCACATTACTTCCTTATGCTCCATACAAGGAAGTAAAAATGCAGAAATATCACTTTTGAATCTTTGTCAAATGTGTTTATGTAGTCAATTTTAACAATATCTGTATAATTATTTATTGCTAGAAGGTAAACTCCATTAGGAGCCTGTTGGAAGCAATTAAAATGAGTGCTAGAAAAAACATTTTACAGAATGTGTCTACATTCAATACTTTTAATCATCATCCACTTAAAATAAATAACTTCCTATTCAATTTTTATTATATACCAAAATTGAAATTGCATTTTCTTCTAAAAACATGTGAAAGCCTTGCATTACAAAGATTATGTTTCACTGGAAACCTCCCTTCTTATATCAATGTTTCATGAGATGAAATCATTTTATTTTTGGAAAAAAGAACTGGATGATTTAGAAAAATTATTTTAAACAAACTGGAATAGCAATTTTCCCTTTAAAGCCTAACTGTGATTTAAGTATGATTTAATTGTCTCTTGCGACAGCTAATTTTGTCACTCAAAGGATTAACTTTTTTTTATTCTTAGAAATAAAATGGTACTTAAAATAACAAAAAATTACTTAATAATTGGGGAGGGGATCGATATTTAGATTTTTAAAGCAGTGCAGATTGTTTTCTATATTTTTATACATACTTATGAAGAACTGCAAGCATATCGTACAAACAGTGTAGATATTATTGTGCCTTTTGTGCTTAACTTTTTAATCCTTTTGGAGTTATGGTGGTAAAAGTTTCATCTTAGAGTGGTAACCAGTGGAGTGGTTGTTAGTGAATCAGTAATCAACGTAACTATATAGTAGGATAAACGTACATATTCAATTACATTTTGTTTAAACATTTTCAACATTTTTCTCACTGTAACTGTTTTTTCCTTCCCTCTGGTTACTTGGAAATTTTAGAAGTACACTTTTATAAAATATGTAGCTGAACATTTTTGTAACTTTTTTCCTAAAATGATTGCAACTTTTTTATTGCCCATTATCTCTTGTAAAATAATTAAAATATTCTGTATTTTTTTAAGCTTTCAGACCTTGAAGAGACAATGTTTAATTTGAAAAGCAAAAGACAGGCTGAAAAAAATGAATGGATGAATCTGTACAAACAGTTTTGTAAAACTATAGGCATAAAGCATAAGCATAAAAGCTATTTGAAAGAGGTTTTCAAGAAAAAAATTAGGCCTGATGATGAAAAAGAGCCATATGCACGTAAGATTTATTTCTAAATTAATTCTTTAATCATTTTTAATCTATATTTATAAAATTATTTTCCGAAATTCTCATATGATTAATCTCTCTCTCTCTCTCTCTCTCTCTATATATATATATATATATATATACATACATACAGTAATTAGTTAAAAACATTAAAAAGCCTAAAATCCCCCTAAAATAATTAAAATACACACCATGAGTGCTTTCGACAGCCTAGCTCACTGTCATCATCTGAACTGAGCCGCTTGGCTCGTTCACCGCTTCTTCTTCACCAAGGCTTGCCATGACTGCTCGATCTGCGCATGCGCCATGTCGTTGACAGCTCCCTCTTGTACCATTATTTCCAACGCTTCCCGTCTTAAGCCATAATTGTGGTTATTGTAATTAGCTATTTTCTTGGCATTTATGAAATCTATATCTATATTTTCCTTTAAGGCTAGGCGGGATAGAGCGGTACTTTGTCTATTGTATTTTATGTCGTTTATGTGTTCTTTAATTCTATCTTTAATTTTTCTTTTTGTAACACCAATGTAGTATCCGGGAAGGTTGGAATCTCTATAAGTGAAATTCATTTTATAAATACCTGCTGTTTCTAGAGGGTTAATCTTTATCTGACCGAATTCTTTTAAATATATTGTTATTGGGTTTAATTGGGATACGAAGGTTCATTTTACGTGCACGGTTGGATATTTTTACAGCGAGACCACAACAGTAGGGAATCGAATGAGTAAAGGTGGATTTTTCTTTCTGTGCGTTGTTGATGATGTTGAGTTTCTTTCTTCTATTTTTGATTAGGCAGGGGATGATATTGCTGGGATAATTAGCTTCGCGCGCAAGTTGCTTTATGAATTGTATTTCTTCCTTTAGTAATTGTTGGTTGGAGCATATTTCTAGGGCTCTATTGACATGTGAACGTAAGATTGATATTTTGTAGTTATATGTAGTTTTTGAGGAGTAATTGACTATTTTATTATTATTGGTGGGTTTACGATAAACTGTAGTTTCTATATTATCTGGGGTGGTTCTAATTACTTTAACATCAAGGAAATTTAGGCTATTATTCTGCTCAAGTTCTATAGTAAATTGTATATTTTCATCAAGTAAGTTAATTTCGTCGAGGATATTATCTATGCTATTGTTATTTACTATTGCAAAAACATCATCAATGTAATGAAACCAGTATTTAATATGAGGGTGGAGGTTTTTATTGATTAAAGTTTCAAGGTTTTGCATTTTCCATTCTGCTATTATACCAGATATCGGGGAGCCCATAGGGACACCTTTATTCTGTTTGTAAAATTTATTATTGAATTGGAAGTAGGAGTTATTGAGGATGAGGGACAAGGCAGCTTATAGGGTTATTGAAATATCTGTATTAAATGCGTTCTCAATTTCTTTACTTATTGTATTGTACATCTCTATTGTGTCTATGGAAGGATATAAGTTGGTGACGTCGAAGCTGACCATTTTAACAGAATCTGAGAATTGTATGTTTTTTAATTCTTTTAAAAAATCGTTTGTGGAATTTAGAGATGAGTTTGACAAAGGAATTGGTTGCTGTAATATGTTTTTTAGGTATTCCCCTCCCCCCCCCCACCTAATCAAAAATAGAAGAAAGAAACTCAACATCATCAACAACGCACAGAAAGAAAAATCCACCTTTACTCATCCGATTCCCTACTGTTGCGGTCTCGCTATAAAAATATCCAACCGTGCACGTAAAAATGAACCTTCGTATCCCAATTAAACCCAATAGCAATATATTTAAAAGAATCCGGTCAGATAAAGACAAGATTAACCCTCTAGAAACAGCAGGTATTTATAAAATAAATTTCACTTATAGAGATTCCAACCTTCCCGGATACTACATTGGTGTTACAAAAAGAAAAATTAAAGATAGAATTAAAGAACACATAAACGACATAAAATACAATAGACAAAGTACCGCTCTATCCCGCCTAACCTTAAAGGAAAATATAGATATAGATTTTGTAAATGTCAAGAAAATAGCTAATTACAATAACCACGATTATAGCTTAAGACGGGAAGCGTTGGAAATAATGACACAAGAAGGAGCTGTCAACGACATGGCGCATGCGCAGATCGAGCAGTCATGGCAAGCCTTGGTGAAGAAGAAGCGGTGAACGAGCCAAGCGGCTCAGTTCTGATGATGACAGTGAGCTAGGCTGTCGAAAGCGCTCATGGTGTGTATTTTAATTATTTTACGGAGATTTTAGGCTTTTTAATGTCTTTAACTAATTACTAAGGTATTTCCGTGTTAAATTTTAACTAAATATATACATACAGTTGAACCTCGTTATATGGTCACCCGCTTATAAGGTCACTCTGCATATATGATCACTTTTGAAAAGTCCCGGCTGAATGAATAGGAATTCTATATATTTTTGCTTTAAATTTGAGCAGGTATTTGTCTTCCTTTAACAATCAAAATTTTCATTTCAAAAAGTTTTCTGATGAAAAAATCGGCTATAACATCATTATTTGTAAAATCAGCCATGTTTACTAAAATAGTACAAAGCTCTAAATTTGCGTAATTTTAAAGAAAGGATACGAAATCGTCCAAGGTCGGCTTCAGACTGAATTCTGAGAAGGGGCATTGAACATTTTACATAGGTATATAAATTGTTCAAAATGCAACTTCAACATGTAAAACCGTGAAGTATGAGAATCTAAAGTTGTGTAAAACAAAATTTTTGCAGGGGGCCATATCCTTCATAGCCCCCCCCCCCGTGGGAGCCGTCCTTGAAATCGTAAAAGGAGTTTAAAAAATGGCAACGTGTTTCACCTTTTGACTAGGTTAAGCACTCTCTTCTGATTTGGATAAAAAGTGCTAGATCACAAAGTGTGCCAATATCTTCTTTTATCTTAAAAGAAAAGCCTTTACAATTTGCAGCTCAGCTAGGAGGATCCAGTTTCAGTCCAAGCAATGGGTGGTTACAAAGATTTACATTACAGCATGACTTAGCTTTAAAAAAAATATGCGGTGAAGCTGCTGATGTGAATGACAAACAATTAGAGGAGTGGAGAGAATCGAAGCGGTATAACCCTTGTGATGTTCACAATGCTGATAAGTGTGGATTATTCAATCTTGCTTTGCCAGATAAAACTCTTTCTTTTAAAAAGGAAAAATGTATAGGAGGCAAGAAAAGCAAAGAGAGATTAAAGATTTTATTAGCAGCAAATAGGATGGCTCAGAAAAGCTCACTACCTTGGTCATAGAAAAATTTATGAGACTCTGTTGCATGAAAAACATAAAATCTTTGCCTGTGTTTCACAATGCAAATTTAAAAGCTTGAATGACCACTAGCATATGGGAGAAAACAATTCAACGTCTGGATAGTCATTTTTCAAAGAAGAAAAAAAAGTTGCTTTGATTATCGACAACTGTACTGCTCATTGCAACATTGTCCATTTGAATTCAATTTAACTTGTTTTTTTTTTTTTTTTTTTTTTTTTGGCCTCCCAATAGCACTAGTGTTTTCCAATCCGTAGATCAGGGAGTAATTCAAAACTTTAGGATAAACTACAGAAAACTACTTCTTAATGGCATGATTTCTGCTATTGACAAAAATGAAAAATTTAGTGTGTCTATGTTGGATGCCCTGTCTTATATTGATAAAGCTTGGAATAATGTATCCAAAAAACCATTTCAAACTGTTTTAGACATGCTCAACTTTGCCCATCTGAAAATGATGTACCATTGGACAATGAAGATTATAAGGATGAGCCTCTAGCTGAGCTTGAACGTCTTTGAAATCATGGATGCACCGTACCTGATGAAATGGAGTATGCAGCAATTGATAACAATGTCGCTACTTCTGCTGAAGTTTCAATTGCTGAAATTATTTCAGAAGTCATAAACTCAAATGCTGTAGGAAGCAATGACAGAGAGAATGATAGTGAGCTCAAAATGTAGGCTGTAACTCAGGCAGAAGTTCTCAAAGCGTTGAACACTGTTAAGTGTTTTTTTGTTTTTGTGTTTTTACATAATCTGAGGCCCCAGAGGAATATCTTTAAAACTGTAATTAATCTTAAAAAAGGAGTAAAAAAAACATCTAAACTGAAGGAAAGGCAATCCTACATAAATGAATATTTTAAATGCTAAATTGTGTTTCTCTGTAAGTATATTATGCAACAATTATTATTTGTTTGTTTTGTGTATCTAATTACTGCATCAACAGTTAAATAAAAAATATTAATCTAATAACGATATAGAATTCTACTTTTCCTTGCATATTTATATATAATATTACTTGCAAAAACCTATGTTAATTATATCTGAGTTAATATAGATGGCTGTTTACTTGTATCGCATATATGGTCACTTTTCCATGTTCCCCTCGGGTGACCTTATAACGAGGGTTGACTGTATATGTATATATATTTAATTTCTGAAAATTTTAATGTATTGTGGAATAATTCTTTTTACTTAGTTTGCTTCAGAGATCAAAAGTGTATTTCTGATTAAGAATGCTTTGATGGAAATTTATTAAAAATTTTCTTATTTACAGTAAACTATCCATATATCTACCTATACACTATAGTTAGCGGTACAACATTTTTGTTTATATGAAATAAATGTGAATTTAAGCAAAATTTTCTTATAATTATGAATAAATGTGAAATACAAGAAATTTGTGAATTAATGCAAACTTCTCTCATTTTTATGAATAGTTGCAGAATATAGCTTTATTTTAAGAAAGAAAATTATGTTAAATTATCTTCAAATGTAAATTCAAGAATCAAATAATCTTTATATGTGAGCTGTGTGGGAATTCAATGAAATTATTTAAAGAATTAGATCAGAATTATTTAAAGAATTGTGTGTGTATTAGAGGTGGGGAAAACCGTTATTTTCAAAGAACAGTTGTTCCCCGTTCCCATTCTTTTTTAAAGAACAGTTCTTTTTCCTGTTCTTTTGAGAACAGGTTCTTTGATTTATGGTAGCTTTATTATGACTATTTTATTCAATTTAAAAATGAAAATATACGTCTTTTTAACATGTACTATACTTTAGTACAATTGTAAAACCAGCAGTGGTCTGGGCACTAAACTCCGTTGCCATAAGAACACGAAAAGTGAAGCAGCATCCGGATTGGCCAGTGCTTGGGAGGGTCAACTTCCTCTCGGCTCGACTGCTGTGGGACCGTGTGCCCTAATGGGAGCTGGTGCACGTAAAATCCGTCGTGGCTTCAATGTCCTCCAAATTGTTAAATGATACCTCTGGGGGTGCTGATTTCAGGGGGTGGGTCCCTCCTCTGGAATTGGTTCAAAATTAGGGGACCCCAAGCTGAGTCGGAGTTCCTCCCACTGGGGCTCATTAAAATGGAAGCAGCCCCTTCCGCCCATCGCCTGCCTATTTGAGGGATCTGGCACCGCCCCGCGGGTTGCCAGAGGGCATTAGCAACAACAACAATTGTAAAATGTTTAAAAAAAACTTTGCAACCAACATTCTGGCTTTCTTCAATCAAGTATGTTAACAGTAATTTTTTGTAAAAATATTTTAATGGCAGCTGGCTGTGCGTGGGCACAGCCAGCTGCCGTCAAAAAAAGACTGCTGTCGTCAAAAAAAGGGTCTCTAGATCTGTGGCACGCAATGAACGTTTCGATCGTCCGCCCTCTTGCTAGTAGTTAAGTCGAGCGATGGCAACGGCCGCCCTTTTTCAGCATTGGGAAATGGTTGCGCCTTAAAGGGTAAAAAAGTACATGCTCCAGCTTAAAAATTAAAGACTCCGTTTAAAAAGCTGTAAGTATCAGGCTCCAGATTAAAAATAATACGCGTGTATAAATATGTCGATTGCTTCGACTACGATTTAAGAAAATGAATACGACTTTGGCATATAAAATTACATGGCTTCCGACCAGGGCCATACCTAGAAAATAATTTCGGAGTCGGGGAGCATCGTATATCGGGATAAAATTTTCAGGATATATCCCCCCATAGCCAATTTCTGTCTAATTTAGATAGATTAAATTTTTTTTATTACTGCACAAACATTTCGTTCATTTATACATCACTGCATTTCATACCCCTCACAATGGGTGCCGGCAGAATATTTCCCAGGGGGGGGGGCAAAGACTACTTCAACGTATAGTTATGTTGGAAAGAGCAAAAAAGCAAAGGATAACACTGCATACAAAAATCCAGGGGGAGGGGGCATTGCCCCCCCCCCCTTGCCCTATGCTGCCGGCGCCCATGCCCCTCACCATCCTCATACAGAAAAGAATTTCTGGCTACGTCCCTGTATAAATACACCATGTACATATAATGTAATTCGGGGGAGCGGCGTCCGAACTCATAGGACCCCCCAGTGGCGGATTAATGCATTTTTGTCGGGGGGGCGGTAAGTTAGAGGATTGACATATGCATCCATTTTTTGGAAGAAAAAATAGGATCTTTTACATTAATTTCTTTTTTCTCGGGGGGGCGGTTGCCCCACCTCCTTTAATCCACCCTTGCCCCCCCGTCTAAGTACGGCCTTGCTTCTGACTCCAAGTCTACAACTTTGACCCTAGCTCAGAACTTAATTAAAGCAAAAGAACAGGGAACAGATTTAATGAAAGAACACATTTCACCGAAGAACAGTTCTTTTAACCTGTTCAGCAAAAGAACGCCTTTTACCCCGTTCCCGCTCTTAGCTCTCCGTTCCGAAAAAGAACTCCAGCTCAGGAAAAGAACATTGAACTAGGTGTTCCCGCTCACTGCTGGGAGAACTCCTCGAGTCATGATCAAAGAACGTGTTCTTTTTCAGCCAATAGGAGAGGCTGCTCCGGAACAGGTTCTTTTTCAGCCAATAAGAGATGGCTAAGAGCGTATGAAGATAAGGCGCGTTTTATATGGAGATAGTGTAATGCTTATATTACTGTTTGACGTTGATAAAATATTTTTTTTCGATTTGTTTGTGTTTCAGACTATCATTTTCTTTATTATTAAATTTTTTACTTTGATTCAAATTGAGTAGTTTGGCTGGAATAATAAAAATTGACGAATTGTAATCCCGTGAGTGCATTTCGTATTGAACATATAAGAAAGCTTCTTATTCTTTGCCCGGGTCCACTTTAAAATTATGGTAGGTTGGGTTAAAAGTTCTATCTCCCCCCGCCCCAGATAATCATCTTCGTTATCATTATTTCTCAAAATAACTAAGATTCCACAATTAGAATTTGATAAAGCTAAAATTGTGAACTTCTGTCCCCACTATCAGATACGTAGCCAATGTGGGGGAGGGGGGGGGGTCTGCTCCCCCCCCCCCCCAGAATTTAAATTTTTCTTAGCAAAAAAATATTAATCGTGCCTTTCAATGAGAAATTTCACCTTTAAGGCATTTTCCAAAATTTCTCTTTTCAACACGCTTGCCTACCATAAAATTTTGAAGCGTCGAACCTTAATGAACTGAGAACATCTGAAAAAACACTCAAAATACTGGTGTTAAACGATAAAGTAATTAAAAAACTTTGTAAAAAACACACATAAGAAGTAAAAGGAAAAAGGATACGCGTTTCGTTCAAAAATTGTTTTGAACTTCTTCAGTCCAAGCCCTTCGACGTAAAGTTTAAGTTCCCTGTGTTCTTTACGTCGAAGGGCTTGGACTGAAGAAGTTCAAAACAATTTTTGAACGAAACGCGTATCCTTTTTCCTTTTACTTCTTATGTGTGTTTTTTACAAAGTTTTTTAATTACTTGAACTGAGAACATGTTTTTGCCGTGATCACTGAACAGGGTGTTCCCGTTCTTTCTTGAGAACAAGTTCAAAAGAACAGGGTGTTCATTCTTGCCCCATCTCTAGTGTGTATGTGCAAAATTTCTGTTTTTTATTTGTGGAAATTCCATACCTCTAACTACAGTCAACTCTGGATATAGTGAACTTTCGGCTATAGTGAATGCATTTCATTAGTCCTGATTCACATACATTATAAATGTTCATAGCATTTTTCCATTTTAGTGAACCATGATTTCAATTACAGTAAACTAAAAAAATTTTGGGTGGCAGAGGTGATGTTTGATTCCTATGAAGTGTGTCTTTTGTGAAAAAAACACTCAAAATACTGATGTTAAACAATGAAGTAAATAAAAAACTTTGTAAAAAACACACATAAGATGTTATAGGTAAGAAGACCTTATACAGAAGTAAGAAGACCTTAAGAAGTATAGAATCTTCTTACCTATAACATCTTATGTGTGTTTTTTACAAAGTTTTTTATTTACTGTGTCTTTTGTGTTTGAGTACAGAGAAAGAGATTATCAGGCACCTGTTCCAAAATAGGGGTGAATTGCCAGTGTCTAGGCTAACATGTTTATACTAAACAAGGGAGAAGGGGAAAGGAGGGGCTCATAATATTTTAATGTTTATTAATTTGTAATGCAATCTAATCATTAAAAGCATTAACTAACAAAAGCGGGGTAAACCAAAAACAGAAGTTTCGCTCTTGAACTTGGAAGATTCATTTTCCATTCTCACTGCAATATTACAGGTTAAAAGCAACAGCACCTTTTACCGACAGAATGGGATGCACATTATTTCCATAAATGTGATTAATTGTATTTATTTTATTTAAGTTGTATAGAGTACTTTTTTCTAGTTTTGTATGTATTGTTCAACTTTGGGAAACACCAATTTTAGTGAACTTTGGATATAATGCACAAAATATGCCTGTTCCCCAAGGGGCATTATAATTGGAGTTGACTGTATAATGTATCAAACTTAAGGAACAATTTTCTTTGATCATTACTATATCAATGCTTTTATTATTCCCTTTAGTAAAAATATTTTTTCTTTTAAACTGAATTCCATTTATTTTTTATGTAATTGAGACAAAAATGTTCTGGCAAGCTCTCAGAAAATCCAGCTTATACTCATATTCAGAGCTGCAAAACATGACATAAAGTAATAAATGCAAATTTTTGCTTTTTGATTCTAGATTATTTTGGCAGAGTAATATCTCTGATTGGTTTATGCACATTGTTAAACATATAAACTAAACCACCAAAAATTTTCCTGAGTGTAAATTGTTTGCCAGTAGTGACCATAGGAAAATGAGTTACACTTTTTCAGTAAATCTAGTTCCCAAAAATATGCCTTATAATATTACCTTTGAGCATGATAAAAGTTTCATATTTGCTAGATTAAAAAGTTACTTTGAAAGAATAGAGAAAGATTGAAGTATCAAAGCTAAAATAAAATTTGATGTAATTAATTTTTATCCATTTTGTATTTTGATTTGTTTTATTATTACTTTCCAAACATGTATCATGTAAGGAAAGTATTGTGATCATGAAAACATTCAACTTTGAGATTTTGATGTACTTACTCATTTTGAGGTCTTCTGAATTCATTTATGCTATTTTTATGGTGATGTATGTATGTATGTATATGAGTGAATTGAGCTCAAATTTGATATATGTATTGAAGACCACACTTGCGCAACCCATAGTGAGTGTGGTGTATATATGCGACTTTTAGTTTTTTATATGGCTATTAAAATAGAATTCTTTTATATTATGGCCTATGGATGGGAATTCTTGAGAGTGCACTAGTGCCTAAACAATGCATTCGATTAAGTGCTAATTGAGTATGTGTATAACAGGTCATGTGACCTTCATAGATTTTGGCATGTATGTAGCTAATAGTTGTTCTTAGGGTTACAAAAAATAATTTTTATACATAACAGCCTATGGACCGTTAATCATTTAAAGTATGCTAGTGTCTAAATAATACATTTGAATAAGTTCAAATTAGTTATGTATATTATACAGGGTGTCTACCAGTCATAAAAATTATTAATGTCACGATTTTGCACAATAGGTCATGAAAGTCGCGAAAATGTCCCGAATTTTGATACGATGTCGTGATTTTTTCTTACTACAACCTAGTCTCTATTAGGGGTTAGTTATTCTTAGTAGAGAAGGGGGTAAAAAAACTGTCTTGCAATCTCATTGACGTGGCGGTTTTTCTTGCTAGGATAGGATAGTCACATTTCATTCCCTTTTGTCCACTTTCGGGGAGTGAAGAACTTTCTCAGAATGAAATTTCTCCCCTTAACCCTTTCTCAATGGTTGTTGTTGCTGTTATTGGTCCACTTTCAGGCAAGGTTGTCAGAGCTTCTGGCTATGGACACTCTCTCATTGGTGTTTCCAGAGAAACCTTTCACTTCCTCCCTCATCTGTAGTAGGGAATTTTCTGTTCTAATAAGAATTCAAGCCACATTCAGAATAAACTTCATGTTCAACTGTTTCCTCTTTGAGTAGGGAATGACGGAAACTTGCCTGGACGTCGGCAATGAGATTTTGAGCATTTTGAGAATAGTCTAGAATTCAAGCCTATGTGAGCCATTATACTTACCACTTCCTCTTCACGTGTTAGCTTCTCGGCGAGTTAAAATTTAAAACTATGAGGAAGAACAGTTAAAAGATCTCATTGAGATCTGCTTTACCTTCTTTGTTTCAGATCTGAGGGGGAAGAAAGCGAATGTTTTTTTAACTTTTTATTACTTATACTTGAAAGATGCAATGTTTTTCACTGGGTTATTTAGAATTAAAATAAATTACCTTAATCTGGTGCTATAGATATGAGTTTTAAATATGTATAAATTTTTATAAATGTGACTACTAAGAGTGATTAATATTATAATTATATATATATATAATATTACTATAATATGTTTAAAAATCAGTTACATTTAAAAAGCAACAAAATGGCAGTATGTCAAATTGTGTCATAAAAATTCCCTTGTAGTCATGAATGTTCTTTTCTGCACTCCAGTAGACACCCTGTTATAGGTCACTGTTACGCAACCTGGATAGATTTTGGTATGTGTAGGGCTTATAGTTTTTCTACAGGGTTAGAGAAAAGAATTGTTATATGTTATAGCCTATACGTGCAAATTATTGAAAGCCTAGTAGCAGGGGCATAGCCAGAAATTTTTCATGGGGGGGGGGTTACGACTACCAAAACTCATATATATGTATACGTGTGTGTGATAATTTAGTGTAGAATATACATTTTGTATGGCAAAAATTTCTCATGGGGGGGTGGGGGTTATGACCCCCCTAACCCTCCCCTGGCTACGCCCCTGCCTGGTAGTGTCTAGATGGTGCATTAGATTAAGCTCAAATAAGGTATGCATATTATAGGTCACTGTCTTACAATCTGTATATATTTTGGTGTGTGTAGGGCTTACAGTTTTGTACAGGGTCACGAAAAAGTATCCTTATGCATTGCAGCCTGCACACTCAAATTATTTGAAGTGCACTAGTGTCTAAACACTACATCTAATTGAATTGAATCAAATTTATTTAAATGCTGGGTAAAGATCAAGTGTTCAGAAAGTTGAGTGGACTCACTCCAGAATTTTTTGATTGTATATCTTTTATTCCAGGTCATCCTAGCAGTGAGAGTTCTGGAAGTGAACAAGATATTGACAGTATGGATGATTGCCATAATGTTGATCCAAAAGATGTTGATCAAAATTTGCTCAGAGAAGTTATGCTTTTGCGACTTAGAAGGAATGAGATTGAAAGTAGAATGAAAGAATACAAACGAAGTTTGACTGCATTTACCTCAAAGGAATCGGCTTTAAAGAGAAAAATCCAACGTGTTAAAGATGCTCTACAAGAGGCATGGGCTGAATTAAGTTCTATTCCAGTACGTCTGTATACATATTTTTAAGTACCGTATGTCATATCATATTTTTTTTAATCTAATTTCTCTGGCAAAATTTAGATTGTAACTGCATTCGGACTAATTTTTGCCAAATTTGTTTACTTAAAGTTTACTCATTAAAAATCTACAATGCCTTACATTGTAGATTTGTTTATGTGAGCACATAAACAAATCTGAAAAGCAGTAATGATAAAAAGTGGGAAAGCTATATAGTCTTTATTTCTTAGTATTAAAGAAAAGTAAAATGTGTATGTATATGAGGGCATGTATGCAATTTAAATAAATTAGAGTTTGCTAAAAAATCTGCTTATCTAAATTTGTCTATATAATCTGTAATAGTATCTTTTTAATTGATGCAAAATTATTTGTATATTCCATATTAGCATAAATATAACACGACCTTGAATATAATGTGACCCCAAAATTTTTATCAAGATTATACAAAAGAACCTATGTTTAGGCCTCAAATTTAGAGCGCAAGTCAGTTTTTAAAGGCAAATGATCAGTCAAGAAATACCGCGTTATATTCTGGTCAATGTAGTAAGTTTAAAAGTTCTATTTCGTGATCTATTGTACTTTAAAGTGAATTTGTGACTAGTTCAAATGTCTAAATTATTTCCAAATTGTGCAGGGACTATATTCCGTATACGGTGCCTTGTTTACATGTCAATGGTTTGTTTACAAATCATTGGCGAACAATCTGACGCGAGAGTGAGCGATGCACCGCCAACTGCCGGTGGTAGTTGTGACTGGCAACCATAAAGAATACGTGTTTCGTCAGGTTTGGGAATTTGAAATTGTTTGCGTTATTGATGGAAGGGAATGAAATGTGTTATGTTAATATAAGAAAAGAATTTGTGGGTGTTTGTTAGAAATATAGTACGTTATAAGCCGGTGGGTGTTGGGGACATTTCTGAGCGGTTATTTACCAAAAAAATAGAGGTAAGTGTTCTTTTTTAACGAATCTTTCGATGTTTAAGGTTTTTAATGTGAATTTTAAATTGATATTTGAAGTGTTTATGTTTTCGTAAGTGCTATTTACGTGCTATTCTAATCATACTGACTTTATAAGAGGTGTACAACTAGGTTGTTTAATCCACCGATGTTTTTTTGAGTTGAAAACGGGCCAGTGTTTGCCCAGTTTACATTAGCTGTACAACTAGGTTGCTTAGTTCACTGTTGTTGTTTTTTTTTAGTTAAAAACGGTCCACTGGTTGCGTAGTTTACATAGCTGTACAACTAGGTTGCTGAATCCACTGAGGTTTTTTTAGTTAAAAACGGGCCACTGGTTGCCTAGTTTAGATAGCTGTACAGCTAGGTTGCTGAATCCACTGAGGTTTTTTTAGTTAAAAACGGGCCACTGGTTGCCTAGTTTAGATAGCTGTACAGCTAGGTTGCTGAATCCACTGAGGTTTTTTTAGTTAAAAACGGGCCACTGGTTGCCTAGTTTAGATAGCTGTACAGCTAGGTTGCTGAATCCACTGAGGTTTTTTTAGTTAAAAACGGACCACTGGTTGCCTAGAATGACTAGTAAACATGGCGACAGTCGCTGGAGCTTGGCGGTCGCCAAGCTCCAGCGACTGTCGCCATGTTTACATGGGGTGGGCACCGGCTTGTATGATTTTACCTTGTGCAGTTTTGCTCTTGGCTTGTTACTCTGTATATGCTTAAAGTTTACTCTCCAACAAACATTTACAAACTTAAAATGTAATGTCTTTTGTATAGATTTCTGTTTATTTGTGGTATTGTAATACTGTCTGTTTGTGTTTCTGATTAACTTTCATAGCCCTTGTGTTATAATAAAAAATCAATATATACCACACTCTTCTCCATAAACTACATTAACCTTGCAAATGTAAACAGTGAGTCTTAATTAAGAAACTTCTGTAATCTGCATTTTTAAGAAATTGCATTCTCTAGTGGATTAATTTTGAGACATGACTTAAATTTTTGCATTTTTAAAATACTTCTAAAAGAAAAAGAAAAGTTATTTTTACATAAAAAGTTAAGAAGAGTTAAAACTTGGGGGGGGAAAGATATTTTAAATAATTGTTATAGTGTTTTTGCATTGACAAAAACACATGCAATGCACAATTTGAACATGCTATCAAGGTGCATCTACTGTCTGTCTGTGGAAAGATCTCCCTCGAAATACTATGATTGACAAAGCCTTCTAGGAATTTAGGACAAACATTCCTAAACCTGGGACAAGTACAGCACAGATGACCGTGAAACATGAACCAAGAAGTGATACAAACAGAAATTTACCATATTTTCCAGCATAAACATAATTTTGTTTGTTTTTCAAATAAATGTCCCTTATACTATTATTGTGGTAAAAGCTGGACTAATTGGCATGCTCAGAAAATGATGAATGAGTGTTCTTAAAATAAATCACAATGTAATAAATATCAAAAGTAATAAAAAGAACATCAAGAATTGTTGCACACCATTCATAGTTTAAAAAACAAAGAATTGCTCTTTTCAATGCACTCTGTTTATACTTGTTATCAATTAACCAGATCAGATAGCTATCCACAGGAAAAAGTGTTTACCTTATTAAACTAGACACTGTTATTATTTGAAAATAAAATCATAAGCTGCTGAAATTAATGATAAATACTTTTAAACAATTTATGAGAAGGAAGGGACAAAAAATAAGAAGTTTTCTCAGTTAATAAAACTGAATTTTTAAAACTTAAAATAACTAATCATTTTGTTGATTCTATCATTAGCTAAAATTGAAACTGCTGAACTAATGCATTATGCACAAACAGCAGTACTCAGTTAGCAAACCCTCATGAAGAAAACCTTCTTCAAATTGGAAATTGATGCAGAATAAAGTAGTATTGGATTTAATAATTATTTTAAAGCGCTATGCTCATCTGCTCCAGATATATTTTTCCATTAGGTAAATTTAATGGTATATGTGAAATGATCTATATAATGCAAAACTCTGTGTTTCACATTTGTATTATGAAGAACATGTACTATATATGTGTGTTTGAATGTAAATTGAATGTCTTATTGTTGAATGTTATCAAATTAACATGCAATATCCATTCAAATGTAAGTTTTTCCCCCCTTCTTTTTTTTTTCTTTTCCTTTTAGGTTAAAAGAAAGCTTGAACATGAAAACATATATTGGCCTGCTGTTTTATACCCTGAAAATGTTCACAGTGATTTTATTAATAAACCTACTATTTCTGCAGAGAAAGAAAAGATTATAGTTCACAATGAAATGTCTCACATTGATGAAAAAATCTGTAAGGAGTTAAGACCTATTAATAATTTGATCAGATTGGCAGTCAAGAAGGCAATGGGCATAGTTCTTAATGCTGAACTTATGGATTTAATTGACATTTCTTGTGTGTTTTTTCCTCTTGTTGACATGGTTTCAGAAGAAATAGATAAGTATTTCAGAGGACTTAAGTGTCCTGAATCTCATGAAATCTTAAAAGAAAAAATTGAAGTAAAAGAAGATCATGTTAATGTAATCCAGGAAATATTATCAGCTGCTACAAAAGAGAATTCTCATTTATCGCTCGAAAGAGGTATTGATGTAGGTTCTAAATCTGAAGTAATAACAAAAAAGGATATCTCACTGGCTAAAACTCAGAGCACTACTAATTCTAAAGCAACAGGGAAAGAAAATGAAAGAGCTATAAAAACTGAAATCTCTGGAGTAAATTTTCTAGACGATCCCTCTGAAATAGAAGAAACAGACTTACACGAAATTGCGCTTGGGAATAAAAAAACTGATTTCAAGTCTTGGAGAGATATGTGTAATGATCTTAAGATTGTGCCATTAAAAGAAAGAACAGATTCTGATGTTGATGTCAAAAGTTTCATCTCTGATGCTGTACCCTATTTAGATAGATCTTTGTTCTGTGAAAATAAATGCCTACCACATGAAGATTATTACATGCTTCCTTTGAGATTAGATGCCTGTGAAGAAGACCAGAATAAAATAATGCAGCAATCATCGCTGAGTTTTGATGATCTTGCAAAAATGCTTATGGAACTAGACATTTCTGAAGTTAAAGAAGATTTATTAAGAGGTGTTGTCGAGAAAGAGCAGTCTGTTAAAGATGCTAATAAATTTGTCAATGAAAGTTTCCCAACTTATCCTGGTGGTGGACTCTTTTTAACAAAAGACGTACTGCTGAAAATGGAGGAAGAAGATCCAGATTCTTATCCTTACTCTAATTTTTATCAGGAAATTCTGGATGTAGAGGAGTTAATTGAGAAGCCTGAATTAATCCATATAGTACCATTGTATAAAGAAAAGATTTTTAAGTTTAATATAGCTCCTTTATCATTTACAGATTTCATTCTCTTGAACATTTATGATATCTTGAATGTATTGAAATCATTAGATAAGATAAAACTTACAGCCATGGAATGTGAAGAGCAATTCAGGTATGTTAGTTAAATAATAAAATTATTATAAAATTATTTTTTAGATACTTTTGTTTATTTTTAAAAGCAGAGATATTTTTATCTATTCAAAGAAAATTTATCTATTTCATAAGAAAATTTATGTTGAATTGTAAAAATAGAAGAAAATATTTTATGATCTGGGTAATTATGCAGATTTATTATTAAAATTATTTACAGTGCTGTTTAATCAAAATGCGATTTAATGTTTACTTTGCTTGGGCCCTTAAGTTTTCAAATTAGTTCAATTATTTTTTTAGTCCATCTTTCAATGAGTAGGAAAGAGCAAGTTTAAACTGAATTAATTTTAAATTAATAAAAAAAGTTAATTATATCTTTAGTTATTCTGTTTGTTGCTGAAAGAAAAATTTAATGTGTTTTTAAGTTACTTTTAGTGCTGGGCATTGGGTATTTTAATTAAACATTTTTAATACTACTTTTAAATTTAATTTATTTTAAGTTTCGATTTCTTTCCTCTGTGTGGAGCAAAAGCTGTACTTTTGTTAATTATATGTGTATGTTTATACAAATGTTTCTTGTTTTGAGGAAATCAAATTATCTTTTACTTTCAGGCATTTGGATCATACATTATCAAAATCTAGAAACAAGAGAATAAATATAGAGCAGGAATTTCTTAAAGTGTCCCGAGAAAGAGTTGAAGAAATGACTAATAAATTCAATCATATTGTGAATTTGGATCATCTACAAGATGTTATTGAAAATCCTCATTTGCGTATAAAAAAGTATGAGAGTGAAGTAAAACTGGAATCCTTGAGAAATGACTTAAAAAAATTGAAGGTAACAATTCTAGAAATTTTATCTAAAAGTAATATACCAAGTGTATCCAAACTCTTCAACGAATTTGGAGGGATAATAGTATTAATCAAGTTGAACAAAACTTCAAAAGAACATGGGATCATAAATGGTGTTTAATGGATGAAAATGCAAAGCATCAAAATCTCATATGTTGCTTTTTTGCCAATGAGGATAATAATGCAGATCAAATTTTCCTTCCATAGTGTTATACATCCAGACAGAAAAAGATGATAAAAACCATGAAAGATGGTTATCAAAACATGCAACTGTGCAACATGTTCAAGGTTGGCACTTAGAACTGTTGTAAAACTATTTTTTATTCTGGATATAATGAGCTCTTTTGCAATGTGTTGTTGTTTTATTGCATTTCTGTAATTTTCTCACATTAATACCATTTGCAAACCCTATTCCATTTCAAATTTTATTTGTCTTAATCATTATTTTGTCATTACTTTAAGCTTGTTGTATTGCAAACTTCAGCAGTCATTTCATAATATCCAAATTTACCATTTTTTTCTAAAATCTATTCAAACTTTAACAAACATTCAGCATTTATTGTCAAGTTACTAATACTGAATAATATTAAATTTTATTTCATTCCATTCATTCAAACTGTTTTAAAATGATGCACAAACAAATATTTATGCAATTTTCACAAAATTAAAAAAAAAAAAAAATTCAAAGCCTGTATGTTAAGTTGAATAATCACCTCAACCGTGTTACCAATTTTCGTTTCATTTATTGTAGTTGTTTTTAGTGATGTGCAAACAAAACTTTACACAACTTTCGTAGATGTCAAAATTTATTACAGATGGGGAAAAAAAAAAATCGGCATTTATAGTTACAGTTGAATGACCAATTACTCTCTTCATTCTTATCAGCTGTTTTCATGTACAGCTACCAAAAAGAAGCCCACTTGCTCTTTATTCGGCCATTGGTCGTTATATAGCAAAGTTATATGTACCATTCGTTTGCAAATAATGTTTATGTTAGTATAATATTCTTCAAATTTGCATTAAGAGAAGTCCTCATATTTAATTCTGCATGAACTTAATTTTTTAAAGGAGCAACACTCTATTTTGACGCTATCAAATGATGGAAAACCTTCAAGTTACATAAAAATAAATTTTTACAAATTTTCTATGATAATTTCTGGAGATATTGCAAATTTTTTATTACACAATTTTAAGGTACAAATGTTAGTTTATTTAGTTTACATAATTAGCTAAATTATATGTATTTATTTATGTTTAAGACTTCAGAGGTTGCTGCTCTAAAGTCACTTGATAAATTTGGTTTTGAAGACACTGTGGTTTGTCATGAGCTTCTTGAACTGAGAAATACATTTAAATCTCTAAATAGGAAGTATTCATCTAAGCTCCAGAGTTTTCCTGTAAGTACTTTCTAAACTGAAATATTTAATATGATTCAGCTGCATGAAATAAAGATAAATTTTTTAATTATTTAAGTTAAAATCATACATGCCAGAATGGGATTGCACCTGCATTACCCTGAAATTAAAAAAAAATGAAAGAAAGAAAATTAACGTGAACATGTATGAGCAATCCCATAAAAAAATCTTTTAATGCAGTAAAAATAAATAAATAAAGCGTGAGTGATATTTTGATTTATAAAAATTCACAAAAAATTAGTTTTAAACCTATTTTTGTGTTTCATTTTTTATTAATTCTTTTTCATAACTCTCATTTATATAGTATGTGAGTTTATATGTAACATATCTTTGTGCACCACCCTAGATAATGTTCTTCCACTGTGCTTGGTTATAATGTACTTAATTTTAATAATTATATTGTGTAATAATTAGATATGATTTTAAAATAAAAAGCTAAAAACGTGTATTAATTGAGAGATAATATTTTTTAAAAACACTTAAATCTAGATTTTTTAAATATTTTCATTTAATCCTGTTTAGCTTACTTTTTTTTTTTTTTTTTTTTTTTTTTGTTGTAAAATACTTTTTGGAGTTTCATTTATTAAGAGGGCTATGTTTTTGAAACTATTTATATCTAAGTTTAATATTGTGCAATTATTGTTTTAAAAATATTCACTAATTTTTTAACTTTTTTAGTCAAGAAGCAAAAAGAGTGGAAAATAAACCAAAATTTGTTTGAATGTGAAATGTCTTGCGATAAGCATTAGCTTGGCAAGAAGTTTTTTATAATATACTGTGGCTATATATTTATTGACTCTAGAAATAAAGTATTGTAGTCATAATAAAATGTTTTCAGTATGCTTCTTTTCCTTCACTTTGCTTTTAGGTAAAATTGTCTTTCTCTCTAAAGAAGACCTGTTTTAAACATTATTAATCCAACCATCTTCTCCCTCCCCCCCTCCTCCTCAATAATGATAACAACAACAAGAATGATAAAAAATGTGTGTATGAAAGGATGTATGGCATAAGATGATAACAGTAAAGAGAAAACATGTAATGATGGGCATTGATGGATAAATTTCTAACCACACATCCTCAAATAAAATTAACTTTTGAGTCACTGAGTAAATTTTTGTTGCTAACCTACATGTATCTCATAATGTGTGCATTTAAATTTATAATTTGATGTGTATAAATACTAAAGTGCATTATTTTTCATAACTTATAAAAATGAAAATATCTCTGTTAACAGTTGTTGAATATAAATTTGGCTTTTAAAAACATCCTTATATCTGAGGTTCTTTAATTCTTGTAATCATATTCAACATTAATGTTATTAAAAAAATCAATAGTATTTTGAATGTAAACATGCATTTATTCTTATATGGAGATATTTACACACTAAAATGAATATATCAATTAACATGTAGATGAAATATACATATGTAATTATATGACTGAAACTTCAAAATCATGCAAGATTCTTTGGTGGAGAACATAGGAATATTGATACGAATTGAAAATTTATATACTATATAAAGTAGGCATACACATTATCTCATGAATTGAAAACCTCTAAATTGAATTACATAAATATTTTTATGGAAATAAGAAATCAGATGTCGTGTTCACCCCATTTACAAGCTCTTAACTAACAGTTGCATATGCCAGAAGTGCCTAATTTACAGTATCATTTACTTTGACATGCAAGATCAGACCTAGTAAATCTGTAAAGTAAAAATATCAAATTCTTCAGTAAAACTAGGATTATGCATTAATATTAGTTACTCGTCAGTTATAATAATAAAATGTATGTATTTTAAGCAAAACAAAATTAATCTTAATTCATATAAACTAAATTTTTTTTTTTTAATTTTTATATGTAATACAGTGTGATCAGAGTAATAGTTCGTTAATACAACTCTTTTAAAATCTGTCAAGCTATAACATTAATATATTTTGCAAGATTAACCTTTCTCTCAAAGATTTTGTTTGACTTTTTTCAGATATCCCATAAGCATAAATTAAATAATAATTGAAAAAAGCTTCACAAATCAGGACACCTCACTGTTAATTTTTTTTTTTTTTTTTAATGCTGCATTGAAATTTTTATGAACTATGAAATTTCCTGAGCCCTTCTATATAAACCTTAAAAATAGAAGTTCTGGTGAAAATGCTGCATTTACAAGAAAATGGGACATGCAGAGGTTTAGAAAAGCGAAGTTCCACACGCAAATTCTTTTGTAAGAGTCTGTATTGATTTTTGCAGTGTGGGGCTCATGACCTTTAAGGAGTAAGATATGTGTTAAGTTTTTTGAGTCATGTTTGCAATGACTTCATAAGCACAAATACATTTTCTCTCTTCTAAGAGCATTGAAAGATTTTTCAGTTGAAGCTGCAGATGCAGGTACAATGGAGATCTATTTCACAAGTTTGAAAACTTTATTCGTGAGCTTATTAAATGTAATGGATTCTGCTGCAAAGTTCTGGCAGACATCAAATGATAACACCAGCTATTAGATGATACAAAATAATTCTTTAAATATTCACTGTTGTTTCACCACTGATTGACATCAGAATCTTAAGTTATTTTATTGGAACAGTTTTAAAGTTACTTTTGAGATAAAGACTACAATAGTGAAGACTTCAGAATAGAGAGGAAGCAAATTACACAGTTCACCACCTCTCTTTATATGTGGGGTCGAAAAAGAACTTCTCTCCCTCTTGGTCGCATGTGCACGTGCCTGTAAAATGAAACCTTAATCAATGTAATTTTCTTCCCTGAGATCATTAATGAATCGTGATAAATTACTCCCAATGAAAGGAGAACCTTTGAAATTAACAGTTTTTTTTTTTTTTTTTTTTGTACTGTTTATGGTGGTTGTTTTAATTTACAAGTCCAAAAAAATATGTTTTTTTATTTGATTGAATTAAGGTGTTGCAATAAAAAGTCTTATGTAAATGTTAACTTACACCTATAGTCTATTGTAATTCACTAACAAGCCTTTCCTCTTTAAAACCAAGCATGCATTACTTAATACGGCAAATTATGATCTCCGAATATAAAACTTGTTATTATATGAAATACATATTGAATCAAATTCAATAAAATGCATAACACTGATTAACATACGAGTGCATTCAAATCTAGTGTTTTTGAACTTTAACTGTATATTCACATACACAACTCTATCATATATTAATTTGAACTTAATAAAAAAGCTTATAATGGTTATAAGTATTCCTTATGAGTCTAAAGATGAAGTTAAAGTACTATTTGCTCTTAATTTGCAATATTTTATAATCTGAAATTACCTAAAACTTTGAGTATAGTTCCATTAAAATATGCTTTTTTTAATTCATTGGCTAGAACTATATGAGTATTCAACCACTGTTTCTGTACATGCCTCAAAACTTATAATTTATATATTAATATGTATGAAGCAAAGATGCCCGTTTACAAATATTATACCTATTTATTTACAACTTATTTATTGAAATGTTTCTACAGGTTTTTATATTTCAAAATTGCAGTATGTAAATATCAATGGCTTAGTTAATTACAAGCTAATTAACAGAACATGATTTCTTTATGATACAATAATTTTCTTTTCTCTTTCATTTTTTTAAAATGACAATGCGAAAATATTTATTCATGTAAAATGTAAGCACTGACTTCCTTATTAGTCCTGGGGAGAAAAAAAAAGTTATAAAACAATAGTACTGAACTAGAATACACACTTATGACTAAAAATCACTATCATAATGATAGGGTGAGGAATTTTATTTATTTTTTAATCAGATGAAAATCCACATTATACAGGATCCCCAAAAGCTGGATTTAATTCTTTATCTGTTAGAGAAAAGTGGGTAGTGTAAATTGAAAAAAATGTTCAAAATAAGGTTGGAAATAAGACTCTATACAAAAAAAAATTCCCAATACACTAATGAGGTGATTTTCAAAATTTGAGAATTATATCCTAAAAAGTTATGAGAATGAAAATAAATATTACGCTGACTTAAACCACATTTTAATAGTTCTTGAAGAGATAACGCTTCAGAGATATCTTTAAAGAAAGGTGATTAGGGATTACATAATTTTGAATGCAAATGTTTATTGCTAGAGAGGAAAAAAATTATTTTCTTTCTTGATTTCTGTACGAACCCTGAAATGTGATTATTTAACACGATTTTTTCCCTTTGAGAGCCATTGAAAAGTGGTTTAAGTCAGACATATATTTATCTTCATGTGTCTGACACTTCTTATGGTATAGGGCTCCAATTTTACATGTCACCTCATGAGTGTGTGGGGGCACAATTTTACTGATTGGGAATTGTTTTGTAAGGGGGCTGTGTACAAATAACGTAAATAAGTGTATAATAGTCGTATAAAAGTGTAACTTTATGAAAATTAAAAGAGGAATTTTTTCTTAACGGAGTCTTATTTCCTACCTTATTTTGAATATTTTTTTCCAATTTACACTGCCAACTGATCTCTAGTAGATAAAAAATGAAAGCCCATTGCCTCTTTTTGGAGACGTCCTGTATATCCACATTATGTATATTATCCACATGCCAGTTTAATGATATTTTCAATCTTGCACTTTTTTCAGATCTCATTGTTAATTATCTCTGTCCTTAATTTTGTGTTCTTCCCCAAGTATGGTAGATATTTCTCCTTGCATGAAAGTCCATGGTACATCTGATCTGCCAAGAGGACATTTTTCCCCACTGGGGCAGTTTACTGGATTTGAAGTACCCTGCTCTTTGATACTGTTCCTGCAGCAAGGGAAGCAGAATTTGTGGCTCGGGACAAATGGACATTGGACAAAATGTGTATCTTCCAGCCTTTGCTGACATAAACTGCATTTGAGGCATGGCGTGGCAGATTCTTTATTTCCATTGCTATTTCGCTGTTGTGTGGTTGATGGACTTGTAGTTGGTGGATTAGTACTTTCGATGAGAGGTGAAGTGCTGGTGTCAGTTACGGAGGATGTAGTTATTGTTGCAAAAGCTAAATGAGAAAATGTTGAAAAGTATTTTAATTATTCAACATTCAGTTAAAAAGTATATCTGTTCTATTATATATCTAAGTAATATGTTGGTTGTAATGTATACGTGCATAATATATTTCATTGCAATTTATCAAAAATTCACAATTGTCATAAATAATCATTATAGACATCATTTTAAGTATCAGTTTTCCAGGTAATTTAAAATACATTTTTTAAAACTGTTTCCAAGCATGTAAACCTGATTGAATTGCAGCAAGATGTATATCTGAATGTTCAAAAAAGTATGTTATTTTTATTTATTTATTTTGTATCAATCCCCATGTTGATTTATTTGCTATATTTACATTTGGGACTAACTCTAAACAATGTCGTAATAATTATAATTTAACAGAAGTTTTTTTGCAAATGTTATGGACTTCTGTTTGTGAGCCTTAACCAGGTTGACTCCTCTAAAATATTCTACACAGTGCTGCTTCAAAATATCAAAATGAAAATAGAGAATTTATTATTTGTATGTTTGTTTGTTTTTTTAGCACGCTTTTGTTAGTTCACCTGTATGTAACGAAATTTTGCAATTCAATTTTCACCCACTTCCAGACAAGGTCGCCGGCAGGATCATTTCCAGGGGGGGTGCACCAGGATATATATATATATATATATATATATATATATATATATATACAGGGTGTTCCTGAATTCATAGGCCAAACTTTAAGTATAAAATGCATTTAAAGAAGCATTTTTTGTATAGCAGATTAGCAGTGTGGCGTTAAAAATAAAAAGTGTAGATGGAAATATAGCAAATGCAAAAGAAATGAAAAAGCTCTACTGTAAATGCTCAAATGTGCTGGTAGCATCTAGCAAGCGATTGGCATACCCTTTCAAAGATACCTGGTGTTCCACGAACGGTTGCAGCGGTTACTAAAGTTTTGCAATAAGGCTCAACTGTGTCAACTGTAGTCTCGTAAAGAGTACCTTGAGGTACCCCAAAAGCAAAATTCGATACTTGATTAATCTAATAATGAACGTGCTGGCCAAGCGACTAGTTCAACTTGTCCAATCGATCGAGGGTCAAAGATGACAATGGGATAATTATGCTCATTATTTGCGAAATAGGCTGGAGCCCTATCATGCTGAAACTATCCACATTTTTCATTTCCGACCAAACGTTGCAATGCAGAAAAATGCTTCTTTGCATGTATTTTAACTACCTTCAGGGATAAAGTAAATAAAAAGCTTTGTAAAAGACACACATAAAATGTTATAGGTAAGAAGATACGTACGTTTCGGCCAAAAATTGTTTTGCCCTTCATCAGTCCAAGCCCTTTGTTGCAAGGAACACAGGGAACTTGGGAACTGAAAAGTTCCCTATGTTCCTTGCGTTCCCTTTGTTCCTTACAGTTCCCTTTGCCTTTCAGTTCCCTGTGTTCCTTGCGACGAAAGGCTTGGACTGATGAAGGCCAAAACAATTTTTGGCCGAAATGTACGTATCTTCTTACCTATAACATCTTATGTGTTTTTTACAAAGTTTTTTATTTACTTTATCATTTAACACCAGTATTTTGAGTGTTTTTCCGTTACCTTCAGGGATATCCTGCATACATACATATAAAAAAATGGACTACTTGGCGTTTGAAGGAAGAAGAATCTTGACTGGAAAATGTAGCATGAATATGTGAAATAAACATCGTCATAGTTATTTTGTCGCAGCTGGAAAGTACAAAATCTTAAACTATTAATTAGACTTAATTAATAATAGCCCAATTTAAGTATACTACTAATTAATTATTTAAATTAAGTGCAATTTTGATAACACTGTTTTGTATTTAAACAGACGAATTTTCCCAGAAAAACTGAAGCGAAATGTATTTTTTCTATCATTGATGTACATAGCAATTTTCGGCTTAGGGGTCCCCACCATGTCCAGTGCTGAAAATGATAGATGGCTGAAATGTGAAGGTCAATGGTTCTGGCCTGCCGCGTGGCTGTCAACTAATGGTTTTGAGTTTTGGCCAGTTTTCTCTACATGTTGCGTGAATACGCGTTAGAACCCCTTAAAAATCCCTCTGCCCAAGGCAAACCCCCCCCCCCCCATTCCATGACAGATACCCCATGTGCAGGTTTTCTTTAAGCGCACTTCGCAAGGACATCCACATATTAAAACAGAGCCCAAATTTTGAAAGTGGTGCAGTAATGCCTTCAATTAATAGTTGAAAAATCCATGTCAAAAAACTCAAAATACAAATTTTCATCTAATAGTTTTTGAGTTTAAATCTCTGAAAAATTAACTGTATAATGTTAAAAAAAATGTTACATTTTAAGCGTTAAGTCCTAAGATAATTGCATTTAATCATATTCACAGTAGAGTCTCGATAGTTCGAGTTTCGATTGTTCTAGTTTTCCATAGATCTCAGTTAGTGAAAAAATCAGTTTAGCTACCAAATAATGATCAACAGATATAAAGCAGGCGATTTTTTTTATTGCAGGACAAAAATTCAAATACTTGGTGCACCCGGAAGCCTTATCAGAAATTCCTCTCCCAAAGAAAGTAGGTGTATTTTTTCTGTAGATGTCCTCATAGAGACATTTCTGTGCTTTGTTGATATGCTGCTTTGGCAATGGCACGATACTGCTACACGGAAACGAGTCAACGTGTCAATTCAAAAGAATTGTTTATTATTTTCCGATATTATTAACCTGCTCTAATCAGTAATGTAATAATATGTAACTACATTTTTCATTTAAATATGCACTCAAATCCCAAAAATTGCTTTATTTCCATTCATCTGTTTATTAATTTAATGATTTCGATAGTTCGAGATAAGCCCGGCCCCTCTACTATTTCAAAATATTTTTTCCTAACTGCAGGCACATGCCGTGGGGCATTCAACACTACTACGACCGTAAGCGTTGGTCAATACATTATGAGGGCTCATGTGCGTGCGCCAACATTATCCCAAAATAAAAATGTGGATGACTACTCAAAAGTTTAAAATTTATGCACATTGGTAGAAAATATTAAGCCATAAACACAGGTCTAAACAGCTAATTTAATGCGACAGTTACAAGTAAAATTCAAAATATGACACACACATTCAGGCTGTTTTTTTTTTTTTTTTTTGTCCTAAGGGTAAAACAAATTACTTATATTTTCAGGTTAATAGTACTTTTTTCAAACTCCAGGGGGGTGCAAGTGCACCCCCCTCCCGGCGCCCATGCTTCCAGACCTCCAGTTAACTTGAAATTTTGCAGCGATGCGAAGAATCAATGACAATACAATACTATAGAAAATGGTGAGTATAGCATTAAAAGTTTTACAGGAGCACACAAAAGAATTTCAAAATACATATTTGGACTTTTCAGTGTGTTCGAAAAAGATCATCTGCTGCAACAATTGAAACTGAGTTTCCGAACGTTTGTTTCAGTAACTAAATGTACAAGAACAATGAGAACAGTCTTTACAAATACAGGCTTTTTCTAGCTTTCTTTCTTTCTTTTTTTTTTTCTTTTTCTTTTTAAATCGTCTCCTGCAGCATTCTAAACTGAGCTTCCGAACGCTTGTTTCAATAACTAAACATACTCATCTGCAACTGTGAATAGAAAAATAAAACTGCCATCAACAAATTTTATCATTTACCCTTCTATCAGACCTCAGGAAGTGTTGACCTTTTAATTGTCCATTACTCATGGGAAAAATAATGAAAAATGAAACTACAACGCACACACACAGAAAAAAAAACAGAAGTTTGGCAAAAAAAAAAAAAAAAACAGAACACCAATGAAGAACTATTAGAGAAAAAGAACAAAAAACGACTTTATATGAAAAAAATATAGATCCTCGCAAGCAGAAGACAGAGCAGCTCGCTTGCAGCCATGGGTGCCGGGAGCATAAGCATCAAGTTTTCAAAATTATTGGGGGAGGGCGGGCCCCACAACCCCATATGTTAACGTCAGTGGCGTAGCCAAGGGAGGGGGGTTAGGGGGGATCATAACCACCCACCAGGAGGAATTTCTTGCCATACAAAATGTATATTCTTCACTCCCTTATCATATTTAGACACATCTGAACTTTTCTTCATTTCATACTTTACATTGCATAATCTGATTTTAATTAACCAGAGCCTGGCGAGGGCAGCTTATAGTAACATTGTGTGTTACGTGGCGTCACAATGAATACTAAACCATGATTGAAATCAAAAGAAGAAAAATTTTAAAAGTACAAATAAAGGTTTTTCTTAAACGTTTGTAAATGGCGTGAATACATTTTTTTTATGTTAGTATAAATTAGTTTTCTGTATTGTGATAAATTATTGGGTGGGCTCAGCCCCTATTCACAATTTATTGGGGGGGGGCTCGAGCCCCACGGGCCCATATAACTCTACGCTAATGGCCGGGAGCGGGGTGCAAGGAGATGCACTTGCACACCCCTGGAGTTTGAAAAAAATATATAATCAATGCGTAAATATAAGTAATTTTTTTAAACTTAGGATAGTAAAAAAAAGCCTGAATGTGTGTTTGATATCTTTAATTATAAATGTAAGTATCACATTAAATTAGCTTTTTAGACCTCTGTTTATGGTCTAATATTTTCTACCATTGTACATAAATTTTAAATTTTTAAGAAGTCATCCACATATTTATTTTTGAGAGACCGCTCATAGGGATAATGTTGGCTCACGTATTGTGTTCCCCCCATAATGTGCACCACGCTTCCGGTCGTATTAGTGGTGCCGATGAGAGCCACCATGCATACAGCAGCTTATGGCAAGTGCCCGCCATTAGGCAAAATTAACTTGAAATAACATATGATTAATTATTTTAGGAATTAAGGCTTAAAGTTTAACATTTCTCTTTTAACTCAAACACTATTAGTTGTAAATGAATGAAAATTTGTATTATGATGTTTTTGGTATGGTGATTTCAAATATTAAGTGAAGGCATCACTGAATCACTTTCGAAACTTGGGCTCTATTTTAGTACGTAGATGACCTCTAAGCCTGGCCAGGGTGTCCAACTGTCTGCAGACAGGTGGCCCCCCAGTCTCGGTGGGCCCTCCCTGCTGAGGACAGGCCCCCAAACAGAAAAAAGAAAAAAAAAGTGCTATATCGATAGCACTTAAAGGAAGTTTGACACTTGCAAAATTTTTTGCAGTTCAATTGCACCCCAGAAGGCTTCAAAACACTTCATTTTAAATGTATTTCTCAAAATTTTTTGAAAGAGGGTTCCCTAATGAACAAGGGATTAAATTAATATGAATGGCGCATATTAATTAATAGAAAAATATTTTATTAATGCATTAATTATCAATCATAATTAATTGATAATAAGACCATTCCTCCCCCCCATACCCCGAAAGTTAACACATCCTAATATTTATCGGTCGGGCCCCCGGCCCTCCCAGTCCGGGCCTGCTCTAAGCCAAGTGGACTGCAGCGTATTTAAGGCAAATCTGCACACGGGATATCTCTCAAAGTGGGGAGGGTTGCCTTGGACAAAGGACATTTAAGAGGTTGTAATGTGTATTCACATGACATCTAGAGAAAAACGCCCAAAACTCCCGACCATTAGATCGACAGCCGTGCAATAAGGTCAGAAGTATCGACTTACATTTCAACCATCTACCATTTCAGTGCCTTATGCACTAGAGATGAGTTCGGGCTCATTTTTTGAAGCCCGAGCCCGAAATTTCAGCTAAAGATAAAAAAAAATTCAATTACTTCATTGATAGAATACAATAAATTTTGCCGTTTGTGCAAATTAAGGACAAATATAGTTGCAAACTATCAATGCACTTTCTAATTCTTTATATCCATGTTTGTTTGCCAGGAGAGGACAGCTCGCGTCACTGAATGTGTCGCTTAGAGCTACATATACGTCCTTCCCGGAATTTCCCGCCACAATTTGGAGCCTCATCGGAAGGTGGGGGTACTCCTGATATTGGCATCCCTCGGAAACTGCCATCGACCACCGAGAGGACTTTCGGAACCACGGATTTAACGTGCACGTACACCGCATGTACACGGTGGTCTTTAGTGGTACGCCGGTATCGAACCCACAACCTTCCGGTTACGAGTCCAACGCCTTAACCACTGGGCTACCACGGCCCTTATATCCAGGTTTATCAAATAATGTCCGATCTTATGACTAACTTAGCAATAGAAGCCGCCGTTCTGAAATACCCAAAGAGCTTCACGCACTTCTAAGCGCCGCAATTTTTTTTTTTTTATAAGTACTTTTATTTTTCTCATGAATCACTTTTTTAAAATTTGTTTCAAGGAGTATGTTCAATGAAGGAGAAATTTTTCCCGAGCCCGAGTGCAATCGTGAATTGCAGAGCTCGGGCTCGGGCTGAGCCCGTCTCATCTCTATTATGCACTGGGCCATGCTGGGGCTTCCTAAGCCAAAAATTGTTATATACATCAATGCTAGACAAAATATATTATGCCTCAGTTTTTATGGAAAAATTCGTGTGCTTAGATATAAAAGTGTTATTAAAACTGAATGTAATTTAAATAATTAATATACTCAAATTAAGGTGTTATTAATTAGGCTAAGTTAATAGTTTACGATTTTGTGTTTTTCAGCTGAGGCAAAATATTATGACAGTGTTTATTTCACATATTGATGCTACATTTTCCAGTCAAGATTCTTCCTTCGAACACCAAATAGTCGATTTTTTTATATGTATGTATACACGCAAGCAAGGGTGTCCTTGAATTCATGGTCCAAACTTTAAGGGTATTTAAAATTATACAAAGAAGCATTTTTTGCATAGCAACGTGGAGTCGGAAATGAAAAGTGTAGATGGTTTTAGCTCGATGGTGCTCCAGCCCATTACCCATATAATGTGCGTTAATACCTCATTGCCTTCTTTGGTTGACCCCAAAAGGATTAGGCAAGTTGAACTACACGCTTGGCCAGCACGTTTACTAGATTAATCACGTATTGAATTTTTATTTTGCGGACACCTGCAGGCACTCGTTTACGAGACTCCAGTTGACTCAGACGAGGCCCGCATTACGAAACTTTCAGTCGCCGTTGCAACTCTTCGTGGAACACCAAGCAACTTCGAAAGGGTACGCCAATCACTTGCTAGACGCTACCAATACTGCGTGAATGTTGGTGATTTCACATTAGCGCACCCAGACAGCACATAAGCTTAAATCAAGCTTGACATTTCTTTGAATTTGACGTATTAATACAAGCTTGATAGTTCAATTCATTTTAAGCTTGGAGAAGTCATTTGAACTGTCAAGCTTGAATACAACTTGATTTGGAAAGCCACATGCCCACAACAAATAATTTATCATCAGTCATAAATGTACTTGACCATAGAATTTAAAAAAAAAAGATTCTATATTTCCAAATATTGAAATTCTTCAAAATAAAATACAATTATACTACGAAATTGATTTCAAAATCAGTTGTTTGTCTCGATTTTGGCCAATATTGACCAGCATGAGTGTCGCGATATTGAAAGTTTTAAAACGTGTGCTGCTTTTGAGTTTATATTATGCTTATTTCCCTATTAGTAGAGTCTATAAATCACACATAACATTATTTTAATTTTTATTCATCCCATGGAAAAGTAAAAGAAACAGATCAACATCATCCATTGATCAATCTCGCCAGAAAACGGCGATAACCATAACAGTCACTTCAAACTTTAGTCATATTAACGCGAGTCAGGTTGACTGAGTGGTTAGGACGCTGGCTTCCCAAACCTTAGGTCCCGAGATCGATCGCGGACGCTTGATGGAAACAGGTTAAAATAACTTGAAATTTCAGCATTCAGGGGAAAATGCGTGGAAAAATAAAATATGTGGGGCGAGTTCGCCGACCGACGCCCCGTGTACTTACGAAAATTTTTTAAGCTTGAAATTAAGCTTGCTATGTCAAGCTTAATGCAAGTTGGGCTAGTGTAAACTTGAACACTTGATTCAAGCTTGCATTAAGCTTACACGCTTGAAATTTTCAAGTTTATTGACTTGATAAATCAAGCTTACTGCAAGTTTGATGCAAATTTGCTGTGCTGTCTGGGTCCTTTGCATTTGCTGTATTTCCACCTACATTTTTTATTTCTAATCCCATATTGCTGTACAAAAAATGCTTCTTTATGATTTTACTTATTCTTAAAGTTTGGCCCACGAATTCAGAGACACCTTGTATATGAATATATATCTTGGGTGCACCCCCCTGGAAAAAATCCTGCCGACGTCTTTGCTTGCAGCATAATGTAGAATCCAGAAGATCATGTAGAGCAAGTATGACGGGATTTATGCAGGCGATTAACACGCTTTGTGATATGTGAAGTTTGCGTTAAACGATATGTTATCGGCATCAGATCTCCAAGTGGACTATAAATGCTATTGCAGTACCTTATTTACCTGTTGAACTTAAGCTTGGTCGTTTGCAACCGTTGCAAGACTCATTTAAATTCGAAGAAAAATGTTATACGTACCATCTAAATCATATTCGAATAGTCTGGATCCAGCTAATAATATAATGGCTATTGCAAATATATTTCTTATGGTATTAAGACTTTATGTACACACAAAATATTAATGCTAAAAGAATGAAATGTCTCTAAAGAGTGTCGGAGAAATTTACTTTTTTTTTCCAAACTTGAGGCGCATTTCCGGCAACTGAACAAATTAATCGCTTGAGATGAAAACTTACACACTTATTATTGAGTGAATTAAGGTAAAACTCGGTTCCAAAGACAAAAAAATTAAATTTTTTAGAAATTTCTCAAACCTTTTTTTTTTTTTTTTTTTTTTTCAAAATTTAGGTCCAATGCAGCAATTGAAGACCATAACCAATCAAGTTGAAATTTAGCACACTTTTTATAGAGCCAAAAAATAGCACTAAGGCTAAGCGAATTTCGAAAAAAGGATTTTTCGATACACCCTACTGCACATACTTAATTTAAAAAATGCGACGGAAACAAACAAGAATTTTTTAAGTCACAAAATCATACATATCCGATTGTTTATGAAACTTTTTTTTGGGGGGGTGGAGGGGGGAGGGCTTGTGAAATGGCACCTAGAATTTACCCGCTTGCGTTAAATATCGCAAATTTTTGTTTTTTAAACACCTTAAAATAAATCTGGCTTATAGAGAGAAAGATGTTTTGTTCCCATACAATTTAAGATGTTTATTGTGATTACGGGTTGACGATAGGCAAGCATATCATTGTATATGTCAATTAGTAAAAGTTTTTTTAATTTAGAATTAAATTTATATTGCACCTTTTTTTACGCATAGGAATACGTTTTGTTACGTGTTAGGGGAAAAAAATATTTTTTCAACGTCAATCGCAGGTTATAGGGTTACGTCAGAACTCAGCGCTGTTTCAAAACTTCTTCAAAACGGACTCGGGAACCACAAAAGTTCTTAAAGAGTTTAACGGAAACCAGATTACTCAGGAATCGGACCACATGCAAGTACGTCAGAAGTATTTAAAAAAAAAAAAGGGAGAAAATTCTCTGATATCAGTCAGCTGATATAAATTTCTAAATTCGAATTATATTATATTAGTTAAAAACTAAGGAAAGCATCGTGGTTGCCATGCTTGGCAATTTTTGGTCGCATAAAACGATTTTGGTTCTTCAATGTAAACAATGGACAGAAATACCATTCGTAAAAATAACTAAATAATCTTGAATCGTGATTTCTAATGAAAAATATCGTCATCTGCATGCGAAAACGAGCGGGCATTAATTATTTTAGTTAAAAGAATAAATATTTATTGCAACAAAATGTACCTAATTTAGAGTTTTATGGAAGAATAAAAGTGACCAAGTAAGGGATTTTAAAAATTTTAAGGAATACTATTACATTTTCACCAGGAAAAGGAAAAAGATTACTAAACGAGCTGGCATTAAAAATTAATAAATAAACAGCTATTTAAAAGTCATATTTTATGCGTGTTTATACATTATAATCAGTGAGTGAAAAATCAATCATCCCCTGTTTTCCTACCCTTAGGGTTGGAATATTTTTCCAAATCTATATGGGACCAACTTCGGGGTATACCCTTTCCAATAAAAAAAGAATTATCAAAATCGGATTACTCTGTAAAAAGTTATGCGTGATCATACATAATATATATATACGCGTCGACTTGAGAACCTCCTCCGTTTTTCGTCGGTTAAAAAGGTACTTAGTATCTCTCTATTCTAAAAAAAAGTAAAGGCGCCGCTGGCGCTGTCAAAGCTTCTGGACCTATCTCCTCCTAAACTGTAGGGATTTGAGTTTCGACTAAGGTACCCACAGATTCGAAAAATTCCGAGGAACCTGCTAAGCTGATTTAAATTTCGAAAATCGAATTATTTTAAAAGATATTAATAAAAAAACTGAAAAAATAAACCGAATGGTTGCCAGATTTGGCATAGAATCATTCATTCCTTTGCAACAAAGCGTTTCCAAGTATCTAGAATCGCGTGAAATTTACAAAGTTAACACTAAAAGCCTAATAACTTCTTCATCGTTTGCACGATCCGCTTGAAAATTTTCATGATCATGTATAAAAATATAGAAAACAATCTGCGCTTCTTTAAAAATCTGAAAATCTACCCGTTCCCTCCTTTTTAAGCGATTTTTCGCTATTTTCAGCACCATTTTATTTCCGAGAGTCAAAAAAGTAAATCATTTACGTGACAAAATTACCCTTTTCAAGTGAATATGACGTCATACAATTGGGATTCAAATTCGTTTAAAAGAGATTTTCCAGATTACACAGTTTATTATCATTTTTTTTTTTTTTCCCCCACAAATAAATCGTTTGCATGGACATGAGAATAGCTGTGTACACAAAACGAAATCTTTCGATTGCGAAAAGATTCCGCGAGTTTCCAGAACAGCATGAAATTTAATTTGGGTATCTCTCTTGTTGGCCTATTTCCTCCTAAACCGTTCGGATTTAAGTTTCAACTAAGGTCAGTGGCGCAGCGAAGGGGGGGGGGTCCAGGGGTCCGGACCCCCCCTATGAGCTAAGGGGCCGCTATTAGCAGGGTCCGTTTATCTACAGGGCGAGTGGGGCCCACGGGCCACCAATTTAAGGGGCCCATTTTTTTCTCTAAAAAGGGCCAATTTTTTCTCTTTCTCTTCTTTCTTTTCCAAATTTATTCTCTAAAAAGTGTCTTTTCTTTAAAAAAATCTTTTTAAACTTTGTATCCGTAGTTGGCTTGAAAAGAAGGACGCAAGATAAAATCATCAAAGGCTTCCAGCAAGCACCGTCATAGAAACTCCTTAGGCAATAAATCTCCAGTCGTGTCTCTGATAGGGAATTTGTGGGGCTAGGATGGACGAATTGGACAATGTAAAGGGGAGTAATTCGCACCCTTGTAGCGCAAAGGAACGGAATATCCCCAGAAAGAATCTATTCATGCTACAATTAAGTGATAACAAAATTGTCATGAAGGAAAGAGGAAAATATATTGCCTATATTTTAGTCTTCAAGCATACCACTCTTTTTTTCTCGAGATAAACAAGCCACAGTATTCAAATAGTGAATACACACACACATAACAAACAGTAAAAAAGAGGGTCTGCTGGGAGCTTAGATGTGGTATAACGAAATTTCGAATGGTTCAGTGAATTCACTTAAGTTGGATGCCTTTAATTTGTAAGCAGAAGTTTAAGTTTTCGGTTCTTTGTTTCTTACGATCATGAATTCGTCCAGTTTAAAAAGAAAGAAAACCCAAAGTTAAATGTTTTTAATCTTTCTTCGAGAAGAAATATTAAAGCCGATGATGGTGATCGTGCAGCATCAAAGACTGCAGATAGAATGGACGGGCCCGGACCCGGTGAAAAATCTGTTGCACCGAAAGAAACCTTTGAGGGTGCTGAATCTCAAGCTCATACCCAAGCTTGATATTGGGCTCTACATTAGCAAAGAGCAGGGCCGTAACCAAGATGACATACTAGGTAGGGCTTTGAATCTAGTTTGGGGGGCTGACTAAATATAAGTATTAGTAGTTTGGGAGGGGGGAGTTTCTTCGAATTTTTACATCTTCACCTAGAATTTTTATTTCACAAGATACCATATCTTAAAATATTCACCATTCATTCCATTAACAATTTTTTCATTGAGATTTACTGCCAAATTCAAGTGCAAGGAACGTGGGATAAGCGCGGCGGCAGTTTTAAGGTTTTACCTTACCCCTACGGAATTCCTGTCCCGAGTAGCAAATCAGTCTGTAGGAATAGCGTAAATTTTGTGTTTGAACCGCTTTGTGATTCCACTAAACTTTTGTATTCATCAGTGAATTTACTAAAATCTTTGAAAATCTTAGGGGGGGGGGGAGACTTCTAGGTAGGGCTCAGCCCCCGTAGCCCCCCATCTGGTCACGGCCCTGACAAAGAGGTAAACTTTACTTGATTAAATTTCAAAATAATTTTACACAACAGAGAAGGTGGAATCACACGGACGTGGTTCATAATTTATTATCAGTAAAATTCTTAATATAAAAAGATCTTTCAAGTATAATCTAGCAGATGGTTAAAGTGTTTTTATTTATAATTAGCCAAGAATTTTCTAAACATAGACAAGCGTACTTGAATGTATACAAGATGTAATGATCCAACTTATAAAGATTATTTAAAACTATATCATAAGCTTATTATTACTGGCAACTACAATGTAGTCAATGATAACAAATACATTAAATTACCTTTTTTTTAATTCCAGTTTGTGTCAAATATTGTTACTTTTTAAACACATATTATGCTAAAATATATGAAGAGCTGTTTATTTATTTTATTAATTTCTTAGGTAATGGAGGATCGAGGTAATATAATAAATAAGGATTTTGAGACTTTACAGAATCGACTCACAAGACGAGATTCATACAATTTTTTTATTTCCTTTTCTTTCATTGTTTTTTAAATAAATCATACATAATGAATCAATAAGTTCATAATCAGCCTATTGAAAATTTTCCTCCTTTCAAATGAAGAATCAACTATTGCATTTATTTTTGTACAAAACTTGAAATAGTGAACGCATGTTTTGTAACTGCAGCAGATATATTAATAAGTAAAAGTTTTTTTTAAATTAATTTCAGTTTTTTCTGAGTAAAAAAAATTTTAAACATTAAAGTTCTAAAGAATTTTAATAGGAAAATTAAAATTGCGTGAATAATGCGATAAAATATTATTTTTACAAGAGATACCATTATTTAAATAATGTCTTTAATTGTTGTCATGGAGAATAATTTTTAAATTTACAGTTATTCTTTTATTAATTCTATTTTAAAGTGCGATAGCTAGAATAAACTACTTGAAAAACATAAGACTACTTGTTTATTATCTTCCTTTTTAAACACCACTGGAGAAGAGTTCTCTTCAAAACACTCCCCGTTTTAAATCGCCTTTATCCTCTTTATTTCCCCCCCCCCCCAAAAAAAAAGAGCTTTATTTAGTACATGAATTCAAACGTTCCGTGTAATAAATCTTTCAAAATATGACTGTATAATTAGGCAAGTCGGAGTGTCCAGGCTGAGTAATTTTTTATTTTTTACCAACTATGCGAAAAACAAATATTTCGCCAAGTATCGAATACATATGGAGAGCTGCTCTTTTGGCTCTTGGCTCTTTGCGGCATATTGTGTGAATTTCCTAGAAAAAGTAGACTACATTTTTGAAATCAGGTTTGAAGTAAACAATGTACCATAAACATGGGTGAATTTCTCACAGGTGTACTGAGACCGTTTAAAATATTTCAGCCACAGCTCCCCCAGCTCCCCTACTTTCTACGTCCCTGAATAGACCTACGATCTATGTATGTGAGCTGATGTATAATTTTGTGAATTAATTTCTTCAATAATGAATTTCTTCAATTGACATGTTTCATGTTTGTATGATAATTGTATATAAATAATATTTTACAATTTCTATTTTATTAAAATTTGAACGGGATTTATTAATTTTTCTTTTCAGTATTATTCTTTGGCTATATTTTGTATAAGAGTACACGATATGCGGAGTTTGTGTGTATTTATTAGAGCTATGCTTTATTAAAAAGGGGAGAGAGATTTTTTTAATGACTAGAATAAATATGAACATAGGACTAGAATCAGAACACCTGAATGTATTTTATTTAGTGTTAAGAAACAAAGAACTCCACCATCTCGAAAAGCGGTCGTTAACGATTAGAGGCTTACAGTTTTCCGTTAGTTCTTTCGTTTTTCTTATAAGAGTGTATAAAAGCTTATAACTACCAATTTTATTACAAGAATACATTTTTATAATGGCAAATGTTATTTGATTGATTTGCATTACACCGAACAATTGAAATTTCTGCAAGACAAAAGTCTAACAGCTAACATTAAATTTATGCAAAAGTGTCGGGGGGGGGGGATATCAATCCCTATATCCTCCTGGCTATACGCTGGCTTGCCAAAAGGGGGAGACAGTGGCGGATTTCCCTATAGGCGCATGAGGCGCGCGCCTCGATCCTCATATTTCTAAGGGGCCTCCAAATTCGGTTTTCAGAAAGAAAAAAACTATATGTAAATATCTGTTCAAGATACATAAACTTTGTTCATAGTTTCAGGATTGCTTCTAGAGTAGAAAGCGCCTTTGAACAATCTTTTCTTTCGTGACTCCCTTTCCTCTTCACAACATTGGACCATAATCTAAACTAATACTTTAATACGAATACTTTTAGTTTATAAGTAATGGATGCTTTAATTCCGTATTTCACTGTAAAAATATCCAGAAACGTTCCTTGGAAAATAAGGATAAGCTAGACTTACAAATACTATACAGAAAGTATACATTTCCTTTTGAAAACTTTACTGTTTCGTTCAACCCGTCGCTTAACCGAATAGTGGTCTCACGACCTTAAAAAACAGGCAGTTCACTTAAAAATGACTAGAATTGAAAAAAAAAATTAAAAAAACTCCAGTAGTGTTCCTTGAAAATAATAGGCAGCTGAGGTGCCCTAAATTCCAAGGAAAGTTGCACGAAAATACCAAGAACTTTACTGAACAATATGCAATTCAGTGGATCTTTCCTGAGCTGTTCAATAAAGTTCCTGGTATTTTCATGCAACATTCCTTGGAATTTTAGGTCCCTCAACTGTCCATTATTTCCAAGAAAAATTCCTAGATTTTTTTGCATTGTTTTAATTTCCTCACTGTATTTTATCTCAAGAAAAATACAGGTGCAGAGGGTCCCTATGCCTTTTTCCTATCCGGAATCAATTAGTTGGGTTGGGTTGGGGGATTACGGCCAATTATCTACAAGTGGGATCTATGCCGATGGGTGTGGGTGCTCCCCTTGGGGGCCTTTCTAAGGGATTCTAACCCCTATTTACGTAAGTTTTGAAGAAAACCATGGAAAATTCCTAACGGTTAGGTTGGCGGACGCGACCTCGTTTTGAACTAGGCACTTTCCGTCTCCCAGTTCAGAGTGCTATGCGCTCAGCCACTGGTTGGGCCGCACTCAATCAGATTGCGGCTCAGTAGCTGGTATTGCAGTAGGACATTCAAATACACCTGCTTTATAGATTGCCCCCCCGCCCCAAATCAAAAAGTGTACAGTCTGATAAGAATATTTCTCATTTTAAAAGAGAAAAGCCTGAACCGCTTTATTCTCAACTTGAGATTGAAAAATTTGTCAAAAATTAAATATTTTATATTTTTCAGCTGTTCTTCATTTAAATGATTTAGGAAAGGACACTCTGTATTCGGTGAAATTTTCAAATATACCTAGAATATATAATTGTTGTTGGTTGTCACGATGTAAAAGAAATTGGAAACAATAATTTGTCTTCTTTGGAAAAATCACTAAAAATTAAAAATTTAAGCTAGGGATAACCGATTTTATCTTTTTTTTTTGGAATCGAAACTTTCCCAGTATGCAATGATAAAAAATTGCCGACCAATAATTAAAAGGATATGAGCTGATACATGTGCGGTAACACTTTTTTGGGGGATTGGGGGAAGATATTTGATAGTTTAAAAAAAGTATTGAAAAAATAAAGAAAGCAATACTTAGCGTCACCGAAATTTCACAAGCGTGCAAAGTTTCAGATCGATCGGATGATAGTGGGTTAAAATTCATAGACAAATTTTGAACTGGAATGTCATACACAGTTAATTAAAAACTTAAAAAAAACAAATGATGATTAATTTTAATTTTTTGTTTTCAACTGAAAAATATTTATGATCACTATATTATAAATACGGCATGTATTTTATAGTCGCAGATGAAAATGCTAAACATTAATAATAAACCTAGGACCGAAGCTTAGAGCATACCCATTATAAAGTGGAATTTATTTTTAAGTCAATAATACTTTTTGTACTTTAACTACTTAAAGTATTGTTGTTTTTTTTTAATTTATCTGTCTTTTTTTTAAATTTCTCTTTTTTAAATTCTGCAGTTTTTTCATTCTATCTAAAATATAGAATAATGTGTGTGTGTGTATATATATTATTGATACCTAATTACTCATTATTAATAGTCCTAAACTTATAGACAGTTTTTGAATAAACAAAATTAGACAAAACAGAAAGTTTACTCTTACTATTAAACTTCTTAGTTTTGCAGTTCCAAACGGGAAATTTATGAATATATTTAAATATTTATAAATATATGTTCTTGAAGGAATGTTAAATTTTTGGTTCATTTTATCCAAGTAAAGAATTCTACTGAACTTTGTGATGTCAAAGTCATGTTTCTGATCAAGTTCCCCTTGTTTTGTCCTTCATAAGTACCTGTTAAGTAGTCAAAATTTTCACAACTGAAACAAGATATATGCCAGTGGTCCACAAAAAGTAATTCGACGTAATTAAGTAACAGTGAAAAGTAATCAATATAAAACTGCAGTTGCTGGGTTATACTTAGAGGTATGCTGATGTTTATTTAGTGTTAATCATGAAAAGTGAAACGTAGTACAAAAATTATTGAGGTAAAAAAATGTTTTTTAAGATGAACAAATCTATAAACATAAAAATTTTAAAATGTTAATACTCCTTTTGTAGCAGGCCCTGACTATCGGACTTACACTTGGTGCACGTGTCCTGGGCACACATGGAGAAATAAGCCAAAAAATTGAGTTTAACACGATAGGCAGGGGCACAAAAATTGAGCCAGCTAAAGGACACAAAATCTGAAAAGTGCCCTGGGCACAAAAGTGTTATAGTGAAAGTCAGGCCCTCGTTTGTAGACATAAACTAGATATAAAAGGAATTAAAACATTTTAAAATAATTAGTAATAATTTAAAGGAGTTTGTGATTTTTTTTTTTTTTTTTTTTTTGAGGAGGGGGCCTCAAAATTGAGTTGCACCTTGGGCCTCTCTAGAGCAAAATCCGCCACTGGGGGGAGAATATAGGTATTCCCACTGATTCTGCGCTTTCTGGGGGCCTGAGGGTAAAATTTCAAATGTTTTCTGTAAAGGTAAAATTCGTGAAATATTTCTTCCGGGGAAGAGATGTGTGCTGAGTGCCTGTCTGAGACGACCAGCCCCCCTCCCCCTACAAAAACTTATATGGATGTCATTTGCGGGGGCCCTGTGATGCATGAACATGATCATTTTAGGGGGGGGGGTCTGATATCCCCTCCGAGTCCGAGTAATTTGGACCCCCCCTAAAAAAAATTTCTGGCTGCGCTACTGACTAAGGTGCCCACAGATTCGAAAAATTCCGAGGAACCTGATGAGCTAAGTTAAATTTCGAAACTTGAATTATTTTAGAAGATATTAATAAAAAACTGAAAAAATAAACAGAATGGTTGCCAGATTTGGCATAAAATCATTCATTCCTTTGCAACAAAGCGTTTCCAAGTATCTAGAATCGCGTGAAATTTACAAACATGAGTTAGAATTACGCCCATTTTACGCCATAATAAAAACTATATGAAATAAGTAACTCAAAATGTGTTACACAAAGTTGACAATTTTCAAATAGTAAGTTCGCTTAGACAACAGGAGTTTAAAATTAGCGATTATTCGTTTTTCCAAAACAGAATAACTAATATCTTGAAAATGAAAAATAATTAAAATGCAGATTATTTTAAAGCCGGTTTTCGTCCAGCTGGATTATTTGCTACCAGTAGAAATATTTGGCGTTAACTATGCCATTATAGCAGTTATAGTACACTTTGGATATTTGCTAGCGCGACGAGATGGTATAATTCGTGGTGTTAAGTACGCCAATCTGCAAACGATTATGTAAATGAAAGTATGGATAACGGTTTTCCGGTAACCTTAAATGAACAGTAAATATAGGTTGTGAGTATGTGTAAATCGCCAAATAATGAAAAGTCGCCATTGGTGGCAGGCTATTCTATCTGTCCCGTAGCTTTTATTAACTTTACATGTACGCAAGTCGCCAAATAATGAAAAATCGCCATGGGTGGCAAATTCGCAAGGTGTCCAATAGGTTTTACATTATTAAAAATACAGCTGAAACATATGTTCTTATTTTATTACGCTTTAGCTCCTAATTAATATAACCTTTGAATGGCAACATTAAATATCATTGTGTTTTTGAGGAGTCAAATAATTTTTCCAGCGATTATAAGCGGAGTCCGCACTCCAGGTGGAGTATAGCTCAGGACCCGTACAACACGGATTCCCATCACAAAATATCTTCCGTGTTATGAGGGGTAGGGGGTCTACTGTAGTGTGAAGTTAAAATTTTTATGTACCAATGAAGATGCAAGAACTAAGCAATGTGTAGCTTAGCTCAGTAACATTCTATCTGATCCAATCTTCGGGTTTTCTCTGTTGAAATTATGTCTTTTTTACGAATAAGCCCGATTAGGGGCCGAATGCCTCATATGAAAAGCGAGCGTAGCGAGTCTGGGGACCTTGGCCCCTAGTGTTTAAAAAAAAAATTAAGTCAGAGTTAAGCAACGATAAGTAATCTTATGATAATAAATCCCGCGGTAGTCGTATTGAAGAGGCTACCTGAACACACACACCCTCCTAAAATATATTTATATTTTAAATTCAATTCCATACTGAATTTTTACTCGAAGGAGGAAAGTTTGATAAAATTGCTCCTTTCACATTTCTGAAATTCGTTTTCAGCTAAAATACTGTGTGAGAGAGGAATTTTTAAATAAATAACACTTAAATCGAAATCTGCTTACTGACTGTAGGACTTACTTTCTATCTTATTATTATTATTTTTTTTTTCTTCCCAACTAACCTTGATGGAACATCTAATAGAAATAGCTGCAGTAATAGTCGTTATTTAAAAACTGGTAAAAACACATTAAAATCCGTTATGTAGCACTATCGGTGGCGGCCACCACCTTCTTCAGCACAGGTCTTGGTTCTAAATGGCCAGCTCTCTTCCTCAGCAGGGCGTTCCACCCAGGATCGATCTGCGCATGCGTCATATCATTCACAGTGCCATCTGTGGTTATAATCTGTAGGGCTTCCATATTTAGGGCATAATGACTGTTTTTGTAATTGGCGAGTTTTTGGCTATTGTTAAAGTTGATTTCTATGGGGTGTTCCTGGGCTATTTTTGCGAGGGCAGTAGTGGTTTTATTGAATTTAATGTCAGTTTGATGTTCCTTTTTTCGGTCTTTGATTTTTCGTTTTGTCATGCCATTATAGTAGCCCTGTTTATTGGTACTATTGTCTGTAAAGCTTAGTTTATAAATACCGGCGGTTTCATCAGGATTGATATTATCTTTATCACTGCGAATGCGTTTGAAAATATTTTGACTGGGTTTTATGGGGATTTTGATATTTTTCTTTGTTTCATATCATTCACAGCGCCACAGATGGCGCTGTGAATGATATGACGCATGTGCAGATCGATCCTGGGTGGAACGCCCTGCTGAGGAAGACAGCTGGCCATTTAGAACCAAGACCTGTGCTGAAGAAGGTGGTGACCGCCACCGATAGTGCTACATAACGGATTTTAATGTGTTTTTACGAGTTTTTAAATGATTTTAACTATCCGTCACTTTGCTTTTAAATTAGTCGTTATTTGTTGTTTGAACTTTGAACTATACCTGCCAATGTTGTTTTACCTTTACGGATGAATGGATGCCAAAAAACAAATATTACAGGCATCAACCCGTTCGTTTATCGCAGCAAATCACACTTACTTAGGTGGAATTAATAATGGATGCGTACTATTTCGTAATTAATATAGGCAGTAATTTTGAAGCAAAGTAATATTATGTATGTAATATCGTGTTATTATTTTGTCCAAAAGCTGTATCTTAAGAAATAGTAGTAAATTTAGAAGAATGTAGTATGTGTGAATACAATATTTAAAAAAAAGTGTTTATTTATAACGACGATCACACTGAAACAAGCAGTATTTACATTTATTTCATGCTGTGATAAATTTTAGCACAGCTTTAAATTGACGCTAAAAAACTCATATTAAATTCATGTTACATGAATAAATGAACACGGTAATGAATTCAAAGCCATTTTTTAATATAAATATATATCGTGGCAGACGAAAACTTCCTTGAGCCACGATATACGCACTCGTTAACAAATATAAACTCAATATTTTAATAATCTTAAAGATAGAACATTTTTTTTTTTCTAATTTTATTCATTTGTTACTAAGGCAACCATGTAAGCAAAAATGAAAAAAATAATTTAAATTTAGTGCTCACGTTAATAATCTCGTTCACATGCTAGGTCGGAAAATTAAAAACAAGTAAAATTAGTTGTCAATCAGCACGGAAAATGCTTTATTATTTTGCCGCTAGGATCGCTGCGCGCCACTAGATTTTCAATGTTTAAATAATTGAACCCTATTTAGGGTACAAAAAATCCAGCATAGCAGGTATGGAGTCACTCCGTCGTCAAGAGGAATCTCTCTATTTAAAAAAAAGTAACGGCCGCAGCCGCCGCTGTCAAGAGCTTGTTGGATTATTTTCTCCTAAACCATGGGGATTTGAATTCCGAGAAACATGTCCACGGATTCGGAAAATTCCGAGGAACCTGATAAGCTGACTTAAATTTCGAAAATCGAATTATTTTAGAAGATATGTTTTATTTTTTTCAGTTTTTTATTAATAATGGTTGCCAGATTTGGCATAAAATCATTCATTACTTTGCAACAAAGCGATTCCAAGTATGCAGAATCGCTTGAAATTGACAAACATGAATTAGAATTACACCCATTTTACGCCAAATTAAAAAGTATATGAAATAAATAACTCAAAGTGCGTTACACAAAGTTGACAATTTTCAAATAGTAAGTTCGCTTAGACAATAGGAGTTTGGAATTAGCGACTATTCGTTTTTCTAAAACAGGATAACTAATTGTAACTGATTTCAAAAGCGCCATCTTGGCGTTAGGAATGATCAGTCAAAATATCTCTTCGAGCAGGCTAAACTTCGAGTTCCAGAATGTTAGAACCCAGTATCTTGAAAATGAAAAATAATTAAAATGATCATTTTAAAGCCGGTTCGGTCCAGCTGGAATATTTGCTACCAGTAGACATATTTGGTGGCGTTAACTATGCCATTATAGCTGTTATAGTACACTTTGGATATTTGCCAGCGCGGCGAGATGATATAATTCGTGATGCTAAATACGCCAATCTGCAAAGGATTATGCATATGAAAATATCGATAACGGTTTTCCGAGAACCTTATATGAGCAGTAATTATAGGTTGTGAGCATGTGCAAATCGCCAAATAATGAAAAGTCGCCATTGGTGGCAAGCTGTCCTATCTGTTCCGTAGTTTTTATCAAAGGAAACATATGAAGTACTGTTTTCTTAGAGGTAATTAACTATACATATACGCAAGTCGCCAAATAATGAAAAATCGCCATGGGTGGCAAATACGCAAGGTGTCCAATAGGTTTTACATAATTAAAAATACAGCTGAAACAGATGTTCTGATTTTATTACGCTTTACCTCTTAATTAATATAACGTTTGAATGGCAACATTAAATATCATTGTGTTCCTGAGGAGAGCAAATAATGTTTCCAGCGATTATACGCGGAGTCCGCACTCCAGGTGGAGTATAGCTCAGGACCCAGTACAACACGGATTCCTATAACAAAATATCTACCGTGTTATAGGGGTCTACTGTTGTGTGAAGTTTAAATTTTTATGTACCAATGAACATGCAAGAACCAAACAATGTGTAGCTCAGTAACATTCTATCTGATCCAATCTTAGGGTTTTGTCTGTTGAAATTATGCCTTTTTTACGAATAAGCCTTATTAGGGGCCGAATGCCTCATACGAAAAGGGAGCGTAGCGAGTCTAGGGGCCTTGTCCCCTAGTATCTATTATATAAATGTGAAAGTTTGTTTGTTTGTTCGTCTGGGAACTCCTCCCACACCGTTCGACCGATCGGCTTGAAATTTTGCACATACGCGTGAAACGACATAGAATAGACCTTAGGCTGCTTTAAAATTCTGGAAATCTACCCGTTCCCCAATTTTTTACGATTTTTCGCAATTTTCAGGGTAGAAAGCTACTCAAATGTCCGATTTCAGCACATTTGTGAGCTTGCGCCGAAACGGTTGGTAGCAGACCTACCGAATTTTGCATACGGCTTCACTAGGGCAGATCCTAACACGCCTCGAAGCGATTTTTTTGAAATTCGATTTAGAAAATGTTTTATTTTATGTTTTGTCTGATTTTTAGCGATTTTTCTCGCTTAATACGTAATATCGCCGGTAATTACACTCGCAATTTTACTTCGATATTTACATCATCGGATAGAAGAGAAAATTTTCTTTTAAGAACTGTTTGTTCGGACTGTGTAACATAATTTGCAGATTTTTGGGAATTTTTCAAATAAAATTAAATTTGATGCTGACCTTCGTAAAATATTTTTTAAACTGCTGCATCTTGAATTCTATCCGCCATAACTTTTTTATATTTTGTCAAATGACGGAGCATACATTCGCCCTCTTTTAAAAGAGAAACCAGTGGGAAATATAAATTAGGAGATTTTTTACGAATTTTTAAGTAAAGAAGGATTTTCATTTCAATAGCAGCTTCTTAAACATTTCAGTATGATATCTTGCGATTTAGTTGTCTTGGAAACAGTAACAATGATTAAAATTGCCAGTTGAAAAAAATAAATAAAATTATTTTAAAATAACTGAGTTTTCGCATGTGAAATGTGCGTCATTTTGACGTCACGAGTTTAAAACCCCTTTTGAAACTCAATCAGAATAACGGAATCACAAGCAAAACATACGCCACGCATGAAATAATTCTATATTTTGTTTTACGTTGCCAAAAAAAGAATTGAATGCTGTTTTTGACCAGTGAATTATCCAGCATTATTTTCAATTGAGATTTTAAGCGGGACACGTTTTCGAATCGCAGGAAATATATTGCGGTGTTAAACAGGATCTGATTATGACCAACAGGGGGCCCCGGGCATTGATGAATTTGAGGACCCCCATCTGTGAAATTTGTTTTATTTTTCATAAAATTTTGTTATAAAAAAAATTGAAATTTGGGACCATTTCGAGACGGGGGCCCTGAGCAAAGTCCCTATTTGCCCGTGCGATAATAGAGCCCTGGTGATAAATACGCCAATCTGACAAGAATTATGCGTAAACATTTATGGAGAGCTGATTTAGTGGCACCCATAAAGTGAAATGATTATCGTTTATGCTAATGCGTAAATTGCAAAGTATCACCAAAGAGTAAAAGACTACATTCGTGGCAAATATCTAAAGCGTTCCTTTAAATGAAGCATTAACGGTTGCAAAACGAAAATATATTGTATTGGTATCAGTAAAAGATAGTATAAGTAATAGTAAGTAGATATGCTAAGGCAATATTGATGAAAGCACAATATACGGCATTAATAAATATTTCATGAAACTAAGTCTTCTATTCATTTTTCAACAGCCGTATTACATCACAGCTAACTAAACATTAAATAATTCTACGTCGCGTTAATATATCCCGCGGTAGTTTCAACAGAAAATACTGTAACAGAACTTTCTTTTTTCTTGATGTTTTTTTCACAAGTAGTTATGATCACATTTTAAGAAAATGTTCTCTTCTTCTTGCCAGGCGAAGAGCGGGTACACAACTATTTAATTATAAAATAAAACGGTTCTCCACATCATGTAATATCTAAGGTATTAATGGCATAGCTTAAATCTAAAAAAGAGTATGATGTAGAAATGAGACATTTTGAAAAATTAGGAATTTTCACTGCAAACCGTGACGCTTTTCTTTTCTAATCGCGAATGACACTGACATAGTTTTTTGCGTCATAATAATATTAACAAGGGTCGCAGTTCAGTACTTACACTAACTTTACAAATAACTAATGAGTAACTTTACGCCCAGAGTCAAATCATTTTGCTTATTTTTAGATTCCCAACCACTGGAATCAATTCGAACTATACATGTAAGAAAAAGTTTCGCTCCCTACCGTGCGGAGAACGGGCACGCAGCTAGTTGTTAAATAAATCTTTAAAATCATATGTATATAAAGAGGTAATATTACTAATTGTATTGCGGTAGATCATAACTATTTCCTACTAGCTGAAGTACCCGTCGTTGATGGGTTAGTACTGAATGCAAATTTCTAAAAAGCAAGAACTTTCGTCAGCATTGTAGGAGTACACAGAATGGATGTAGTATGTTGCCAAAGTAAAGAAAGCGAAGTTATAATTTTTATGTATTGATAAAATATTACAGGTTAGAGAGCAACTAAATATAATATCATTTCATTCGCTTTAGTCGTAATCATGTGATGCGCGAACGAATATTTACGCATATTGAAATAATTTTAACAAAATCTCAAAATCTAATCAACATTTTTGAAAATTTGGAAACCTAGAATTTAAGTTGAGTAACAACCTGTCCTGTCACCCAATTTCGTTTCATTCCCTGCAGTCTTTATTTCGTGATGCTGGAACAAAAATTTCAGCATTTTAAAACGATTTTCACAAAATCTCAAAATGTAAGCAAAATATTTTAAAAATTCAACACCTATAAATTAAGATTAGTAACTGCCTATCATATCACCAAATTTCGTATTAGTCGTTATCACGCGATGCTTGAAGAAATATAACCGCATTTTGGGAGAATTTTCACAAAATCTCAAAATCTAATAAAAATGTTTAAAAGATGGGACACCTATACTTTATGTTGAGCAACCATCTATCATGTGACCAAATTTCATATCATTCGCTTTAGTCGTTATTATGTAATGTATGTGTGAACAAAGATTCACTCAGTTTTAAACGATTTTCGCAAAATCTCGAAATCTGATCAATATTTTTTTAATGAGATGCTTATAGTTTAAGGCGAATCACCTCCTATCATTTCATCAAATATCATTTTTTCACCTTTGCAGTTATTACGTGATGTGCGAACACAAACTTACGCAGTTTGAAAGGATTTTCGCAAAATCTGAAAATCCAATCAAGATTTTTAAAAAATTCGACACCTATGTTTTAAGTTGAGTGACCACCTATCATGACACCCAGTTTCATATCATTTGCTTCAGTCGTTTTCACGTGATGCTTAAACAAAAAACGCGTCACTGACAGAACGACAGACAGACAAACTTTTTTTTGAGGGTCGCGGCCAGGGACTGATTTACGGCGGGGCATTCGGGGCACGTGCCCTGGGCCCCCAAAATTCCTTGTAATTATAATAACTACTAAAGTTATCTCTCAAGAGTAAAATTTCTGATTACTTATTTCATTTCATCTCAAATATTCAAAATTTTTAATTTAATGGAACTTGTAATGTTAAAAATTATGCATTCGATTCGATATTCGCAAATTCGATAGGACACCTGAGCATGCTCCTCCTATTATCGTTTTTAAGGTGTGTGACGACTGTAAATACCCATAAAAACATTTCAAAATTGAAAAATTCATGAAAGATGTATTTGTCGTAACATTTTACTGATTTGTAAATGTTTACATATGGGTAACTTAGGAATGATAATTGGTTTTAACTTAATTTAATTAAGTAATATTCTGCGAAAAATTTTGTGCAGGGTGCCCCCAAAAGTATCTGTGTCCTGGGCCCCCAAGTGTGTAGATCGGTCTCTGGTCGCACCGGATTCCCAGGTGCTTGAAACGGATAGAAATCGCAAAATTTTTGAATTCCAAGAAATGTACAGACGAAAGTCTAATTTTATTTATATAGATAGAGTAATCATTTTACGTTTTATATAATACTCATGCATGACAGACAATATCTTTAATAGAAGTTTACTTGCTACATTGCTATATGTATTAACATCCTGTTGTAACTGTTCGAAACTTTAAAGGAGATTTATGAAATTTAGGGATTAGTACATTGTAAGGATAATGTAGGTTGAGAAGTTTATAGGAAGCCAGAATTTTTTTATTACAGACTACAGTAGAAAGATATTAGTAGAGGAATATATATATACTGTTATTTAGAGTTGAAGAGGCTAACAGGTTGTGATAAAACTGTTTACATATAAAAGCATAATTATTGGAGGATTTATATATACGCATATTATGCATGTGTGTTATTTTACATTGATTTTATTTTTTAATTTGTAGCGTTAAACTCACCCGACTTCATTGAGGTGGATGCGGCAGCGTCGAAGGAGTACACCCTGCCCAGCGAGTCCTTCCTGTATCGGCCACCGTCGGTGCTGGGCAAGGACTCTCCCCGGACGAGGTGCGGGCGGGCGTCCTCGGTCGCCGGTCGCTGCTTCGGCTGCTTGCGGGGAGGCGGGCCATGCAGCCGCTTCAGTCGCCGGGCGCCCTCGATCACGGACTCGATGCGGTCGGCGCCCTCGTAGTTCAGGCACCCCCTGCACACGGGCTCCGTGTAGTCAAACAGCATGGCCCAGGGGGTCCGGGGCAGGTCGCACAGGTAGCAGCGCTGACGAGCGCCCCTCGCCAAGTTTTGCTCCGCCATCTTGATCCTCCTCCGAATGCAGCCTGATGTTTTTCTGTGACGTCACGGCAACCGGAAATCGGACCGGAGAGGAGTATATGCTAGGTTGCCGGCCATGTTTGGCCACTTGGGAAAAACCGTGAAAGAACCGATGGCTAACTGTGTTATATTGGAGGCGTGCTAAGAGGGGAGGGGGAGGGGAGTCTCCCTGACCTAACATCGGCACATTCTGTCTGTTGTACTGGGCAAAATTATAAACCTACAAAGGTCGTATAAAGAATTTAAACAAAACTATAATTTACTTATTATATTTCTAACAGACTTCCACAGAATAATCATAATTGGGAATATCATAATATCTTCATATTTTTACGCTTGATATTTTCTAATTTTGGTAGGCTAAAAGGAATTTTAGAGCTAGTTGGAAAACTTGTAAATATTTCTTTTCTGTCAATCAAAAATTAATAAGTTTGGCAAAAATTACAAACTCAGTTGGGGGGGAGGGGGAGAACCAGAGCCTGATCATAGGTAGACGGGGCCCCGGGGCAAGAGGTTATTTTGGAGCCCCTATACTATCACAAGCTTACTTTTTTTTTGTTTGCTGTTGCATTTTCCCGACATAAAAATAAAACAATTTTAAAGAATGCTAAAATTGAATTAAAAATTACCTATGTATTTATTCTTATTTAGAACAAGACTAGTATTTAAAAGTGATTTAAATATTTTTTAGTCCGTTTGTCTTATTAGCGCATGAGTGCGCTCATTCAGGGAATGGCAATTACGAGGCACAGGAGCAAAGTTTCTCACGCCAGAAAATTTTCCTGGTACACCAAAAAGTTCGATTTTTTTTTTTCCTTCATCGGGAAATAAAAAATGTTAACTAATGGATATTTTGTGATAAGCGTATATAGGGCCATACCATACGTTTTCAAAAGCTCCTAACTTCTTGTTTATTGATCCATGAGTCTTAAAGACCACTTAATTAGAACAGAAAATAAATCTCTAAGTCCATTTATTGTTAAAAATTATGCTATAGAATAGATATTACAAAGAAAATTTAGTTGCAAAAAAATTATTATTGCAGTATATATGAATATGTAATAAATCATGATAACAATAAATGGGGAGATTTGGGGGCCCTTATTTTTCCGGGCCCCCGGGCTATTGATAATCAGGCTCTGTGAACAATCATTTTGATCACCGCTAAACTTGGCAAAATTACACTTATCTTGTTCGCAAAAGCCGACTAAGACGTGGCAGTTGAAGGAATTTCTTCTGGTTCCCCTAGAAAGTATCTTAGCAATGGGTCTGAGGGCGAGGATGCGTTTGAATCTTTACGGGTCGAAAGTCATAAAGCTTATGAAATCCCTTCAGTCAACGTAATAGAAAGCATTTAGTATGAAATACTTGAGATGGAAGTAGCTCTAATCGGCACAATATTTTGAATGAACTTAAAAAATTTAAGCAATTTTTTTTTTGTTCAATAGCGTTGCTCGAGAGGAGCTACACCAATTAAAATTCATTCAAACTGTTAGATTCATTTTTAATGGGTGATTTAAATCGTATATAGAGAGATAATAGTAAAAAAGATAAATTAGCATTCATAAAAAAAGTCAAAACATTTAATAACCATGGGGGGAAAAATCGATGTACAAAAAATTTCAGCCTTGCAAATATTAAACTACAATCAGCAAGCTCACCATCAAGAAACAAAACTTTATAAATTGAGATCACAAGATTAATAGGAAACGTTCCTTCTGTAATTATATAAATCAAAATGCGCGCTATTTTCGACAAACATACAGATTCCTAATAACAAAATATAAAATGACACCATTTTCAAATCACTGTGAATCAATAAAAATTTTATTTCTCCGGAACCAAAGTCAAACAAAGATGTAACTTTTTTTTACTTATTAACCTTAGTTAAATTATGTTTTAAATAAAAATTAAAAAACCACTACTAACCAATTTTGATATACATTTAACCCTATGAGGTGCAACCCTTTCCCAATGCTGAAAAAAGGGCAGCCGTTGCCATCGCTCGACTTAACTACCAGCAAGATGGCGGACGATCGAAACGTTCATCGCGTGCCACAGATCTAGAGACCCTTTTTTGACGATAGCTGGCTGTGCTCGCGCACAGCCAGCTGCGTGCTAAAAAGTAAAGGATTCTCGTGGAGCTCTGTCACCCGCAACTATTTTTATAGAAATCAATCTATTCTTCGTGACTGGCAACAGTCAAAATGTCAGATTTTGGTGTTCCCAGACCGGGAGCACTGCGCGTTAAAGGGTTAATGGCGACTTTTCATTCTCTGGTGTTTCTTTGGCGATTAACGCAGGAGAATAATCGACGGTCATTCCCCACTGTGGTTGCCAATAAAACAGTTCTCCATACATTCTTATACAGGGTGTCCCAAAAAGTTGGTGACACGTTTTAATTATTTATCTAATAAAGATGGGGGCAGCGTAAATTGAAAAAAATTGTTCAGTATCCGGTAGGGGGGAAAATTACGCGAAGAAAAAAATTCTCTCGTAAATTTTCAAAAAGTTGCAATTTTTAAATTTGCATGAATCCCGTGCAAAAAATTTCCATTCAGTAAAAAGTGTCTGGTACGCTAATGAGGTGATGCACGAAATTTCCTTCTTTCATCATAAAATGTCTTTGAATGTCTCCAGAGATTTGGTGGTAAATATATACTGACTCAAACCATTTTACAGTGGTAAAAAATGGTCATTTTAAACCACTTATCGCTTTTGATAGAAAAAAATTAAGTCGGATTATCGCGTTTCAAATGTCTTGCAAAAATTACAAAATCTTTTGTTGCATTCTAGCATTAAATGCTCACATTCAAATTCATATACAGCCTTTGATCATAATTTTTTAAAGAAACCTCTGAGACGTTTTACGATAAAAGGTTGAAATTTTGTACATTATCTAATTAGTGTATGGGGCCTATTTTACTTATTGGTAATTAATTTGTACGGGGCTGTATACAAATTATCAAAAAAGTAGCTGTTAGAAAATTAACGAAAGGAATTTTTTAAGGCAGTTTTTTTTCCCAAACTTATTTTAAACTTTTTTGAATTTACATTGCTCACTTATCGCTAATAGATAAAAAAATCAAAACGCGTTTTTTTTTTTTTTTTTTTTTTTTTTTTTTTTTTTTTTTTTTACAGTAAAACGAAATTTTTCGAATGCGAAACGTTTCCCTAAACACAGAGGGAGATTCCGCACGTTTTCAAAAAAGCAATTAATTCCGATTTGGTACATAATAAAAATTGAGTACGAAATTTATTTTAACTGAACAAATATATTGAGTATAGACATACTTTTGTCAAATGTTCTTTTTAGCGACTATCAACCGGACAGTGGCCCTTATGAATAAGGCACTCACAGTCTGGTCACGAGCTGTCACTGCAACGTAGATGCTTAGTCACTGTGAGGTCTATATGCCCTACTGGGTTAGTAAAACAATGTGCTAGCTTTATGCCCTTCAGCCTTGCAACAATTCCTTTAAAAAAGCTAACTAATTGCAAAAATTAGTTTTGAAAATTGAAATTGTAGTGGTGTACTTTATAATTAGGAGAAAAATGCATTTATTATTAAATTAAAATATAAAATATTTTTTGGAAATCTTTTTTTTTTTCATCAATTATTATTTTCTATGAGTCTGAGCGTTTTTATTTACTAGCATTTATACATCAGTGCTAGTAATTTCTTGAACGTTTACTAAGATTTGGTACATTATTAGTGGTATGTTTTCAAATTCATAAATTTCAATAATTTAATAAATGGTGACATAAATTAATTTTTTGGAAACCCCACCCCCCACCCCAATTCAAAAATTTTTTTCAGTTTTTGGTTTATTTATTTTTTTGTTCGAAAATTATTTTCTAGAAATCAGATTGGGGAAAAAAAGAGCTGATGATTTCTAGAACATTTTTTGCTGGTAAAAATAATCTCATAAAGTGTGATATTTTTACGAGATATATTACTGATACAGGTGCATTTTCAAATTCATAACGATTCAAAACTTTATACATTTTCAATTAATTTAAACAAACAATATCCAAAAATTTTCTAAAACAATATGTCACCGCATTTTCTTTGTTACTATTACTACTCGTCCTAAAAACGATCATTGTAACGTCACTTAAGAATGAGAAGTCACCTATGAACTTCACAGTGACCGCTTTGCAGTCACGTCACGTCATTTGCCAGTCACAGTTTGAGTATTTCGTGGCCATTGTGACATTCTGTGACGCCACAGTGACTGTTTTGTGACCATCTGTGTTATTAGGATTGCACGTAGGGTTAGAAGGTAGGGAAGAGTTGATGACACTATTATGTTATACATTGGTATTATAATGAATTTTCGCGTAATTTGTTACAGCTGATATATTGTCGAAACCTTTCCACTGTTACAGTAGATTTATACAGAAAAGACCTGAATCTAAATTTCCAGACGCAAGGTCGACTATTGGTGATGTTCTTGAACATTGCCAAACAAAACTGCAGTGCGGACCTCCGCTAAGTCATTTTAGGAAGGGGTCTTTTACAGAAATGATAATTAAGGTTGTTACGTTACGAAGGCCGGGGGAATCAGGCCTTGCGACGTAGAGGGTTTTGTTTTGATTTTTTGGAATACGGCCTATTATCTGCTTGAGGGATCTAGGCCGAGGGTTTGCCAGCCATGGGGCTCTTTCTAAAGGGCCCTAACCCGTATTTACGCGAAGTTTAGGAAAAAACCACTGAAAACTCCGAACGGTTAGGTCGACGGACGCGACTTGTGTTTGAACCAGGCGCTTTCGGTCTCCTAGTTGAGAACACTACGCCCTCGGCAACTGGTCTGGCTGTGACATAGGGGGAGAAAGGAGTCAAAATGTTGCATCATTTATGAAAGCCCCCCAAAATATTCAAAAAGAACAGCGAAAGGTAAAGATGCAGGTAAATAAAATAAGACTGGAGAAAGAGGAGGGTGGTGAAGAGGATTTCCAGAGCTTGCGGAATTCTGTGGCTATCGCAAGTAGGTGAAAACCAAACACGATCGCAAAGATTGCAAAATGCAGTATGAAAGAAATTTCCCCTGTCATGGTGTTTACGGAATATTTTTGGATTCCGATTGCCTGGAAATACTCCTCTAAAACATTGTTTCCCAACCACTAGTCAGCGGAAGGCTTTACTACGGATCAACGAATATCAAATTTATTAATAAATAAGCAGCAGCAAATGTCGTTTTAACTAAAAATTATATTTGCATAAGATTGGATTTGATAAACAAATAGCATGCCTTACGTATAATACTTTTTTTTATTTTTGACTGTGTCCGCGAAATATTTTTCCTATTTTTGCCTGTCCGCAATTGCAAAAAGTTTGGGAAACACGGATCTAGAACACAATGTGAAACATACAATTACGTAAATCATGCTTTTTGCTTCCCTCCCTGATTTCTTTTTTCTTTTGTTACTATAAACCCGCGGCCTAGTAACGACACCGAATTATGCATAGTCAACTCGCGATAACTTGAAGCCCAAGCGACCAGCTAGATACTTCGAGTTATCAGAAGTTTGTGGTATCAGTTTATCCTCTTTTCATGCAAAAATTACGAATTTATAATTTAAATTTTGGTTAATTGACATTGTATTGATACTATAGTTTAAAAAGTTCAATTGTGAGTAATTGAAGTGGTAAAAATAGGAAAAATATACTCGGAAATTTTCTTCCCCTTTCTCGAACCTGAATTAGTCGCCAGTTTAGAGAAGTTTTTTTTTTTTTTTTTTTTTTTTTTCCCTGCATGAAACAAGCTGAATGATAAAGAATGCGCAATTTAAAGAGAGAGAGAAAGAAAAAATATTAGTTTTATTTACCGTGTTGGTCCGAATATAATGCTATTTTTTTTTTTTTTTTTGACTGATCATTTCCCGTTAAACACCTGACTCGCGCTAAAATGGAGGTCTAAATATAGGATTTTTCTAATTACACTGATGAAAAATTTCGGAGTCGCGTTAAATTCGGACAAATACGGCATTAGTTTTCTTATTCTGTGGATTTCTAAGCATTAAATGAAATTAAAACTTCGACTGACAGAGGGAGACTTTGAGATATAGACATGATTTTGTTTAAAAAAAAAATTAAATTGCTTGGATAAACTTCGAGATAACGAATATTCGATTTATGAGACTTCGACTTTTCGCGTTCATTGCTTGCAATAATAATTGTCCACAATTCCTTATTAATTCACCATTTAATAAGAGTGTATTGTAAAATATGTGAAGGGACACTCTGAATTTTTTTGGTGATGGAGGTTTATTCCTTTAGAAACTATTCAAAAGTTGCCTGCTTTCTTAAATGAACCATCTTTAAGTTAGTGGTCAGCTATGGCGGCATTCGAAAATCGCTCTTCTTGGGATTTACTTGGCGAGACATAGCAACCGTTGCTCCTGCATCGATTTCTCCGGCTCACCGAAAATCAGCAACATGCTATTAAGAAAGACCTTGAAAAACCTAACCTATTCTATACTAATAAATCTGTGCGCGTCTGTCTGTGTGTGTGTGTGTGTAGCATCATCTCCTCCTAAACGGCTGGGAGTTGAGTTTCGACCGAGGTATCCACGAATTCGGAAAAATTCGAGAAATAACCTCCGCTAATTTAAATTTCGAAATTCGAATTAGTTTAGGAGATATTGATAAAAAACCCCATCAAAAACGCTAATTTTTGCTCTCCGCAATTCCGTGATTGTAACCCCTGTAGTCAAAAAAGTGAGAAATAAGCATCGAGGTTGCCATGTTTGGCTATTTTATTAAATTATTTAGACTCCTGCAGTAAAAATAAAAGAATAATGATTCTTTTCTGTTTAGATTATTTACAAAGTTATTTTTTAATTAAAATATTGCGTTCATGTTAAATCAGAGCAGGAATTCAATGTTTTTTATGTGTAAAAGAATAAGGGATTGAGAGATTTCCGAGACTAATATGTATATTTTTTAGTTTGGCGAAATAAAAATGGCTCATTTGGCGATTTTGAGAAAGTAGTAGGTTCTACCGATTTGCACAGTTTTGGGCTTGGCGCAAATTACTGAGAGCGTAACGAAATAGTATTTTTAAAAACAAGTATAAGTTTTACGGCGCTATACTTCGATGTTTCATATAGAAATAATGCAGTTATTAAAGCGATTTTAAACGATCCATAGAATTTTCACCAAATTAAGTAAACTGATTTAAGTTAGAGGAATTCCGCCAAATTTCAGAAAATTGAAATTCTCACATTTTGTAAATGGTAGTTAACGGTGATTAAAACCCGTTATAGTTAATAATAATTTAAATAACTGCTACTTATCAATAATAAGCCTGCATTAAATTTTTCCGATCGAACCATATAAATGATAGATAATTATTTCCCATTTTGATTGCTGTTAAATCAATGCTTCGAATGATTCCCTGAAAACAAAAAAATTTCGCAAAATGGTGTATGTTGGCATTTTGGCGATCGAAGTACTGTGTAATAAATAATTGATTCTTAGTTGTTAAAGCAGCGCTACGGAAGTTTCTTTTACTAGAAGCTGTTAGAAAGGCGTAATTAATACTATCTAATATATTTTTTGTTTTACGAATTGAAATGTTTGTTGATTCCTACTTTAGTACATTTCTTAGCAAAGTTGGCGAAAAATATTCAAATGTAGTGCAACTCTGTACATATTATTAATTCCATTCCACAGCTCAGATGAGCCGATGTCACTAGCGTATGCATAGATATATATTTTTTTTTAATTCCGCCAAACAGAGTATTGCGTATTGCCTTTAGTGTCAAGTTTAATTTGTGGTTTGAGCTATTTGCCATCGACTGGCGGTGTTAATTTCGCCAATATGGCAGTTCTAGCAAAATAAACATGAATAACTCATTTCATGTTCTATTTTTAACATTGCTATAGTTTCCGTAGCAACGGAATCCATTGTTGCCACTTAAGTTGTTAAATTTTACAATTATGTGAAACCACTCATTTCTACAACTTTTAAGAATCGAAAAAGTGAAAACGCATCAATTGTGAAACAAATAGAACTGTAACAGACTTGCACCTTAAAAATAATCGAAGTTTTTATGCAATTCTACATACCTTTAATTTTATTTCCTTCGAGTGTCGATGTCATTTTTGCTGTTTTGCTGGCAGATTATCCGGAGCAGCACATACCCTCTAATGTATTTACTCCTCCGGAAGCAAGAGCGTCCGGCGCGTATTTGTGCAACCCCATTGTGTTAATCAGAAGTTTCTGGTGTCACAATTTTTTAGACCATTTTTTTTTACCGCGGAGATTCCGATCCTGAAGTATATTGATTAAGCAGGAGTAGCCAGAAATTTTTCATGGGAATGTTACGACTACCGCAACTCACACATATATACACGTGTGTGCGATAAGGGAGTGAAGAATATACATTTTGTATGGCAAAAAACTCCGATTGGGGGGTTGTGACCCCCTATCCCCTCCTTGGCTACGCCACTGTACGCAAGCATAAGTTGTCACGTCATGAAAAACCGTCATAGATGGCAAACTCCGAAGTTGTTCTGAGGGTTATACAAAATTAAAAATTTTACTTTTAGTAAATTTTACTTTTGATACAGTTCGAATATTTGGTTTTAATAAATTTCGGCCACCAAGGTAAGATGAAATATTACTAAATACGGCAACCCAGAATTTTCTTAACTATTGAATTTGACACTATGCGACTACAGTAAATTCTCTATAACACGGTAGATACGTTCCGTGTTATAAGAATCCGTGTTGTACGGGTTCTGTGTATACTCCACCTGGAGTGCGGACTGCGCGGTATAATCGCGGCAAAACTTATTTGCGCTCCGTAAAAATGCAATGATGTTTGGTGCAGCCATTCAAAAGGAATGTTAATTACAGGAGCTAAGGCGTCATAATATCAGAACATAGTCTCATTTTACCGTGCTGTACGAGTCTCTTTTAACGTGTTACACGAAAAACAATCGTAATGTTTTCGTCGTGTTCTAAGAATTCGTGTTGTAGACCCATGTTATAAAGGGGTCAACTGTAATCTGTAGCAAATGAAAAATGAAATCAGTTATTTATTTAGGGCGAATTGACAGTGAGATAAACGTCAGTTTTATGTAACAAGTGTGATACTGCATTAAGAGTTCAATAAGGGTAATAAGCTTTTTCTCAGAAGTTACATCAAGAACGTTTTCATTTACAAAAGCGACATGATTTTCACCGGAGCAGGGTACATTTTGGCTTTTAAACGTAAATGATGCATTCATTGTTTCATGTAGGTTTTTTAATTTAGGTAAAATTTAATAAAGTCGTGTGTAACATAACTGCGCTAATGCATTGTCCACGCTTTGAAAAATGCAACATAAAATTGTTGTCAACATCATGTAATGTTATTTATGTGGTATATACTATATATTAATGCTATAAATTAAACCTCACAAAGAGAATTATATGATGTAGAAATCAGGCATTTTTCGACAGAGAAAAGTTTTGTCTGCATACCATAAAGTTCTTTCTTTTTTGATCACCAGTCACATTGACGTAGTTTTTGTGTCCTGTTGCAATAGTCTAAAATTTGCACTCATGACGTCAACTTTTAGTCTTCACGTTTTGAGATTCCGCATTATTAGGTTTAATTCGAATTATATATGTGTAAGGAAAATATGCGTTTCCCACCGTGCGGAGAACGGGTACGCAGCTACACTGCAAAAAATATTCCTGTAAATCAACAGAAAAAGTCTGGCAGCAAAAAGTTGCCAGAAATATTCTGTAGGCAGAAATTTTCTGTTGCCAGGAGCTGTATGTTATATGACAGAAAAATTCTGTTCCCTACAGAAATTTTCCGTATACATATAAAAGTCGTTTCCAAGCAGCGTTTTACAGTTGATTTCTGTATACAGAAACTATCTGTAAGGGTTACAGAATCATTCTGTTGAATAACATTTATTACTGTCGACAGAAAATTTCTGTATACAGAAATTTTCTGGCAACTTTTTGCTGCCAGTAATTCTTCTGTATACAGAAAATTCCTGTATACAGAAATTTTCTGGCAACTTTTTGCTGCCAGTAATTCTTCTGTATACAGAAACTTTCTGTACACAGAAAGATGTTACATTCTGGCAACATTTTGCTGCAGTTTTTCTGTTAATTTACAGAAATAGTATTTTTAGTTATTTCATATATTACTATCATATTTCTCCAAATATTTAAATTTTTTTATACAGATACTTAAAAAAAATTAATTAATTTACAAAAATATAATAGTAATACATAAAATAAATATAATACCAGTAAGTAGTCTGGTATTATTTATTTTATTATTACTATTATATTTTTGTAAATGTATTAAAATTTTTAAATATATGTATAAAAACATTTAAACATTTGGAGAAATATAATAGTAATATAAGAAATAACTAAAAATACTATTTCTGTAAATTAAGAGAAAAACTGGCAGAAAAATGTTCCCAGAATGTAAAATCTTTCTGTAAAAGTAACGTTACCAGCATAACTGTTGGTGGCCTTATGATGACATGTAAAAGTGCTTAGTTCATTTACTTAACTTTTTGTGTATATTAAACTACTGATAAACAAAATTAGAAATATTTCTGACAAGAATAAAAATTGATTTTTGTTTTTTTAATCAATGAATCTGAACTTTTTGTGTTCAAAATCTGTACCTAGAGATATAAGTATACTCATACTTTAAAATAATCTTAATAGACACAAATAACTCTTCAGTTCAACAGTAAATTAAAATATTAAAGGTCTGAATTAAACATTCTGTGTGAGTAATAATTGAGAGCTATTTCAAGAACACGAGTACTTACCGGAGCCGCAACTACTGTATACGACACCTGGGGCAAACCTTAATTAGGGTTCCCCTCCCAAGGAGCGATAATTGATCTTGGCACCCCCTTTAGCACAGCACCCGCATCATGTGCCCCACTTACTTCAAGAGAAATAAGCATTCTTTTCCCATGAAAAGATAGGAGGATGAGTGTATTTGTAATGAAAATTTTTACATATCATTTATAAACATGCCATTAGAGCTCTAAAGCAAAAAATTATCTATAGCAGAGCTTGACAACCTGCAGTCTGTCTCCTTAGATAAAAAGGAGAAAGAAAATGAGGGAATTTTACACTTTTCCTATCATTTTAGAAATACACAAAGTATTCGATTTCCAGTATAATGAAACATTGTTGAACTCAGCAGCAGATCAAGAGAAAAATATGGGGGGAGAAAACAAATGCTGAAAATTTCACTTTTTATTTTCCTTTAGTTCACGCTTATTTTATTTATTTACTTTTTTTTTTCTTTGGTTAGAATCTGGCAACTAAATAATTGTTTTATAAATAGTTGGCACTAAATTGCGGGATAAAAATTTAAGCATAGGTATCATAATAGTGAAAAACAAATAAGAAATTATCCAACATCAGAGAGCATTTTCTCTGCTCTGCTAGGGTTCATTTTTAAACTACACATTTTAGAAAGCGACACAAAAGCGGTCTTCTTTCAAAAATAATAATTCTTATTTATATTGTCAAACTTGAATAATTCAAAGTTGAAATTTTGAATTGATCATGCTCGAGTTATCCAAGTTTTGCTGTATTAATGAAAACTACACTCAATACTTTTAATCTTGTTCTCTTAAATTAAAAATAACTCATTTCAGATTCTATTTTAAACACTACAGTTACAAGAATGCATTGTTGCCATAAGTAGTTAAATTGAACCATTAAATGAAAGTCACTTCTAGAAAAACTCTTGAAAATAAATGAAAATGCATAAATATAAAACAAATAGAGCATTAAATGGTGCATTAAAAAATCCGATTTTGAATGCTATTGTAGCTATTTTGCATTTCCCCCCCCCCAAATGTGTAGCAACAGAGTTTTCAAAATTATCTGGAACCACACATACACTTTACTACTAGCATAGGTAGTGACGCCTGGTATTCTCGGAAAAATCCAAACCATTTAGACTTAAAAGTTACAAAATTAGTTAACTAAAATTATTAGCTACACTGCAAAAAAAAAAAAAAAAAAAGAATCGGAAGTGTTACCTTAAAATATGGGGCAGCTCTTGTATTTTAAAATTGCAGGAACGTTTCTGCACTAGGCGGGTACAGTATTTATAAATGTTTCTGCATATTTAAATATTTTCCATTTTTTTTTTTTTTTTTTTGCAAAGGTTTCCAGATAAAAGGTGAATAGATGTGTAACATTTCAGTATATTTCGGGGAAAATATTCAGTAACCCCTCTTTTTATTTCATAAAGGTTTGCGAATTAATATGCAATATTCCTATTAATAAATTGAATTTTATTAATTTTAATGATTTTTAAAATAAGTGTTTAACTTATGACTGCTTTTTTTGCAAAAGAAAATCTTAAAATATGAAAAAGTAATTTTTACTATCATAAAGTCATTAAAAAAAAAAAAAAAAAAAAAAAAAAAAAAAATCTTAATAAATTACAAATCTGATCTTGGTTCCCTGAAATTTGTCATACTAAAATTGTACATTGGATTTCTTTTCCCTCTCTATGAATCTCAAACAAAATAAAAGGTTCTTTATAGAACCTTTTATTTGTTCGAGACAGTTTTCAGAGAGGGTGAAAAAATATTATTAGCTTACTTTCAGCAGTTCATTTTATACTTAAGAAAAAAACTGGAATAACTCCACTGACTTTGCGAACTCTTGATCCTTACCAAGCATTTAAATAAATTTAATCAGCTCAATCAAATGTAGTATTCAGACACTAGTGTACTTCAAATAATTTGAGTGTATAGGCTGCAATGTATAAGAATAATTTTTTGTAGCCCTATAAAAATAAAAATAAAAACTGCAAGCTCTCCGCATACTAAAATCTATACAGTGTGCAAGACAGTGACCAATAATATGCGTACCTAATTGAGCACTCTTTAGATGCTACTACACTTTCAAGAATTTGTGCCATAATGTATAAGAATATTTCGTAGCACTGTACAAAACATCTGTGCTCTACCCACATCAAAATCTATACAGGTTAGGTTGTGTGACTGTGACCTATGAACTTTTATTAAAATGCACCATTTAGGCACTAGCGCACTATAAATGATTTGCATCTGTAGGCCGTTATGTATGAGAATTTTTTTTTTTTTTTCAACCCCGTGAACAGTGATCGCAACAACACCTCTAGATGTGAATATTTCACACCTTAGAAATTTCGGAATGTGTGTTTTTACGCATTGTTTTTCCATATAAAAGTAGGTGTATTTTGATAAATAATTATGATTTGCTGATTTTAAATTTAAAAAATCAATTTTTGTACTAGTTTTTGTTGAACTGACATTTATGTACCTAGATATAAAATCAGTTATTATTTATGTGTCAAATGCTATTTAATTATGTATTTGAAAATTTAGCTTGTTCGTTGTTTTAATTACTTGTTTGGAACAGAAAATACTTCTAAAAAGGTTAAGGAGTATTTTTACTCATCTGAAAAAATCCATGAACAAATTATCAGCTCTATGCACATCAAAATCTATGCAGGTCATGTGATCGAAACCTATAATATACATAACCAATTAGCACTCAATTGAATGCATCATTCAGACACCAGCACACTTCAGACACTAACACACTTAGGCCTATAGATAGAAATGAAGAATTTCTATCCATAGGCCATAAATTTTTTTTGTAGCGCTGTAAAAAATTTTAAGTCATAAATACACCAAAATCAATAACGTTTGCATGGCGATGGTCTATAATATGCATACCAAATTTGAGCTCAATCGAATGCACCATTTAGGAGCTATCGTGTTCACTCATACACACACAGATGCATGCTCAAAAAGATGAAAAAAAATTTTCTTAGTAAAAGTTTTCAACAAATTATATATGCCATAAAGTATTTTATTTTAGAAAAGTAGTATATACATTACAAATTATCTTTTCTAAACATTCATAAGTAAGGCAATACAGATACACAGGACTTCTCTCTGCAAGTAAATTGATACATTTCCTGAAAAAAAGAAAAAGTAAAATCAGATACATTTAAAAATATATTTGATAAATTTGCTGGACGATTCCACCGTTATGTGTGCGACATCTGTAAACTGCTTTTCTTTAACTCCTTTTTCATAACTCAGCATTGAAAAATCAAGTATCAATATTATCTTGCTTTACATCCTTTTATAAAATGAACATATACACAATAAATATAATTATCTGCAACATTTTATATTTAATTATTAATTTTATAAAATTTGTAACATGTGTGAAAACTTATGGGTAACACACAGACATTGGAACTGTCCTGCTCAGCAAACTCCTAAATAAAAAATAAAAATTTCATTTTTATACTCTATGACACTATAGGTTCCTGACCGTATGATTATGTCTTTGGTTATAGTGAGCCTCTGGGGAGCAGCAAATTTTGTTCACTAATTTGATTTGATTTGAAATCACCCCTGCAGGGAGGGCGAGATTTTAGAGATTTAAGGCGAAGAGCCGTTATCTCACTTGTTCTATAGTTCGTTCACTATATCCAAAGTTCTGATGTCCAATAACAATAAAACAATACTTAACTAGAAAATAGAATTTTATACAAGTACTGAATGTTTATTAAGTAAATCAAACATAATGGATTGCATTTACAAGTCTAGAACTAGTTAAGTAAAATAAACACAATTAATCGCATTTATGGAAATAATGTGTATTCTATTAAGTTGGAAAAAGGAGCTGTCGCTTTTAACATATATTCATTGAGGATGGAAAATGAAATCGTCTTAAGTCAAGACGAAATTTCAACTTTTAGTTCACTTTTGTTAATGAATGCTTTTAAAGGATAGGATGGATTGCAGCATTGAAAAAGTTATGACCCCTCCCCCCTTGTTTAATATAATCAACTTAGTCTAGACACTGGCAATTCACCTGTACAGTGGTCACCACTTACTTAGGTTAGTGGTTTATCCTGTGAGCCGCTTATTCTGGTCAAAATTGTTATGAACAGAACAAAATGGCCAAACAGCACTGTCCACCGTTTACCTCGGTAGTGAGTGCTGCTTTATCCAGTTAAGTAATCTGGAGATTAGGTAAAATTTCGACGCAATTAGCTTTTAGGGTCAGCCAGTCAAAGATGACTCATATTTGTGTGAAGGTGTTACAATAATTCAATCAAAACAATTGTTAATACACTTAATAGAATTTAAATAAAAATAATGATCAATCTGACACCCTGAATGAATCAGGCACCCGATGATGATGACAATGGTGTGCACCTGAACCACATGAGTAGATTCGCTGAACACTACAGACATTTTATGTAGAGCATTTGAGGAGAACAACATAAATGGTTACCTCTTTTCACCACTAAGTTAAATTCAGTTTGCGCTAAAATACAATATACCCTTAAAACAGCCTTTAATCTCAGATTTCCAACCCAAGAAGTTGTAATAGTTATTTTTTTTTCTTTATTCTTAAATAAATATGTTCATATGTCAAACTATTGAATAATATAGTTTATATATTTTGATTTAATTCACAAATTTTTTTATCTTAAATATTTCATACTTTGTGTCTCTTACTTTTACTTTGGTCTCGCCGTTTATTTCAGATATTCCAGCCAGTTATATCCGTTTCGATGTAACTGGAATAAGTGAGGACCACTGTATTTCGGAACAGGAGCTTGATAATCTTTCTCTCTACTTGAACACTAAAGAGACACTCTTCGTGGGAATAGAACAACATTACCCCTACTGTCCAAAAATTTTTAAGTTCACTATAACGGAAGTCGTGGTTCATTAAAACTGAAAAATGTTATGTGCATTTCTAATGTATGTGAGTCAGGACTAAGGAAATGTGTTCACTATAGCTGAAAGTTCTCTATATCCGGAGTTGACTGTACATATAAATTAAAAAAGCCACAGCATTCTCTGTGTATAAGTTCTAGGGACTTACGGAGTCTTTCGCTGACATTTTTCCTTTTTAGATAATGTAACAAAATAATGAAAGCATTTACAAGTCTAACATAGGCATAAAGAGGGGTTCACAAGTATGATTAAGGATTTAAAGAAGGCGGTTCTGGAACCCAGCGATTCAGAAGAAAAAAAAAAAAGTTTACAATACATATGGTATAGCACTTCAGCATGATCTCTGCATACGAAATTACCAAAGCTTAATATGAGGTATGATCCAAAAGTTTGGGGACAACGTGTAAAATTCTTTACCCTGAATAGTTCACATCACCGAAGTACTACATCCACCTTCAAAGTAGTCACCTTGGGCAACGATACACTTCTGCCAACGTTCGTATAATTTCTGGAAGCCATTTTCCCCAACCTCCCATAAGGTTTTTTGCAAAGCTGCTTTCATCTCTTCAGATGACACAAAGGCGTTTCATCTCTTCTGATGAAACAAAACGGCATCCCTGCATTATTATTTTTTTTTTTTATTAATGGGAACAGGTAAAAATCACATAGGGCTAGTCGGATGAATTGGGGAATGGGAATAACCTGGGTACTTATAGACTTTGTCAATTAAATCACCCAATATTGTCATTAGTTATTCTTTTTGTTCAGTAATCAACAATCGAGGGACAATGTGCTGGGACACTTGGTGTATGTTGAGATCTTCCATTGGAATGCACTGGCAACTTGTATATAAGTGTCTAGACTCTGCGATTTCTACAAGTGTTTGACGACGATCTTTTCAAACACATTCAAGACACCAATGAAACATTTTCTGTATTCCATGAGGTCGAAAGTCGGCCAACATTGTCCAACGATTCTCTGCCCTCTTTAAAATGCAGATGCCATTCATAAACCTTGGATCTCATTATGGTAGATTCATCATACACATTTCTTAGCATTTCCAAAGTCTCTATTGGCGCCTTACCTAACTGTTGACAGAATTTAATGATACAGCACTGCTCAAGAAAAGCCAATTTTCTTATGTCACCAAGCTAAGACAACTGACTTCGGAAGGTAACAGCTGTGAGTGCTGTTCGTCTGCATGACATGGGATAAATCAACTCAGTCAGGTAGGGGTAGGTTGGGAGAATCCTTTCCAAGCAATTTAACTTTAGGTACTTGCTTTCGCCACATCATCAGGAATAACCACAATCCCGGAATTTTTGGATCATACTATGTATAAGCTAATATAAAGCTTTCAGCATAAATGCACACATAATCAATACTCTCCTTAATTGTCATTTTAATTGTAAATAAAATATAACTTTTCAAATTTGTAATTAAATACTAAATTAAGATTAATTAAAATTCATTTTATATTATTCATAGGTAAAACACACAACAGTATATTATATGTAAAACTAAAAAATCTTGGTCATGAAAAATTACCTTTTACAAAGTTAAACACTAATAGCAGCATACTTATATTTTGCAATATTAATAATTTAATAAATATGCTATGATAAATGTAATTAATCTGGTAACTATGCTTAATCGCATCATGCTTTGAGTTTTACAAAACATATTTAGCAGTTTTTCGAAATTATGTTTCTAATTGAGGATCAGAAAAAAATCCTCCTATCCCCACCCCACCCCACCCGATAAAGAAAAGTAGAAAACCATGTCAAGTAGTGTTACCCAGTAGAAAAGTCTGCATTTCTGTAATATTATTAAATAGATTATTTTTCACTCATCTTAAAATTCAATGACTTAGGATATTTTATAATATGAAATTAACATATTAAAGTATAACTAAGCAATATTATTTGTAAATACATTTAAAAATCTGTTAAAAATACCTTTTTTCTCTTCGTTCTGAAATTATTTAGCTGAATATGGCCAAATATCTGTTCAGTATTCGGCCTACCAAATTCACCAGTGTAGAGATGTCCTGTGTCAATTACAGTTGACGTTGCATTACTAGAAAGAAGCTTTATCTGATTGAGCCATCAAATCGCAGGACACTTCCCCCTATGCATGTTAAAACACAGGTATAAAAAATCACTTGCAGACAGTAGGCCACAAAAAATTTAAAGGTATTGCACAAGAGCAAATCAAGCAGTGATATCATAAACGATCAGTTTTTTACACTTGGGGCTGTTATTTTGGTATTAATAACAATTTCTGGGATTATATTTGTTTCTTAAAAGAAAAGAATTTCCAGGTAATCACAAGAAAAAAATAATTATTAAGTGTCTAAAGCATTACAACAATCAAAATTATTTGTTTCTTCCTCCTACATACCTACCAACATTCCGTTATTGAAAATCTTACACAATAAAAATCAACTAAAGATTAAATGTTTATCCTTACAATACAGTTAATTATAAATATCAATTTTATTAAATAAAAATCAAAGCAAGTTATTTAGAAATCTTTTTTCATAGTATGAAAATCAGTTATGATTTTTATAAGCTGATTAATGGAAATACAAATTTATATCAACATCTGTAAAAGAAAGTCATAAATGATCAACATACCTAAATTTGTCATAAGACAGATTGCTATTATTTATGAGTGTGTTCAAATGTGAGAGGAAAATATATATGATACACCCCGCTAGCAAGTGGGGACATGCAACCAGTGTTATATATATCAGTCTCAAATAATATCCAATTTCAAATCTAAGGCTCGCCAAAGTGCCAACATACACCATTTTGCAAGATTTTTTTCAGGGAATCATTCGAAGCATCGACTTAACAGCAATCAAAATGAGATATATCTGTCACTTATATGGTTCGATCACCATAAAGTAAAGCAGGCATTCATTTGAAAAGTAGCAGCATTTTAAAAATTATAAACTATAACGAGTTTTATCATTAACTCTGATGTACTAAATGCAAAGATTTCAATTGTCTGAAATTTGGCGGAATTCCCCCAACTTAAATCAATTTACTGAATTTGGTGAGAATTCTGAAGATAGATCGCTTGAAATCCCTTAATAACTGCATTATTTCTGATCAGATAATTAAAATTTAACGCTGTATTCTACTAAAACCTATACACTTATTTTCAAAAATGCTATTTCCTTAAGCTCTCAGTACATTGCGCCAAGCCTAAAACTGTGCAAACCACTAGAACTTACTTTCTCAAAATCGGCATATCAGCCATTTTATCTTTTGCCAAACTAACAAATTTTACATAATAGCCTCGGAAATCTTCAATCCTTATTATTTTGCATACAAAACATGTCATTCCTGCTCTGATTTCTCATGCACATGATATTATAATTAAAAAAATAACTTTACAAAAATAAACTAACAAAAAAATCATTATTATTCTTTTATTTTTACTTATTTAAGAATTGAAAACATTTTATTCGACAAAATTGCAACACATGACAACCACGATGCTCATTTCACACATTTTTCACTATGGGAATGGGGGTTACAATTACGGAAAGCTTTCTATATGGAAATCATAAAAAAATCTCAAACTCTGGGAACGGGTGGACTTTCAAAGTTTTAAAGTGGACTATCATTTACTCTATATTATTTTGCACATCTGTGCAAAATTTCAGGCTGATTGGTCCGTTTTTGTGGATTTGTATATGGTCTAAACCCACATACACAGTTTCATTCTTATTATTACTTAGATTTCTGTGTATCAAAAGCATACATTTATAAAAAACATTAGTTAAATTTACACATTTTACAACATTTAAGCTATTAATAAATGGTGGTATCTATGACAAGTTAGAGAGAAAATGGAGTTTCTGCTGTATAAGCAAAAAATCAATCATATCTTTATCTCATACGGTTTTCAATTTAATAAATTTACAAGCATAATTTAGCTGAACATTAGTGACTGAGGTACCAAAGTTTAAAAAATTATGTTTTTAAAAATTTTGTTGAATAAAAACACTTCTTTCTAAAAATCTTACAATAATGCCAATTAGATTTATAATAATCTTACAATGTAATCAATTTCTTACATTAAACCTTACATGTTGGCAGCAATGCTTCTAGCATAAATAATGTTAATTCATTAAATCAAACACAGTTCCATATTAAATTCTGCATATAAAAAGTCAAAAATTATTTCAAGGGTGAAATGAGTTTTTAAAAAAACACGGTACTAACGTATTATCCTGCCAAACTATTTTTCCGTCAAATGAGTTGCCAATCGTATTCAAAACCATTGATAATTACATACCCGGCATTTCTCTTGGCGAAAAAAATTGCTCGTCTTGGCAGACCGCGGGGTAATACGTAAGTACCAAATACACTTTATCGATTGACAGGATTTTGTTCAACCCAAAAAATCGCAACTGAAAAACTTAAATGTTTTTTTTTTCAAAATTTCAAATTTAATTACATAGGTAATACATCTCTTGATATCAATACACCAATTGCAGGGTTCAATGCATACGATAATTGGGTTTGTATTGCAGCCTCATCACAAAATTGCAAACGATTAACATGGCCCTTTATAAAAATGCAATAAATTATAACAGCACTTCACTGTCACTTAACCTGTTTTATCAATTATTTTAACAAAATGTATTTTACTGGAAAAAAATTCCTGGATCAACCCCTGACTTGTAAAAGGTCTGTAGAACTTTTCATAGTGCACCTATGAAATTGGGGACAACTTTTGTTAGTAAAACAAGGTTATACTGATTGTCTGTACACAAAGTTAATGGTAAACAACTCCATTTACTAAACAGTATTAATACGAGTAAAACCGAGCAATATTAAGCATAAACAATGGGGGAATAATTCCGTAAGCGGAGGCAGGTTTAATTGGCAACATTATTTTTGTCTTCAACGTCTATATATAAGAAAATATAAAACCAAAACTACAATACACTTATCTAAGGACCTTCTTAAAACATTTCTAAACATATTTCAAATGCAATATAAAACAAATTGAACATAACCAAAACACTTAGCTGTACACTGCCCCCGCTTACGGAATTTATCCCAACAATGGAATATTTGTCTTAAATAAATGTACTAAGCTTATAATAAAAGCAAAACTCGTTAAAGCTTTTTATTGTTATTATTATTCAGTGATGAATGCTAGAAAACAGAAAATATAAGTAGGAAAATGTAAAATATTCCAACTTAAAGCTCTATTTTTCAGGTTTTTAAAGAAAAACTAAACTTGCCATGAGATTTCTCTGGCAATTTATGAGCTAATTTTTAATCCCGGTGGCGTATGAATCTCAAATCGTATCATTAAAATTGAAAATTAGTGTTTTTCTGTTTGTTTTTTACAGGTATATATAAAAAATATGACTAGAGTAGCAGGAATTGAATATAATCACAAATTATTTTCACTTTGCAATCGTAATTCCCCATACACCGATACGGAAAAAAACGTAAACAATGCATTTCACAAATAAACCACGACAGTGGTTTTGTTGAACAGTACCGTTCTTAAACTTCATAAGTCTAATATCTATTTAACTGTTTCTGTACAATACTTCAATAAAATGAGAGTAATGATTAGAAACCGAGAAAATTAAATTTATCCAGGCTTTACTAATTGTTTTATAAGAGAAATAGGTTACGTGTAAACATTAGGCTTAACGGCTTTAAAATACACGTCGTTATGTTTTAAAGCATGAGTTTTTTTGAAAAAGTAATATTTCTTAGCAGAAAGATTTCAGAAAATATAAGTAAAAATTAAAAAACATTACGTTTAAAATCACCTGCAATTCTTTACGGATCCTCAAGCGTTTCACATTAACGTCGTAAATGGTTGTTTGTGTTTGGTTCGCCCATTCGCCGCACCCGCACCGGACCGGCTGCCACAGATAAACGTCGTTAAAATACAAAGTTATTCCAAAAGTCGTTTTATAACATAAAATATAGCAAGTTTACGTGGAAAGCATGGTTAAATTCTGTTAACATTTTTTTTCTGTTGGAAAAATGACAGAATAGTTCTGTATTTTTAAGATTATTTTTTGCAGTGTAGTCATGTAATAAAAACTGTGATGTTTATGAGGAAGCTATGAAATCTCTTGGTTAACTGCAACTTTATAGCCCGTCTAAATTACTTAGAAAATATTATTACTTGATTTTCCATAAAACGATATTAAATATATTTTTCATTGTGTTGGATGAGACAAACTATAATTTAAATAAGCTGCGAACAAAATATAGTTTTCTCATTAATGTCTTTGGAATATATTTAATTTAAAAATTATTCCTTTTTATCGTTCTGATATTGTTGGTATTTTCACAAATATTTATTTAAATCTTTGAAAATGCATTTCTAGAATCTTTGCACTTGGATAGCAATGCAAAATTTCAATCCAAGAAGCATATTTTGTTCAATATAGCTACAAATAAAATCTTATAAATAAAAATGAAATTCTGTTTGTTTGTGGATTTGATTCGTATACAAATCCACAAAAATGGACCTATCGGCCTGAAATTTAGCACAGATATGTAAAATAATATAGAATAAATCGTAGTCCACTTTAAAACTTTGGAAGTCCACCCGTTCCCGGAATTTAAGAGATTTTTTATGCTCTCCACGCAAAAAGCTTTCCGTAATTGTAACCCCTGTAGTGAAAAAAGTGTGAAATAAGGATCGTGGTTGCCATGTGTGGCGATTTTGCCGAATAAAATGTTTTAAATTCTCAAAGTAAAAATAAAAGAATAATAATGATTTTTTTTTGTTAGTTCATATTCGTAAGGTTATTTTTTTTTAAATTATAATATCGTGTGCATGGGAAATCAGAGCAGGAATGAAATGTTTTATACACAAAACAATAAGAATTGAAGATTTTCGAGGCTAATGTGTAAAATTTTTTAGTTTGGTGAAAAAATAAAGTGGCTGAAATATCGATTTTGAGTAAGTGATTTCTAGCGGTTTGCACAGTTTTCGGCTTGGCGCAATTTACTGAGAGCTTAAGGAAATAGATTTTTGAAAACAAGTGCAAAGGTTTTATTAGAATACAGCGTTAAATTTTAATGATCCGTGAAGAAATAATGCAGTTATTAAGGGATTTCAAGCGATCTAACTTCAGAATTCTCGCCAATTGAGTACATTGATTTAAGTTTCGGGAATTCCGCCAAATTTCAGAAAATTGAAATCTTCTCATTTAGTACATCGGAGTAACGATGAATAAAACACATTATATCTATATGCTAATTCAATGCTCCGAATAATTCCCTTAAAAAACTCTTGCAAAATGGCGTATGTTGGCACTTTGGTGAGGCTTAGATTTGAAACTGGATTTTATTCGAGACTGAGATATATAATAACACTGGTTATAGATAAAAATGAATGTTGGTATGTGTTTATAAGGTTGAAAATCTCCAGCACCGTTGAGCACCGTTGCACCATGAAATTTAGTTCACCTAAGTCTTTTATGATGGTGAAGGTTTTTATGCTATCCGTTTTCCTTAACTCTCCACTTGGTGCCGCAGCACAACGTCGAATTCTATTCCGTTTAGCCGTTTGCTAAGCGAATATCGTCCAACCGATTTCGATGAAATTTGGTACACGCGAATTTTAGAAAACGGAGAATTTTTTCACTATCCATTTTGCTGTAACTTGCCGCTAAATGGCGCTGCAACGCATCAACTTCTATACCGTTCGACCGATCGGCATAAAATTTTTTATACTTACACATTTGAGCTCGAAGAATATATTCTAACTGCGTTCCTTTTGATGTTACTCACCACTAGATGACACTGCAATGCATTATTATTTTAACTCGCCACTAGATGACGCTGCAGCAGGCCAAATTCTTGACCATTCAAACGGTCGCTATGAAAATCAGTATACATAGCTGAACAATGAGAATATTTTGGCGTTATCTATTTTGCTATAACTCGCCACTTGACGGCGCTGTAGCAAATCATTCCTTTAATTAACCACTAGATGGCCCTGCAGTGTATCACTTCTTGACTGTGCAAATGATCGTTATGAAAATTGGCATACATAGATATTTGAGCACGGTCGCTATGAAAATCAGTATACATAGCTATTTGAACAATGAGAATATTTTGGCGTTATCCATTTTGCTATAACTCGCCACTTGACGGCACTGTAGCAAATCATTACTTTAATTAACCACTAGATGGCCCTGCAGTGTATCACTTCTTGACTGTGCAAATGATCTCTATGAAAATAGGTATACATAGATATTTGAACACGGGGAAGAGTTTGGCGCTATCCATTTTCCTATAACTTGCCACTAGATGTCGCTTCAACACATGAACTTCAGGACTGTCCAGCCGATCGTCATGAAAATTCGTATACATCGATATCTGAATGCGAAGAATATTTTCGCCGTATCCGTTTTGCTAAAACTCGCCACTAGTTTGCTCTACGCCGCATGGCCTTCTGCACCGTACAAACGATTGCCTTGCAATTCGGTATGCATGATTATTGGACACAATATAACGCGATATCCATTTTGCTAGATCTGTTTATTACAATGAATAGTAATCACCACAAATCGTAATATCAAAAAGTGCATTCATTCCCGTGCGAAGAACGGGTACTTCAGCTAGTATCTGATATAAATTAAAGTTTATGTCAAAGTAAATTTTATTCCAACAAAAACATTTGTTTGATTTGTTTGAACGCCCCGAAATAGCAATAAACAATTTAACCTGAATGATTCAATTTTTGAATGAGTAGTTAAAGAAACATCTGTAAAGTGCTTCATATCTAGAACTATTTGTTAAGAAATAATTAAAAGATGGTTTATGTATAAACGATCCCGTAGATCGTAATGTAGAGAAATTCATTTAAGCACTCCTGTAAAAGAATGATTCATGCTGTATGTACCATTTTAAATGGAGTGCATGGTAGCGTATATCACAATATCATATACACTGCTCAAAACAATTAAAGGATGTTGTAAGTTTTATATAAAATAAAGATATAAGCGAATTTTTTTTTTTTTTTTTTTGGCCGAAAATGGAAGAAGAGAATCACAAATGCAAATTTTTTTGATTTTCAAACTGTGGAGTATGCTAATTTTGAGTTCGACGTCAAAAACGTCGCTTCAGCGGCAGCGAATGAAATTGGACTTTCAACTGAATAAAAGACAATGAAGACAGGATGATCGGCATTCACTGACTGCTTTGTTTCGATGAGTACGATGTCTCAGCGAAGTCATTTAACCGATTCAGAAGCTTGGAGAGTTGTCGGTAGGTTAGAAGGGAGCCAAACTCAAGCCGAAGTAACGCAAGCCATTGGAGTGTCACAGTGATTTTCAGGATCTGGAACCGGTTTTTGGCGACTGGAAGTGCAGGCCGAAGACCAGGGCAAGGTCGTAGACGGGCAACAACGCCCAATGAAGGTCGTTATTTAGTGTTAACGGCTCGGAGATACCGGAATATGAACGCTACTCTTCTCCAACAACACCTTCACTCGGCTACTGGCACCACGGTTTCAACTCAGACTGTCCGAAACTGGCTCCATGGTGTAGGTCTGTATGCTCGCCGACCGATAGTATGTGTTAAACTAACATCAAGTCATCGTCGCGACCGCACGGAATGGGCAACAGAGCATGTGAACTGGAGGAGAAATAAATGGAGCAGTGTTTTTTTTTTTTTTTTTTTTTTTACGAGTCCCGCTTTTCAGTTCATCCTGATAATAGGCGTATTTTCATCTGGAGGGACCGTGGCAGTAGGAATAATCCTGCGTTCGTGCACGAAAGTGTCAGCTTTGGCGGTGGGGGAGTGTTGGTGTATGGTGGCATCTCCATTGACGGGCGCACAGACCTCTGCATCATTCGAGATGGACCTCTGACTGGTCGCCGATATAGGGATGAGATCCTCAGACCTATTGTAGTCCCTTGCGCTGCAGCAATCGGAGATGACTTCATTTTAATGGACGATAACTGCAGGCCACATCGTGCTAACCTGGTGGAGGATTTCCTTTTCGAGGAAGGAATCGTACGAATGGAATGGACAGGGTGTTCTCCAGACATGAATCCAATAGAGCACGTTTGGGACGCTCTAGGAAGACGAGTTGCTGGCCGCCAACCACCCCCACAAACTCTCCAAGAACTGGAAAGAGCTCTTCTGGAAGAGTGGGACAGAATACCCAACTTGTGATTAATAGCCTCATTGACTCCATGCCTCAAAGGTGTTCAACGTTGCTGGCCGTCCGTGGAAACCATACCCAATACTGAAAATGATTTCCTTTGAAGAAAACACCTTTTCTTATTCTTTTTTCTCTTATGCACAAATTGTGTTTTTTTCCTTTTCTACACAAATGCGCAATAAAATGCATTTTTTTCTGCCAAACATGTGTAATTGATTCTCATATAACCTACTACGTCTGTCGACCATGTATCAATCAGCTAAAAAGTTTCCCAGCCACAAGATCCACCTAAAACCGCAATATACTTTAATTGTTTTGAGCAGTGTATAACAGGTATGGGTAACCTTTGAAAAGTTGCGGGCCAAATTTTAGGATGTTAGTGTAGTCGCGGGCCAAACTTCAGATGTGAGCAAAGTCGCGTGTCGTAGAATTCGGATTTAAATGGTATTTTGAATAGTTCATATGGGTTTTTTACGGGGTTTTCATATGTACCGCGGGCCGGATCAAAAGCCGTGGCGGCTTACCTCCGGTGCGCGGCAGGCCAGAGGTTGCTAGGGATGGACGCGAGACGACTTTTTTGCGACACGAGACAGAGATTTACAGCTTTTTTGCGAGACGAGACAAACATTTTTAACATTATGATATAGGGATTTTTGCGAGACGAGACAAGCTTTTCGGATGTTTTGCGAGACGCGAGACACCAATTTTTCGTCTCGCGTCCATCCCTAGAGGTTGCCCATATGTGACATATGTTTCACAGCAATCGGTGGGTATTTACAGCAATTAGAGTACATAGTTTTACATCATTTTCATAATTAGAGTACAGACGGACGAACAAACAGAAAAAGCGAAATCTAAAATACTTTTAATATAACCAAACTAATGATTATCTTTTAATTGTTTTGAGCAGTGTATAACAGGTATGGGTAACCTTTGAAAAGTTGCGGGCCAAATTTTAGGATGTTAGTGTAGTCGCGGGCCAAACTTACAGCAAAATATGGTATGCAATTATTGCAAAATATGGTATGCAATTTCAGATAGGCTTAATAATGTAAACCCATGTACCAAATTTCATTAGAATCTGTTTCTATGTAATGTCTTTTTCGTCTTAAATTTTACTTAGTCTAAGACTTATATCAACATGAATTTTTGTGCAGTAGAAAAATATAGGGGACTAATGAACACAACTCTTATTCCCGTGCAAAAAACTAGGATTTAGCTTGTGTTGTGTAAGCAACTCATTACGCAAATAACTTATGGATAGCTTTAGTTCACAGTGAGCTATACGAGATTGAATCGGACGCAATGGAGGTATGAAAACAAAGACGAGAAAAATCTATCAAATTCAGGAAATACTTTCGTTTAGGCATACTTAACAATTTAACCCTTTAACGCGCAGTGTTCCTGCTCTGGGAACACCAAACTCTGACGTTTTGATTGTTGCCAGTCACGAATAATAGATCTGATTTCTATAAAAATAGTTACGGGTGACATAGCTCCACGAGAATCCTTTACTTTTTAGCACGTCATTTCCCTTAAAAAAATTGTCACGATTATTTTTAACAGCACTGCCGTCTGATGAAAAATGGAAGAATGCGAGAACAGCTGGATACATTGCCCAATGCTGAAAAAAGGGCAGCTGTTGCTATCGCTCGACTTAACTACCAGCAAGATGGCGGACGATTGAAACGTTCATCGCGTGCCACAGATCTAGAGACCTTTTTTTGACGACAGCTGGCTGTGCCCGCGCACAGCTGTCGTCAAAAAAGGGTATCTAGATCTGTGGCACGCGATGAACGTTTCGATCGTCCGCCATCTTGCTGGTAGTTAAGTCGATCGATGACAACGGCTTCCCTTTTTTCAGCATTGGGAAAGGGTTGCGCCTCAAAGGGTTAACGTGCGCTGTTCTCGCTGTGAGGACAACTCTCTGATATATTGGCTGTTCTGATTCACGAAGAATAAATTTGATTTCAATAAAATACTCAAGGAGGACATCTGGATAGACTGCTTAGTGTTAAAAAAGTGCAGCCGTCGCCACCGCACGATTTAACTACCAGTAAGATGGCGGTCATGCGGTGCCGCACAGCCAGCTGTATCAAAAACGTTCTTTAACTCTGTGACATGCACTGGGCGATTCGATCGACTGTCATCTTGCTGGTAGTTAAATCGTGCGGTGGCAGCGGCTGCACTTTTTCGACATTGGGAAATGGTTGCGCTTCAAAGGGTTAAACAGCGTAACAAAAAAGATGTATCCTCTCTTCCGAAAAATTTGAATAAACCCTTTGACATTCAGCATTGCGCAGCTTTGAGATCATTTAAACATACTTCTACTATTCAAAATATATGCGATTATTCAAAGTACGAAAGCATAAAATATGCTCGGAATCCCAAATATGGGCTGTGAGCTGAGCCTAGGATACCCGACATGCGGCGCGTTCTCTGATTTTCTCTTTTACAACACGAAGTACAGTAATATAAAAATAGTCTCGCGTTATACGCGGGATGAATATTTATAAGTGTGTATCACATTTTACATCATTTTCATAATTAGCCTTCGCAGGCCGACATGCATTTTTAAAGCGTTGCGAAATGACATTTACAGATGATAATGCTTAGTTGGGGGCCCAGAAGAAGTATGCACACACACCCCGCTGAAATATAGATGCAATCCTGCAAATCGCGTAACGCTCACATATGCTTGAAGTGCTTATTTTGAATATTAAAATGAATTCTCTGATGCGTGGAAAAGTTTTGCCCATTATACATGCGATGTAGTAATGCGGGATCGGTAATTATGAAAATTTTAAAGTCGTTCCTTTCCCTCCCTCGCTCTGTTCTGCAACTTATATGTGCCTATTTGCATAAAGCATGCTGAAAGTCTTAAAATAGCTTTCAGCACAGATATTAAAAGGGTCATTTGTAACTAATTTCAAAGTCTGTTAAGCATACGGCATGAGAGTGAATATATATTTAGATGAAAATAGAGCAATTATCAACTAAAAGGAATAATCATGAAAAGTTTTATACAGTTTAATAAATTTTATTTATCTCTTTAAAAAAATTCTTAAAATCTATATGCAGTTATTTTATAAAGCAGTGGTTCCGAACCTTTTCACATTGCGCCCCCCCCCCCTCCAACAAAGGATAACTTACGATGGCACCCCACCCCCTCCCATTCATCCGCATTGTAAAACAAATGAAGTTATGATTACTTTCACTCAAAGAAGTGCACTGTAAGTACTATTTTACCTTTTTCATGTAAATAAATCTTGTTTGCTGCTTTAATTATATCTTGCAGCTGCTTTAACCATGATTGCATTTCTATATTATGTGCCGTGAAGTCGTTTTGAGACTATAGTGAAATTATATTCTATTTATTAAAAAAATATTTTTTGTATAAAGATATATGTAAAGTATTTGTCTTGATTTAAAATTTATTTTCTCGGGCTAATAACCATACGTTATTGCTCCGATTTTTAAAAAAAATGAAGAAAACTAATAATTCAAACATATTTTTAATCGTGAACTATTTATAACATTTTAATCGTGCACTATATATGTACATGTATGTACACTTTTTAAAAAACTCTGGTATTTTAGCACCAACATGGACCATCTCCACCCCCCCCCAAAAAAATAGTGTCTAATAATTCAATCTATTCTTCGTGACTGGCAACAGCCAAAACGTCAGAGTTTAGTCGTGTTCCCAGAGCGGGAACAGTGTGCGTTAAAGGGTTAACGAGTAAACCCCGGATATAGCTAGCGATACTTTTGTGATTCACACTATTTCTATTGATCTCTGTTTCAACTAATTTTTTCTTGGGAAAATTCTTCTAACTTCACGGGTGAATGAAACCGACGAAAATGAAAAATTTCAACCATACCCGCTCCCAGGGCCGGTTTTAAGCAAAAATGTTGGGGGGTGGGGTATAAAATCAAGATTTGCCGACACTATATACTAATATGCCTTTAAAAATATATACCAATTTTATCTGTCATTTTTACTTTAACGAATAAGTATAAAATATGCTGTGGTATTCAGTTTCACTACGACGGAGCAAAGTGAAACTGTAAACAATCACTATTCAAACATCTCAAAATTCTTCAATCAATCCCGCTAACAAATTACTTACACCGCTACACATATTTTTTATTGATGAAATTAGTATTTGGCTTTAATATAAAAACTATTTTCTGTTTTTTATTCAAACAACACAAGTAACTTTAATCTTGGTTAAATGACGCTATTTAGGCTTGATCAATTTAGAACATTTTTTCTAGAACACAAATTAGGACATTTTTTCTAGAATGTACTTGAATTAATGTACATTCCAGAAAAATTTATTTTCTGATGCAAGCATCAAGACTAAAAAGCGTCATTTAACTAAGATTGAAGTAACTTGTATTGTTTGCTTCAAATTATCTAATTTCAATCACTACCTATTTATCAATTCAAACTTTTCTAATTTTCTTAAATGATCTCTGGGCCCATTAATGGCCAAGTGGTTAAAATCACTACACATTGGGAGATAGTTGAATTGGGCGTCCACGGTTCTGGACTCGCAGCTTTAGTTCTAACGATCTGGAGTTTTCGGCGGTTTTCTCCAGATTAAGCGTGAATGCGCTTTAGATCCCCTTAAAAAGTCCTTCGCCCGAGGCACCCCCACTCCATGCAGATACCAAGTGTGCAGGTTAGCCTTAAATACACACCACATTACACTGAAATGATGTGGAATGAAGTTGGATAGATGGGACAAAAGGGACTTGTTTACTGGCACTTAAATCACTAAAATGAAACATGAAAATCGTAACAAGACTGTGTTCATGATATGGTAAAACTATAATAAGCTGCCGGCAGAACTGGTAATTTATACACTGAATACTTGACAGATTGGTGGTTAAAGCTCGCATTTGCCGACAGTCCTTTGGCAATTGGCGATTTCCCGGCAAAATTACTTTGCGCTCGTTATAAGTTGTGTGTGTGTGACCCCCCCCCCCCCCCCACCCCATGGAACCTACCCTGACCGCTCCCAAACATACTCGGTGCGCAGAAAAACTTGAACTTTTTTGGAAGATAGTGGAGTCCATGACGATGCTTTGAGATCATGAACAACAGCGCAAGAAACGCATAAGAAGACAGTTCAAAACAAATCAACCAACTTCTTTTGTAGGGTTCAGAAAAAAAAATAATAATAATAAAAAGTAAAATAGTATGCATGAACTTTGTAGGATATTTCCATGAGCCATTTTTTTACGAGCACTCGGTTATAGCGAGCAAATACCGTGGTCCCTTCGCGATCGTTATAAGCGAGTTCGATTGTATTTGTATCACACGTGATAGTGAACACCCTGTATAAGTGATAATTAAACCCGTTTACTCTTCGCTTATTAGAGATGTAAAACACATTTAAAACTCTACAGGGTCTAGCAAAATTACATTATGAGTGATATACAGCTGTTTTGAGGTTATAATCAAAATCTCCCCAAGTTTGACGAAGATGCATATTGCCAAATTTGCCTCTCTCTTTAAGAAAAAAAAAAGACTACTCTGTGCTGGAATATGTTTTGTAATAGATTGTTTTTTTTTTTCTAACTTCCTTGTAAAAAGTTTTTAAAATAATGAAATCATCTTTTCAACGATGATCCCCCCCCCCAAAAAAAAAAAAAAACTATCTGATTTTCGGCGAAAGTGCTTGTCTTAAGGATCAGTGTCGCCAATTTGTCGCAAAATTTTGGGACTTTTCAAGTCACCTGGAGCTGATACAAAGTGTTAGATAATAAAAAATGTAGGGAATGTTGGAGATGTTCAACGACTTTTGCCGAATAACATCTGGCAACGCTGAAATGGCCACTTAAGAAATTTAATTTCGTTTTCGGCGATAAGCGCATTGTTTTTTAAACGCAGTTAAAGAAATCACAAAAACAACACAATACTTATTAGTAAGTGATTACGTAAACAGACATGACGTTTTGCAATCCCTCACTGCTATGTATGATTCTGAGTTGCTTCTGTGTAATTTTATTCGTGCCGCACGGGAAATGAAAATTTTGCCACAATTATACTGTAATGCAACTGAAAAGCAAAGACTATGATTACCTTTAACTGAAATGAAAATATTATTACAAGTGAGTCGCAGTGAGGTAAGTAAACAAAGATAATTAACCTCAACAGAGGAGAGTTAAAAGAAAAACAGCGCGGGCGTATAAAATCATTTCTGCGATATACTTTAAAATAAATAAATAAACAGACGTTTCTTTAATGAACTAGAGTTTGAATATATAAAAGCAAAGAAAGCAATTACAATCGAAGTATATTCCCTTTTTCTAAATTATAGTCATTTCCTCCACATCTAATCATTATACTCATTCTTCTATCCTTGAGTGGATATGCATCGTTTCAGAAAAGAAGGGGGATATGATGATATACGTCTGGGTCAAAAAAAATAATATAACTAGAACTTCGCATTCAGAAACCGCAAAGTCTCTTTCTTTCCAAGGCGAACAACAGTAATAATAAAAAGAGACGGCATAGTATATCTATACATGCCGGATTCTTCTTTTTTTTTTTAAATAAAGAAACTGGACTGGCGGCAGTGAACGAAACCATGAGGTAATGACCTCCGAGGCAGCTATAAAAATGCCGGCCGGTCGGCTGCAGCGTCATTTACTCTTGGAAGCTCACTACCCGCCAGCTGTCTCTCTTTTCTTTTTGCTCAATACGACTTCGTTGTGATTCTAGGAGCTCGGGCTAGCAGCTCCCGAACTGTCACTATCGGTATGCGGACAATCCTCCACTTCGGGACATTCGAAAGAATTGTCCACACGTTAATGGGGGTTCGTATGGACCATTTGGCTGGATTTGAGGATGAAGCATTTCTTACAGGTTTCTTTTTTGTTGTGACGAGATTTATTTCACAGTTTCTATTTAGATAGAGAGAGTTCTATTAGTTTTTTGTTTTTTCTCGTTTGGATAACACTTCACATACTCTCTGTTGCCGATTGGATCGGATTGACAGAAGAGATGGGTAGTGAGCTAAGAGGAAAATGATACGGAGAAATAAAATTAACAAAATGTCGGGATGATAACTTGGAAAAATCCCAAGAGTGGTTTCCGATTATCATCACGGCATTTTTGTTGCAAATCTAAAGACAGAACCCACTCACCACCACACTGGTCAGGGTGTCGGGCTGGCAACCGGAGTGCTTGCGAGTTCGACCCTTGACCTCTGGCACTGATCCCCCCCCCCTCCGTGTACGTGCTGTTCGTACGTCCGTGAGGGTTCCGTGCCAGATCCGCTAACGTACACGACAAATCCATGTGCGTGTAGTAAGCTGAATTTGTGCACGCACGTGCCGAGCAAACCCTCTCGTCAGTCGTTTCAGCAATGTCTGAGGGGTACCGATATTCAGGAGACGCCAACCTTTCCCCATTCCTAGCGGATAAGTTAAGGTGACCATCAGTGTTGTCAGGTAGCTCCCCATTTTCCCCACTGGGGCGAGTTTTTTACCTTAAAAAACCCATGGGTTTTGGGGGTAAAATGGGATTTTTTAAAGATAAAACTTTTATTTGCATCATTTTAAAAGAAATATCAGAAAATAATTTAATTTCTTAACAAAATTTTAAATTCTATTTCAATTCAATATTATTTTTATCACTAATGAAACTATAAATCTTAATTCCATTCTGTTGCTTTTATGAAAAATAAAAATCTTTGTTTTCCACCAGTCGTAATACTGTTTAAAAGATACTTTTAGTAATGTTTGATAGTTGAAATCTGTCATATAATTTTCTGTGACCAAACAAACAGTATTCTAATGCTAGTTGTTTAAAGAATATATAATCGTAAAGAATATAGAGATATACAGATGCACCAGTTAATTGTTATTGAAAGGAAAAGATGTTTATGCAAACATAATATCTAATATTTCCTCTTTAGAATATTTAGAAATAAAACAATCGTTCAAATAAATGATAATAATTTCTTGACTGCATAATAAAAGCGGGTCTGGTTGCACTGTATTGCACTAACTGTTGAAATTAGATATCACTGGATTAATAAATCAGTACCACAAAATAAAGAAGTATACTCATTATGGAATGAAAGGAATTATAACGAATTACAACTTTGTGTTATTTATTAACTATTTAAATATTAGAAAGAAATGTGCAGATAGTTTTTTGACATTCATTTTTTATATCGCTTCAAAGAAAATAAAATAATTTCAGAAATTTTATGTAAAGTTATTGCGTTATATTGCTAAGATTTTCTTTCATATTTAAATCACTGGAATTTCTTTATTATTTTTTTTGCGCAATAAATTTATAAATAACATTAATAATATCATTTCTTAACTTACAAAATAAGAGGATAAACCTTTCTAAAGCAATAAAAATTATGCTTATGCTTTGTTTTACTATACCCACTGAAAAAAGTATTCAAGTAAAAGCAAAATTAGTCACTTCAATTCAGTGAGTAACTAATTAGTTTTTGAAATATGCATAGCTTGAAATATAAGAAGTTATTGTTATTTGTTGCATCATGCTGCTTTTATGAAGAAAAATGTTTTAGAAATGAAACCTATATAAGAAATTTGACTTATACTCAAATACCGTTTTGGGAGGGTGTGCATTTCTTTTTGTACAATTTTGTACATTAACTTTATTTTCTTATATCAGAACCCAATCAATACAACTGTGGGCCCAGGGTAGAAGAAAAAAATTAGACACCTTGCAATAACCTCCCCCTTGAAAAAAAACACATTGATTGGTTTATGCTGAAAGTTTTAAATATACCCCTTCCAAACATATATTTATTTTTAAATAATCTGAAATAAACGAATATAGTTACATTATGTCAAAGAAACAGATAGTTAAACGTTACAGCGAAATGCTATATCACAGTTGCTAACATGTACGGAATACAACCACTTTATTTTTGTAAATATTTCTTAAAATAACAAATAATTAAAAATTTTTGCTATTTTTTAACATTAAAAATATTCTTTACAAAATGTGGCTAGTTATTTTCCTACACACTGGTATGCTATATTAACTATAGAGCATTTCAAAGAATTAAAAATAAGTTAAAATTAATTTATACTCAAACGTAAATTTGAATTATTTTCAGTGTTCATACTTTATATTGAAAAATCATTTAACTTTTGAATTTTTTTTATCCTTTGTAATTTTATTGTAAAATAATAAAAGTGTAAGATGTAAGATTTTTGGGGCCTAAAATCTGTGGGCTCTAGGCAGTTGCCCCATTTATATATATATATATATATATATATATATATATATATATATATATATATATATATATATAGCTTGATATATTTTAATGGTATCTCACTTAAGTTTCTATTACTTATAACTTACTGAGCTAATAATTATTTATTCAAAAGAATATGCAGTGAAAGTTTTTAGAGGAAAATTTATTCATTCATTTATTTTTTGGAGGGTAGTGCCAAGTTCCCTTTGTGATTTAAACCTTAAATTTACGTTTGCCTATAGTTTGAAGTTTGCATTTTTATAGATGCAAATTTTTGAGTACCAAAAAGTTTAATTTTGCCCAACAAAACCCGGATTTTTTTCACCCTAAACACTGGGTTTTTTAATAAAACCCGCCCGGGTTCTGCTTTTTATAAAAATCCCGGGTTTTTTACAACCCTGGTGACCATATGTCCTCAATTTTCGAGGACAGTGCCCAATTTCTATGGTTTTTTTTTTGCGATTTGTCCTCAAAATGTAAAGAAGCATTTGAGGACAATTTTTAATTATTAGATTGTTTTTAATTAGATTATTGTTAATTATTTCATTAATTATAAAATGTCTCCAATTTTGTTTCAGAATTGGGGACATGTTCTCACTTCTACTTTCGTAAATACTTATACGTTGTAGAAGTCTCCTTAGGACCTTGTTGTCTCCTTAAAAGAAACACCTTAGGATAAGTGTCTATTGTGGAGAGAATTTTTTGAAAGGGAGCAGATAGACCACCTCGTCTTCACGATTTCGGTTTGTCTGTCTGTCAGTCTCAAGTCTACCTACTGTAAATATGAATAGATCACTAAAACATGTTATTCCTATGTACGATTACAGGTATCCTATTGAAAAGGTTGTGCGTAGCATTTATATAGTTCTTTTACAGTAGCCCCCCTAAGAATTCCATTTGGCATTACGCGCTGTGGGAAGTCATTATTAAAAGCGTAACTTGCCTTAACACAAGCGCACGAGTAACGAATTTTCAAAATTTCCACTAAAATCGTCATAGCTTAATATTATCACATTAGGTAATTTTATATTTCCCGCCAAATAATGAAAATATCGCTATGCTGGGTCCATTTTCCGAAACTTTTCGCACAATATTTGGTGTCTATCGCAAAAGTCGGCAATATTGGCGACTTTTAGCTCAACTTTTGAGGAAGACACACGATCATTATTAGATCAGTAACTAATTATACAGTAGGATACTATTGTGCTTCAACTGGCTGCCTGTCTCTAAACTGCCATTGACCATAACGTATTGGAATTATTTTGAGTACTCCTGTAGAAGAACTATTAATGATACCGACACTATGTTTGATTGAGAACTTTATGTTCTAATTCTTAATATCATACATTAATTTTGCTCTATTTTAAATAGCCAAACATTTCTAAAATACGCTTTAAAGAATGACTGCCCATAGAGCGTAATGTATAGGAAATCTTTTGAATCCTCCTGTAGAAGAACAATAGGGAACATGGTACAGTACAAAGGAATAACATATATGAATTTCGTACAAATCGATGCATATTTATGGGAGTTGGAGCACGGAAAGGCGGAAAGACAACTGTCCGTCGGACACTTTTCAATCTTGTTGGAAAGTACTAAAAATAGCAAAAGTACGGCAATAGCAAAGCAAAAAACAACCCTACTGTATAGTTAAGCTGATCCCTGACTCACTGATTCTCTAACGATTCCGGAGCACCACTCCAAGATAAAACTTTGACTACCATTACAGCAAAAAGATAACAGTTAACCACAAAAAACGCAATAACACCTACACCGTTTGTACTATCCGCTTGAAATTTTTCATAATTATGCATAAAAATACAGAAATCAATCTGCACTACTTTAAAAATTTGAAAATCCACTCGTTCCCTCTTTTTTAGCGATTTTCCCCATTTTTCAGCTCCATTTCATTTCCGAGAATCAAAAAAGTTTATCATTTGCATGACAAAAATAAGAGCCGCAATTGACAGTTACGTCATACGTATGTCACGTTTATCAGGTTTGGAAAGTAAAATTGCCATTCCATTCATTTGTTTAAAATAGTTTTCCATATATTTTTGTATATTTAACTGAAGTTCACCTTTTAAAGACATCACTAGGATGCGGTCTGTCATATGATTGTTTGAGGAGGGACCACTAGGGGCCAAACAACAATTCATGCAATATTCAGCAACAAAATTATGCGAACAGGAGTCTATATGAGCACTTACAGTTATCATTTTCCTCTATACGGTAGAAATGATTGAATAGATTTAAAAAAAAAAAAAAAAAAAAAAAAAAAAAACTGAAATTCTTCCAGCCGAGTGCGTAGATAAAATTTGGAAGAATTTCAGTTTTTTTTTTTTTCTTTTCTTTTCCCGGTTAGGTGAGAGCAAGTGAAAAAATGCCAAATGCTTAGAAACCTAAAGCGATTTCCAGTAAATAGTTGTTTATCCCTTTCCATGTTTTGGAAGTTTAATTTATTTTCGTATTTTAATGTAATTCCACACATTTTCCCCTAATTCCATATTGTGTAACCAATAAGCATAAAAATTTCTTTTTAATATACTGATATTTTTGTATATATTGAATTCTGTATTTAAATACTCTCTTGTAATGAGTCATTTTGAAGAAATTTCAAATTTAAAAAAACACTTATATTTTCAATTTTTCGAAATAAATTAACCTTTTCAGTGCTGAGCAAACTAACTCAGTCATTTAATTTAAACTCAATCTTATAAACGACTGAAAAGAAAAAAAAACTACAATTTTTCAAAACTATAATTGTACATTCGAGTTTTCAATTGTTTTCAACACTTATAAAATCGAGGTAAGAGGGGAAAGAACAGTGCTGTTCAGAACATGATGTGCAGAAACCATAAACACGAAATGTGAAAAAGTGTAGGCTGATTTAATTAGCACTTGATTATTGAAGTGGAAAAGGCAAAGCGTCGAAGCAGAAATCGACCGCCCAAAAATCCTGTTTAGAACATCTGTGCGTTTCAACGTCGCGCGTGCATGGATGAACCTCTGAACTTTTAAAGATAAACCAGTGGGGAAGAAGTCCGAATTTACTTTTTTTTAATCGTTTGTGATTATGTATTGTGAATAAAATATTTTTAATTAGTCTTATTTCCTTTTAGTTGATTGCGAATGATGCTTTTTTTTTTAAAGTTAGTTAAGTGTGCATGATGGAAGTTTGCTATTAGCAGATTATACGCCATTCATTAACATGCATATATATTAAGGAATGATTTGTTCGAATTTCATCTTCGGGTCTGGCTGTTGTTGTGTCTGGGATACATGTGAATGTAAAAAATTAAGAGTAGACATGTAAAAATAGCTGTAGTAATGGGAAAAACACTCAAAATACTGGTGTTAAACAATAAACTAAATAAAAAACTTTGTAAAAAACACACATAAGATGTTATAGGTAAGAGGATACGCACGTTTCAACCAAAAATTGTTTTGGCCTTCATCAGTCTAAGCCCTTCGTCGCAAGCAACACAGGGAACTGAAAAGAGATAAACAAGCAAGAAGTTGCCACAAGGGGCAAAGAAAAGTCGAACAAAACCACGGAGAGGGCAGAAAAAAAAAATATAAATAAAATATGGGATAAAAAGGAAAGGAAAGAAGCACAAAAATACAGAAATAAAAAAGGAATAAATAAAAATAAAAAATTATAATAATAAAATAAGGAACACACGAAAACAAACACACACACAAAAGAGAGAAAACAGAACAAAACAAAAGAACAAAAAACAAATAGAACACAAAACATATATATATATATTTTTTTTTCCCTTTTGTATCTCTTTTCAGTTCCCTGTGTTGCTTGCGACGAAGGGCTTGGACTGATGAAGGCCAAAACAATTTTTGGTTGAAACGTGCGTATCCTCTTACCTATAACATCTTATGTGTGTTTTTTACAAAGTTTTTTATTTACTTTAGCTGTAGTAATATATCACGGATGGAAATGTCGGATTATAAATAACAGGATTGTGGAAAAAAGAATAGAATGTATAAGAACAATTCATGAATAGCATAAAATACACTTTATGCACGTTTCGAGAGACACATTTATCTCATTCTTCAGGAGCAGAACATTCACCAACGAAGGATAAGTAAGTTATCATGCCGAAAAAAATAAAATTGTCAGAAGGAAGACAGGGGAGGGGAAACAGGCGAAGAAACAAGGTGAATGAAGAAGTAGCAACGATAGATGAGGAACAAAATTAAGAATCAGATTAAATAAATAAAAAGTATATAGTAAGGAAACGCTAAAGTAAAACAAAACGAGAACAGCAATTCGTATAAAAATTTGTGAAATAAATTGTATGTGAAATAAATAAGACAAAGTGTGCTACAAGATGACGATTTTCAAATAGTAAGTTCTCTTAGATAACAGAATTTAGAGTTACCAATTATTCGTTTTTCCAAAACAAAATAACTAATTGTAACTGATTTGAAAAGCGTCCTTTTGGCATCAAGTACGATCTTGCAAAAGGCTATCTTTCTAAGCAGGGTGAATCTAAACCGCGTTTTCCAAAATGTTAGCACCCAGTATCTTGAAAATGAAAAATAATTAAAATGCAGATTATAATAAAGCCGGTTAGGTTCAGCTTGGGTGTTTGTTCAGAAGAAATATTTACCGGCGTTAATTGTGCTATTATAGCAGTTATAGCACAGCTTAGATATTTGCCAACGCTGCGAAATGATATATTTCGTGGTGCTAAATACGCCAGTCTGCAAAGAATTATGAATATGAATATATGGATAACGGCTTTCCCGGTAACCTTACACGAACAGTAATTATCGGTTATGAGCATGAGTAAATCACCAAATAATGAAAAGTCGCCATTGGTGCAAGCTATTCTAGCTGTTCCGTAGTATTTATCAAAGAAAGCATGTGAAGTACTGTTTTCTTAGAACTAATTATTAACTATACATATACGTAAGTCGCCAAATTATGAAAAATCGTCATGGGGTGGCAAATACGCAAGGTGTTCCATAGGCTTTACATAATTAAAAATTAGGGGCGGAGGGACGACCACCCCTCCCGAAAAAAAAAAAAAAATTTAGATTTTTTTTTTTTTTTTTTTTACTTCCATAAAATGAATGTGTATATGAATCTTGTAACTAAACGATCCCACCCACAAAATTGCATTGATCCGTCTGCCGAATCCACTCCTTCCCCTCCAACTGCATTGACAGAGTGCGAGTTGATAATTTACAGCATAGCTCACTTCAGTCTGCAGTAAACAAACAAGAGCGAAAATGAAAAAAATACGAGGCCGAGACCTCTGTTAAGTATGGTCTCACCTGTAGGGGGAGAGCGTCGTTCTTCACAACGCAACAGTGTCCGGCTACTTTTAGGAAGAATGGAGGTAAGGGGCCCCTGATTTACCGATAGATAGTTTTACATAAGTATTAGCCCTTCAACATAATACCTTGTTTTTGTCTGTAACTGTAGCTTATGTAGACAGAAAGTTATAAACGTAAATGTTTTTCTCAATCTTGTCTTATGTAAATATTTACTTACTATCAGATTCGGTTTTACCACAATACTCCAAACTAGCTGTTTTCCCATGTTTACACCATGTAAACAACTTGAAACTGGCTAGCTAATGTTATAGAATGACTACCTGCTCTGCCAGACTTTGTTGCTTCAAGTCTGTATTGTTTGAGTATTTATTTATTCATTACTGGATATCATGTTGTATTTCAGAGGCTACGTCAAAGCGTTGATTTGCTTACTTATTAAACTGGTAATAAATATAATTCTAGTTTGAAACTGGGAACTTTTGTTCCTATTATGTACCTTGATGTCTTTTTTTTATATATTTTAATCATTATTTGCTCTTTTCAGAATGATTCTCACGGCCGGAAGCCTGGGAACTCTATTATGGAGTGAGAAAGCTTCGCTCTTTTTGCGCAATGATATCATCTATTGGGAAATGAGTGTAACTTACATTTTTGAGCGCACTACGTATTATATGCTTAAGAAAACACAAAATTCCCTTTAGAGACCAAAAGCTTAAAAAAAAAAAAAAAAAAAAAAAACGGAAAAGGAGATCATTTTAAAATTCGTACAAAACTTTAAAGATATCGACTTCCTTATAACTTAGCTGAGCTAGAAGATAAAGCTCGTCGTGAAGGGAATTACAATGAACGCTAGGAAAAACATCTGATAAAAAAAACGTCCACACTCAATTCCTTTGATCTTAGCCCACTTAAAGTAAATAACTTCATATTCTGTTTTTATTATTGTAGTTTTGTATCACTTCGATGTCCCAAAATCACACTTCCGAAAAGTTTGAATGCCACTGCGTTATATCATTACCTAATTATAACGGAAAAAAAAACCCAACTTATAAGAACACATTTACAAAGATTCCGTCCTTCTTGATTAATTTCCTATGAAGGATTAGAAAGACAAAATTCGCTTCTCTAAAAGATTACAGCATTGTCTTACATCTTAAAGAGGATGCAATAAAGTAGTATGTAGCAGCTGAATCTTTAATTCGGCGCTAACAAATCATCGTTACTACACACCGAGCCTTTTCCAGTCATTACTAATGTATAATTTCTCTAGTAACTAAACGAACTCCACCGGTAGAACAGTGAGCTGTGAACAGCGGCCTTTCAGGTAGAAAATATTATGAATAGAAAATGATGAGCCGACTGTGCTAAAAAATTAAAATAAGGTGGCTGGAACGTTTCCATCGATCTGCCGAGGAATTCTATCGTCGTTTGAAGCGGGAATTTTGTGTCGTTCATTTGATTTCTGTCAGTCGAACAAACGGTGTGTACCGATGTTTCGATGAAGTGAGTCGTCAGCCCTGATTTGGCATACCACAGTACTCGAACATTAAAGGTAAGGTTTGGAAATCAGTAGTACTTGATGAGCATTGCTTTTACATTTGCATTTAATTCAGTTTAATTTTCTGACACATTTGGCTAAGAATTAATAATATATGAAATATTTATCTTTTAACTGCAAGTCTATGTTTTTAACTGCATGTTCTGGCCTAAAACTTTTCGCAGATCAGAGGCGGAAAATAGATGTTCTGCTGTAATAAAGATTCACCGTGGATCTAAAACCACAGATACTGCATTTTGTTAACTTAACAAAAAACACTCAAAAGGAACTGTGGTATTTAAAAGATAAAATAATGAAAACGTAAAGTAACACACAACATAGCAGTTTGATATGTAGCTTTTATGTGTGTTATTTCATAAAGTTTTAATTATTTTCACTGCATTTTGTTGTCGAATCTTTATGCTGCATAGACATTACAGTACATCTTTATTTGTATATTAATTTTTTTGCATTACATTTTTCAATACCTATAGTCAGCATTTTTGAAGTTACTGTGATCCTTAAATATCCTTTAACGTTCTGAGCACCCGGAAAAAAGAACAAAAATGTAATTTATTTTTGTATTTTTTTTCCTCCATTGTGATTTCAGAGAGTTGCGCTGGAAAAGGGGATTTTTAGATTCAACATATCATTTTCAAACTTTTACATATTATTTTATTTTAATATGATAACAAAAAAGAAAGATATAAAAATAAGTAAATAAATAAACTAAATTTCACTTTCCTTAAAGCAAAATTTAAAGACTGAACTCAGTGGCAAAATTACTTGAGTCACTAGTTTCATTTTACTAGTCAATCGAGATAAGCTCGAAAAATGTTCATTTATCACAGTTTTACCATTATGAAATTATTTTTTGGGTTTTGTTTTTTAAGTTAATAACATTTTTTAACCCATAAATGAAAAAGATAAATCATACCGAAAACATAGAATGCAAAACACTTTCTTGTCCAGTCTTCTTTGTGTACATAAGATTGCATAATATTTAGTTAACCCGTTCGCTCCCTTTGTTACAAAAATACGACAGCGAAGACTCCCTTTCTGTGTCCATCGTTGTTTTCCAACTTTTCTTTGTACAGGATTTCGCAAACGTAACGATGGAGCAGAGTGAGACATTAAAAAAAATATGTTTGGAAGCAACAATGGGTACTGAAACGGAATTTCTGCCGTCACGTCATTCAGACGAAGGGAGCACAAACAGAATGAAGAGAATAGCACATTAACTTTGTTCGTTCTGATAAAAGTGAAAAGGGCATCGATCTTTCTCAGCGCAGAGTATACTTTTGCGATCCTAACCTCAGTAATACATGCTACTAATTTTATTAGCAACAAAACATATTAACATTCAACATCCATAACGCAAAGTCAGAGAAACACGAGGAGGAAACGTGCTCCCCTTCCAACTTGGTCTAAAATTCTATTTATTTAAAATATTTGTTTCTAAATATGAGAAAAATTTTCCTTTTTACTCTTGATTCCAATATACCCCCCCCCAAAAAAAAGGGGGAACGTTACGCCTAAGTTAGCATTCGTAAAATGCACCTAAACAATGGCTGCTCATAGACAGTAATGTGCATATATTTTGGGAGCCAATATGTAAGCCAATTTCAATAGAGTGGTGTAGTACAGAGCAATAACCAGGGGTCGAAATTTGCGGTTGCCCGCTTGGCCGGGACAATCACATTTTTAAATGAGCAAGTAAAACAAAAAAAATTCAGTTGCCCCTCGGGCAACCAAGAAAAGCAACTATTCCCCTTTTAATTCCTTAGCTCGAAAATGCAGTTTCTTTTTCCTATTTTCATTCTGAACTTCTTTCTTCTATTTCTATTTTCATTTCGTAATAATGGCAATTTTATGGATAAACGTTTGACAACTTATTTTCATACCCCCCCTCATTAACTTTGGGGGGGGGGGCATTTTGTAACGGCCGTATGCAGGCCCGGACTGGCCAGACGGTCCGATTCTCTGAAGACGGGTGGATCCCGTCCTCGGCGGGCTCCCAAACAGAAAAAAGAAAGAAAATATAAAAAAAAGTGCTATACTGATAGCAATTGAATGAAGTTTGACACATAAAAAATTTTTTGCAGCTGCAATTGCGCCCCAGAAGGCTTCAAAACACTTCATTTTAAATGTAGTTCTCAAAATTTTTTGAGTGAGGGTTCCCGAATGAACAAGGGATTAATTACTAATATGAATGACGCATATTAATTAATAGATAAATATTTTATTAATGCATTAATTATTAATCACAATTAATAATAACACCATACCTCCCCCATACCCCGAAAGTTAACAAACACATCTTATTATTTATCGGTTGCACAATAACCCACCCCCTCTTCTCTTGAGACGGGCGGGCCCCTCCCTCCCAGTCTGGGCCTGGCCGTATGTTCTTAAAAAAATTGTGTAGCGAAAATTTTAAGGGTAAGAAACTTCATTTTCGGGCAACCGAAAAAAATCACAATATTCTACCCCTGGCAATAACATATATGAATTTTCTTACAGTCGATGCATATTGGCGGAAGCTACAGCAAACCGATATCATAAAAATTCTGCTAGTTTTTTCTTGTCTAAACCTCTTAAAGGTCGTATTATTTTCAAGAAAACGGTCATAAAAGAGCCTGTTTTACTTATTTGGGAAAATTGTATTTAAAAAAGTGTATTTACATTGTATGCATTCATTTTAAGATTTTGATATAAAAAAATTTCCGTTCATAAGAATTGAAATGCTCTAACCTTTCTGCGCATAACTTTTGATCTCCCAGCCCGGAAATATCACGGGAGCGAAAAGGAAAGGATTAAAACATTCACCTGGAAACTTTAAAGGAAAAAGACAAGAATGAAAACAAGCATCGGTGCGTGCAATGCCGAAAACGGCATAAGACTAACTTCTTGAATATTTTTTTCCTTTTGCATAATTATATAAATGTGTTAGCATATTGCTAATTTTGGAATTCAAAATCCCATCATCAGTTAAAAAAAAACAAACAAAGAAAGTGAAACGCTTTCATATTTTAAATACGCACTGAAGAGCTGTATATTAAAAGCGTATCGTAACCTTTGTGTCGGCCCCCATTTGTCTTCCTAGTTCCATTGCGTTGGATTTTGCATCATAAAAAAATGTGCCGTATTTGTCTTTCTTGTTCCACAAAACACTTTTTTAGAATTGAAACTGTATTAAAATCGCCTATTAAAACTGATTTACAATCTCTTTCAGGCATATTCTAACTCTGATCTAAATAAAACTTTGTATAATAACAGACATAGCAAGGTACTTAACTGGCAGTAAGATCGTTGCGGCCGAAAAAATCTTCAGCCTTCTTCATTTGTCATCACAGTCTCACAGAGTTTTGGGGACTGAAAGATAAACAAAACGAAAACGAACAGCAAGTTTCCAATTGGAAAAAAAGTGAAATCAAGAAAACACGGAGAAAAAAAAGAAGAGGAAAAAAGGAGTGTAAATAAAAAAGAAATAAATATAAAAGAATAACAAAATATATATAAAACAGGTGGGAAAATACACAAAATAAGAGCATACAAAAAACTATTGAAAACAGGACAACAAAAGAACAAAAACATAGAAATACAGATTTTTCTTCTTATTATTATTTTAAATGTACAGGACAACATCTTAGATTATTAATAATAAACATAAAGGGAATGCAAAAAACGCACACAATAGCAAGAAGATAAATAAAATACGGAAGAGAAAAGGAAAAGTAGAAGAGAGAAGAAAAAGAAGGGGGGGGGCGAGTAGAGGAAGTAAATAGAACCTCACAACAACTGCCTCCAAGCAGAATGAATAAAAGGAATGGAAGAACCACCGTTTACAAGACGTTTTAAGAGCAGGGTAATGGCAAAACCTTCCAAAAAATAAAGATGGCACAAAGACTTGTCCTGTTTATTTAATAATAACAATAATCTGTATTTTTATGATTTTGTTTTTCTGTTGTTCTTTTTTCTATTTTTTTTTTCCCCGTATGTTACTGGTTTGTTTTCTTTTAATTTTATCTTTATTTCTCTTTCATCTATCCTCCTTTCCCCTCCTTTTTTTCTCGGTGTTTTCTTCACTTTTCTTTTTTCCGATTGGCAACTTGCTGTTCCCTTTAGTTTTGTTTATTTTTCAGTCCCCACTATTCTGTGAGGCTGTGTTATGACAACTGAAAAAGGGTGAAGATTTTTTTCAGCCGAAAGATCGCACTAACAGAAAGTACCTTGATATGTGTGTTATTATACAAAGTTTTATTTATATTATCTTTTAACAACTGGTTTTGTTTTGTTAATATTCTAACTCTATTTCACCTTTATTTATACTAATATAGACAACGTCAGACACTAAATAATAGTCCCATTGAATAAATTAAATCGTAGAGATAGGCAATTTCCCCCCCAAATATAGAAGATATTGCCAGGCTGAATTCAGTTTTGGGGACTTATTTCTTGGTTCCAAAGTTGACGATATATCTCCAAAAATGACCAACCTTGGCGACTTTTGATACACCAATATCTCGCCACAGTCTTCCAATTTTTTACTTATACTTTTTGATAAGTGATTCGCCGTAGACAAAACGGCGCGTAGACAAAAATCCTTGTCTGAAATTAATAGTACTCAAGAGCTAAACATGAAAGAAAAACGACTGACTGTTGGATTTTTGCTGTAAGCATGTATGCCATTTAAAATTAATCGAGAACTTTGTAAAATAGCATGCAAAAAAGGGGTACTTATAAAGGCAATCATTTCGAGTGGTACAAAAGGTCAACCATTCTTCATTTGCAAAAAAGTTCTACCAATCATACCAGAAGAAAGGTTAGAAGTGACTAACCTTTCTAACTGGTCTAATCTTTCTGCTTGTGTGGCTGGCGAAACTTTTTTTTTTTGCAACTGAAGAGAAGTAAACTTTTTTATACCACCCGAAATTATCGTCTTTATAAGTATCCTTTTTATATGTGTTATTTTGCAAAGTTTTTAATTAGTTTTATCTTTTAACATTAGTTTTAAAGTAGGATTAAGTTCCTCCATAATGGACCTATGTAAGGTATTTTTTTTTTTTTTTTTTTTTTTTAGTATCGTGGTAAGTTTTAACATTGGTACGTCTTTAGAAAACTATCCGGGTAAGATAACCAGGTGGACTAAGTGGAGTGACCAGCTAGCCGGGATTTCTTTTGCGGCAGTCAAAAACGCGATGTCATAAATTAAAAGTTGCATGGGATTCATAACTATTTTCTCACAAAATTTACCTCATATCCTCCATTTGTCAACTTCTAAGTAGCTCCTCAAGATCACACAGTATATCATTTTCCACGAGATTAAAGCAAATAAATTATTTTCTTCTGCTGAACCATTGGGGGGGGGGGTTAAATTTTTAAATTGAGCATATCGCATGAATTGTTTTATTTTTAGACCTTCGTGCCTGTTTTTCAGCGGGTCTCATGCAACTAACTAGATACGTAATCCTGCGTTAATAGGTACAGGTTTTCCAAACCGAAAATCAGGACACTTCTAAACCGCAGATTCGGGAGGGGTAAAATTAAATACTGAACACCTCCCCCCTTCTCCAAGATTTTTTTTTTTCTACACATAATTTATTTTTCTACTTTTACGAGAAAAATGAGTTAAAAAAATATAGCGAATATACAAATAAAATAGGTCTATTATATAAACTTAGGTTTTAAATAGTTTTATTGTTCATTTTTGGATAAATTTCCAAAATAGTTTGCTTTCTAACAATAACTATAGAATCACCATCCATTGATTATAGGTATGTATTAATACATATTATAAAGCAATCACTTTCATCAATAAAAGAAAACAGGTGTTAAATACATGTAAAAAAAAAAAAAAAAACTTTGTAAATAACACAATCACTTTCATGTGAATTTATTTTACATTTATTTTTCATAAAGCAGGACTGGCGGGACAGGGATGGAAAAGCGGGACATTTTAGGGTTCTGTGGGGACAGAAGGACAAATAGGTAAAAATCAGGGTTGTCCGCCAAAAGCAGGACATCTGGTCACTTTAGGTATATCCCACAGTAATTTCAAAAGAAGGTATTTTTTTGTGTGTTTGTGCGTATGTTCTTGTTATGTATGCCATTGAAAATGGAAGTATTTGTTTAGCCAATGTGTTAGAAATACCTGTACATTTTTTAATCTCCTTTTCTACAGGAGCTAATAAAGCCTGAACACCGTGCTTTCTCTTATTCCATGTTGCACCTGAAATCCTTGAAGATCATTGTTTTCGTTTCTCTCACAACAGTGATGGTCTTGTATGGTCGCCACTACGTATTCAAGGAAAGCGGGAATGATAGAACTTCAGCCAAAATAAAAGAAATTTGTGGAAAGACCAAAAGTAAGTATATTTCCAAAGGTGTATTTATGCTAGTTTACCTTTTATTATCGGTGCCGAAAAACAAAATGGGAAGATAGTAGTTAACCCCTAGAAGGCCTTGGAAGTGGACTAAAAACGCAATATTGTTATACCTCCCATGAAATTCAATTAATTGAGTACGTAAAAGAGGGATGATTGTTAGAGAGTGCGAGTCTCTCGTTGAACCCTTTTCAACCTGTTCTGCACAGCCTTGTCAACTGGCTGTGCGAAACAGCCAGCTGCGTGAAAAAAGGGTCACTAGATCTGTGGCACGCGATGAACGTTTCGATCGTCCGCCATCTTGCTGGTAGTTAAGTCGAGCGATGGCAACGGCTGCCCTTTTTCCAGCATTGGGAAAGGGTTGCGCCTCAAAGGGATAAAGTAATACATGAGGCAAATAATGGATCGATAATGTACAACAGTGGTCCTCAACCCCCTGTCCGTGGATCAAATGGTACCGGGCCGCCCAATGAACATATTCTTTTTATTTTATTTACTCTGATGTAAGGTTTCGACTTTATCGAGTTTGCGCTAATTTATACATTTGAAACGGAACAAATCTTGTAACAACTCAGTTAGTTTATTGTTTGTTAAACATTTCAAGATTATGAATTAAAATTGCAGTCACTTAAATCCCTACTGCCATTCCGGCAACCTATCTGTGCGAAGCGAAGTTTTCTGCAGTGACAGCAACCAAAACAAAACAACGTAATAAAATGGACTCGAGCAACACATTTCGGGTGTCCTGTGACTCCCGAATGGAGCCGGCTCGTTGCAAAGAAACAGTCTCAGGGTTCTCATGGACTTAGCGTTCTAGTGTAAAATGTTACACCACTTTATATTCATTTTTTGAGTAGTTGAACGCATGTTTAAATGCAATTAATTTAAAGTTATTAAATCGAAACACTCTAAATTATAAACAATCAACGTCCCATTCCCTCTGCGGGCTGCGGTAAAATTATGAAACATTGATCACTCCACGGCGATAAAAAGGTTGGGAGCGCTGATGTACAAATTCACGATGGAATAAAATTTAAGCGTTGGAGGGCTGAAGATCTTTTAGCAATACCAAAGAATGGCAATACCCAGCAGTCTATGCAGGCAAGATGTAGCCCAGTTCCGTCTTCTGTCTGGACATGACTATTTGGCAGAATGTCTCCTCCATCGTATTGGATTCTTTCGAAATCTGGCTGCCCCTCTGTAATACGGCAGATCCAACGAATAGACACCACCTCCATCACTTTATGGTGTGTCTGAGACATCGCTTTACTGGCGGGCTAGAGAAATTTTAAAGCAGTGATTTTGGTCACTTCATTTAGTTGTACTTTTATATTTATTATTATTTGTGTATCTCTTTTTGTATTGTTCCCGCCTTGTCACTAAAAAAAAATCTGTTCGCAATATTAATTTCAGTTTCAAAGTATTCTTCAGTTCATTTACTTTTTTTTATGAGCATTTATTTCATGGGAGTTTGCGTGTTTAGTTAGATTTTCCGTAAATGAATAATGCAAAATCGTATGTTTTTTTTTTTTTCAAAAATCGATTGAATTTATTTGTATGATTTTCCGTTATGTCATATTATTTACTTTCTTTTTTTGTTATCATTAGATCAAATTATTCTGGTGTATAATGCTTGAGAGAATCTTCATTTTCTGGCGTTCACCTTTACTTTCCTCTTGTTTCCAAATTATTCAATTGCAATATAATATAATGTTCGCCCCCACCCCCTTCATATAAATGCAGATCACATTCTGCCACTCGTATAGATGCATTTACAAATAGCAGTTTGTAAATGCATGCAGTAGCTTTTTTTACATTAAAAAAAGAAGCTGTATTATTTTCTGACAAAAGCCATTCATCACAAATACACTCTCCTGTAATTAATTTTTTATCAAATTGGAAGCCGCAAAAGATACTTACTTACCGTTCAGTGTAGCCATTAGTTTACCGTTCAGATAGAGCTGAAGCTTGGTTGATATCGTTTCTTCACAGATGGACGACAGCGAACAATTAACAATAAATTTAAGTAGTTTGCGAACCGTGAAGTGTTCGAAAAAATTACCTTTTCGAGTACCACATTAAAATCTAGCAGCTAGCCTACTTGAATGTATACATATAATGGGACCTATGGATAGAAATATCGCGACATCAAAAGAAAAAAAGGTTCTATTTGACATTTTTAAAAATTTTGACGTTTCGTGATAAAATGGTCATCAGCGAAAAATCGTCCGCTGGCACGAATGAGTTATGATTGTCTGCGAAAAGAACTAGTTCGTGATAAAATTAGATACAGAATATTTTTCGAATCTGCTTTTCATTGCATTTTAATTACAGAACGGACAGCGACAATAAGTACAGGCGGAAGGTCTGTCAATGAAATTGCAAGTGTTTTTTTATACTTTTATGAGAGATTTTAAAAACACACAATATCACTAATCTCATAACCTGGAGTGACAGCTGTATAACCCAAAACCAAGGACCGATAACCAGGAGTTACGATGAATTTCAAGAAAAACGAAATTAATGTAGAAGATCCTGTTTTACTTCCATAAAATGGATGTATGTGTGAATTTTCCAACTAGCTGCTCCCACCCACAAAATTGCATTAATCCATCTTTGCCCCAAACAGAAATCAGATGATGCCATTATAGCTGTGCTTAATGAATTGCACTTATTTGCAAATTTATCTTATACGTTCAGTTACTGTAGGGTATAAATTAGCACACCTCTCAGATGACTTTACTTTTGAAAAGCTAAGAACATCCAACCAAGAAATTCATCGTCAGCATGCTCTTAGAATATTTTAACGTAATTCAGGCGCAACATGATGAAAACAGATTATCCTAGGAAAGAGCAAAGTATGTTGCATTTATGCTGAAATGAATTCCTAGTGATTGAGAAAGTTTATTATCAAGCTGTTTTTAAAATATTTAAGTAAATCAGGATATGTTTTATGCAGTGCAGTTTCAATATTTTACCATGCTGTGACCGTATTATGCTACAATATTTATAAATTTTGTTTCAACGTATAAAATATTAAAATGAATTATTTCAAGCGTACACCAGTCTAAGATAGGTACCGATTCATTATTTTAATTCATAAAATTGTATGAGCATAGTATTAATCTACGAATAATCCCAAGGCTCGATTAATCCATACTGGGGATATAAGCCTGCATTCATGCGAGCCCTAACTATCCCCAAGTAAATGATCAGAACTCAACTTTTGTAAGCGGGGTTAACTATCATTTTCAAATATTTTCAAACATTTACTTACATGCTAAAATCTGTTTTGTTGAATTTAACAAAATTTGTTTGGTTAAACAGTTTGGTAGTTTCGTTTTGTTCATTTGACAAAAGTTTGTTTGATTTAACCAAACCGATTTAACAAAATGCATTTTTAAATTTAAAAAAATCTTTTGGTTCAAATTGGACCAATCAGAATCTTTCAACAATAATTGATGCATGCATATCAGATTGATTTCAAATTCAGTCGTTTGTCTCGATTTTAGCCAATATTGCCCAACATGAGTGTTGCGATATTGAAAGTTTTAAAATGTGTGCTGCTATTAAGTTCATATTATGCTTATTTCCCTATTAGTAGAGTCTATAAATTACACATAACATTATTTTAATTTTGATTCATCACATAGAAAAATGAAAGCAGATCGGCATCGGTCAATACCAACTTTCCAAAAACGGCGTGACAACCATTCAAATTTTAGTTTTGTTACCGCGAGTGAGGTTGGCATGGTGGTTAGACGCTGGCTTCCCACCCCTTAGGTCCCGAGAACAATCTCAGCCGCGGACGCTAGACGGAAACAGATTAAAATAACTTAAGGTTGCAGCGTAGAGGGGTGAAAATGCGTGGAAAAATAAAATATATGGAGCGAATTCGCCAACCGGCGTACAATGTATTTAGGAAATTTTTTTATTTAGGTAAAATTTAAGTTTGAATTAAGCTTGCTATGTCAAGCTTAATGCAAGTAGGGCAAGGGTAAACTTGAACACTTGATTCAAGCTTGCATTAAGCTTACACGCTTGAAATTTTCAAGCTTAAATCAAGTTTATTGACTTGATAAATCAAGCTTACTGCAAGTTTGATGCAAATTTGCTGTGCTGTCTGGGTAGATACACCTTGTATATTTAATTATAAATATTGCATTTATAAATATAACATTTAGTATAATAGTTTCTGTCTTAATAGAGTTCGCAAATGATATTAATGAAAATGATTATGTAACTTACATTACGTAATCTAAGTTTCTCATATTACTTAAATCTAACTTAATCAACACGAGTTCATAATAACTATGTAATTTCGTCACGCTAAGCAGTCTTATAACAATCATAACAGATATCATGGATATGTTTAATGAATGTAACAATTATCACAATACCGAGTATTTTTTAATAAATTTTCTTTAAATAATAATTTTGGGTGTATCGATTATAAAAAAATCAAGTTTGGTTTTTAAAAAAAGAATAGTAGGAAACAAATAGTGTTAATCGTGTCATCTGCCAATTGACTTCTTAGAGAGTTACAAGTATAGCCAGCTGCTGAAAAGGTCTTTTCAGCTTCTACTCTTGTCGGTTTTATTGTCAACAAATAACCATGAATATAAGCATAGTCGCACCCACGGAGGGGGCTATAGGGGCTAAAGCTCCCCCTAAAGGTTAAGAAATCCAATTGAAAAATCTATGAAAAATAGAGATTTCCACTTAATGAATTAAAATATTTTATTTTTAAAAATTGTCTTAAATATTTTGAAAATATTTTTTACAAAATAATGGGTTAATTAAAGTACATTCTATACCAGGGATGGGCAAACTTTTTCGGTTCGCGGGCCAAGATAAATTTTTCTAAAATCTTAAAAACATATACAAGTATTACAATTTAAATATGTTAATGAGATGAATGAAATTGCGATTTCATTTTTAAAAGTTCCTTATATTGGGGTTCGAAGTGAGAGGCACTGACTCTAAGGAACGAGACTAAATGCTCATCTGTCAGTCTACTTCTGAAAGAATTCTCTCTAAGGTTCATAGTTGAAAACACTTGTTCACATATATAAGATGAAGCAAACATAGCACTGATTTTCAGGGCGGGAAACTTACTTTCGTATGATTTGTAATACTCTGGCATATTTAGAAACAACTGCTTGAGATGATTGTTAGATTGCAATTCAATTAATTCAAGCTGCAAATCTGACCAATTTACGTTGAAAGGCATGATAAAAATATCCAATTCTGTTTGAATGGCACTGAATTCGAACGCAGATTTCAAGATTTCAAAGTGCACTTTTTTCAAGCCATCTTCATAATTCTTAATATGGATTTATAATACATAAATATATATATTCTTTCAATTTCCATTGGACCGGCAAATTAAAATTCTATCTGCGGGCCGGATAAAACCTTCCGGCGGCCCGTAGTTTGCCCATCCCTGTTCTATACAGTTGAACTAGGTCAGGGATGGGCAAACTACGGCCCGCCAGAAGGTTTTATCCGGCCCGCAGATACAGATAGAATTTTGCAGGATGTGTTTTTAAGCGAGTTTGGCTGCTGAAAGACGACATTGTGTCGTTCTTCGATGAGAGACAGTGTTCTGCGGAGTGCGAAATGTAAGAAGATACAGAATGGCTTTCGGACTTGGCATTTTCCACAGAACTTCTTTGTCATATGAGCAACTTGAATGTCAAGATGCAAGGGAAAAATCAATTTATCGACGATATCTGGGCCCATCTCAAAGCTTTTAAACTAAAACCTAATCTGTTTGCTGTGACGACTTGTCTCATTCCTCGAGGTTAAATTCAATACTCTCAATAAATGAAGAGAAGCTCAAGAATTATGAAGATGACTTGAAGGAACTGCATTTTGAGTTCGAACGCAGATTTCAAGATTTCAGTGCCATGCAAACAGAATTGGATATTTTTACCATGCCTTTGAACGTAAATTGTGAAGCAGTGAGGTTAGATTTGCAGCTTGAATTAATTGAGTTGCAATCTAACGAACATCTCAAGCAGTTGTTTCTAAATATTCAAAAGTTAGAGTTTTACAAATCATTATCGTTTCCCAAATTTAATATCTCACGCTTAGAAAATCAGTGCTATAAGTAGACTGGCAGATGAGTATTTAGCCTTGTTCCTTAAGAATAAGTGCATCTCACTTCGAATCTCAATATAAGGAACTTTTAAAAATGAAATAGCAATTTCATTCATTTCATTAACATATTTAAATTGTAATAGTTGTATATTGTTTTTAAAATTTTAGAAAAATTTATCTTGGCCCGCCAAACTTTTTTTTTTTTTTTTCGATTTTGGCCCGCGACCGAAAAAGTTTGCCCATCCCTGAACTAGGTTATAACGTCCATGAAAAGACCAGCAGATAATTATTTATGACACTATAATCGAGTTACCTTAATAGTGAGCTAATATTCCATGGCCAGTCAAACAGAATATTTTTACCTTTTATAAAACAGTTTTCATTTAATAACGATGCTACTATAACAGAGTCCAACAATATTTGTAGCCTCCTAAACTAAAATCCCGGATACGTCACTGCTTACTGAAGTATCAAAAACCAGTTTTGTCTTTTTTTTCGACTGGATGGCTCGCCTTGACTTAGTCGGAAGATTTCAACGGATAAAAATATTTTAATTTCATTTATGCCACTTCTAGTAATGAGTCTTTTTTTTTGTTGTTGTTGTTTGTGTAACATACATTTCGGATTTGTGTACTTTGCCCCAAGAACCGCTTAGAAATCCACGTCCAATAGATAACACAAGGGGGGGATGCCCTCCGTAGCGGTCTTTCTAAGGGGTCCTAGCCCGTATTTACGTTAAGTTTCGGAGAAAACCACGGTAATCCCGAACGGCTGGGTCGGTAGACGCGACCTGGTTTTGAACCAGACATTGGCGGAGCCAGAAGGGGGGCACAGAGGCACATGCCTCCCCCCGACGAATAAAGATTACAGTATAAAAGAATTGACTTGTTTTGTAAACTTAAGTGATTTTATAAGAAAATGTGACAAAAAATGTATTTTGCCCCCTCCAGAATTTTTTTCTGGGTGCGCCACTGGAAATAAGACTCGTATAGTCCTCGAAATCCTTCATTTTCATATGTAGTCTTTACCTGATTTAGTACTTTCCAGATCCGGTAACCTCTAATAATGCCGGATTGCAATCCTTATTTACAACACACATTTCGGTGTGCTAAAGTGCTTATTTACACTGGATTGAGGGACAGAAGAAATGACATGTAACGGTTTAAAGCATCTTACCATGGAACATTCAGGGATGCGATCTCATCTGAGGAATAACTTCTGAGCATTAGAATTTTATGGACTTTAAGTTAAAAATTTATTGGACAAAGGAGAGTTTGAACACAACCCCCCTCTATATTTACAACAAAAATTTGTACCTTGTGACAGTATGCATCAACAAAGTATGATGTATGACTGTATAGGGGCCCCTTAAAAGTGCTTGGCCTTGGGCTTCAGAATGCTTTAGTCGGGTTCTGTTTGTATGGTTTTTTAAATATAGTGTCATTGGGCTACAGCCGAACATTCAAAGATCCGCACGCTATACTGGGTCTGTGCCACGCGCTCAGATATAGAATCTCTGCCACTGCAGCACTTCTTTGCAGAGAAGGGAAGTGGGCAAGTTGAAGCAAATAAGACTGCATTTTTAAAAATAATAATTGCTGCCCATAGATCCCTAACAGGATCCAACTCTTTGAAGAAGAGTCAAAGAAAAAAACTGCACGAAGATACTTAGTACTGAGAGAGCGATCATGAGTGGTACTCGTGATAATTTGAATTGAGTAAAATCCTTTTTATTTTACTTTTTTGCCCAATTATTTTAAAAAACTGTGAACAGTACTATTTTATCATTACAAAAAATTGGTCGCGGTCACCATCATTTTTATTAAATAACACCAGCCGCCTTTGACGACCACTAGTTTGTCACTTTAATGAATGTCGTTCTGACTGAGTGAATTTAGCTTCATTTCGCCTTTCGATACATTTAAATATATTTAATCCTGAAGGAATGCAGTTTCACAAAGCCTTTGGCGATGTAAATTTGGAACACGAATTCCATGATTCTTGACGGTCATGGATCGCAATGAATTACGGGCTTCAAATTTTGAAATTATATAACCCGCATTTTTATAAGTTCTATATAACACAAGATTGATTTCGTGTAGTGATTAATCGTTTTAAAAATAACAAAAAGTTGAGTGCATGAAGCGATTATTTTATATAGCACCCTTGTGGAAGAGCATCCGATGCAAACTCAAATATGTCACAGAACAAAGTCACCACAGAATAATGTCACATGATAGAAAGAAAATTATACATGCTTCTGTCTACTTCAAAGTTCACAATAATTTAAATAATTCACTGTCGATAGAAAAAAGGCTAACACAAATTCTTTTTCATTAGTAACTTTAAAGGAGTATTTAAAAACACGGGTATTTTATTAATCCAGTGAAAAATAATCCATATTTTTAAAAAAAGTTTTTTTTTTAATTTTAATTTTATTTATTTATTTATTTTAGTTCTGTTGTAAGAACATTAGTGCTATGCATTACAAATTATCATGTTATCTCTTTTTAGGTTACATATGTTCTTCTGCTCTTCCAGTAATCACCACTCCTGTTAATATAAAATCTCCGAAGGGCAAAACCAAAGTGACAAAGCTTTCATATATTGAATCAGTTCACATTTTGCCAACAGAAAATCCCAACAATAACGGGCAAGAAATAATATTGGAGTACAGCAAGAAAGGACGCAAACTCATTCAGAAAAGAATTTTAATAATATCCTATTTTGACTGGGGATCCCCAGACCTCGGCGAGATTTTAAGCCAGCATCCTGATGTATTTTATTTCAGTGAGCCGCTGTTTCCATTCGATTCGACTACACTAAAAGACGGCAAAGAACCCATTTCAAGACGTTTTATTACTGAAGCAACAGATTACTTAGAAGATCTGTTTGGATGCAACATCTTAGAATCAAAGATGGGATATTCCGATCAAATTATAAAGAAAATGGCTAAGAAAGCATATTCCTCTTGCACAAAGGCCTTCAATAACGTATCGGAATGCATTCAAGAAACGTGTAAGTCAAGTCCGTTCGTATTATCGAAAACCATTCGAATATACATCGAAGACATGAGAGGTTTTTTAATGCGCAACAAAGGCTCGTCGAAAGTCATCATACTCCAAAGGGATCCTAGGGTAAATTTAAATGTACGCAATAAAAAAACTAAACCAGGTTGGATTGCAGGATCAGACATGTTTTTCCAAGGTCGGAGTTTGTGTTCCCGAATGTTACATGATGTCCAAGAAGCCAAACGTTTGGAAGGAAGTGGATTCCAAAATTTCTACAGGATTGTGCTGTTTGAACACTTTTTAAAAAACCCAGAAGCAGTTCTTAAAGGAATATTTTCTTTCCTGGGAATCTCTTATGAAATCGAAGATATTAAACGGTTGCTAAAGAAGACAAACACTTATAAACAAATAAAAAGAGTAATGATAAATAAGTGGGACTGGATACCAGACGACGATGGTGGTCTAAATGTTGACAAAGCTTGTGCTTTTTTCTACAAAAATTCACTGTACAATCCAATGAAACAGTCTCGAGGCTTTTTACAAAGATATAATTTATGTAAATACTGCGATTAAGCAGCTCATATAAATTTTTAATATGTAAATAAAACTCTTTAACATCTATCGTGTTTATAGTTCATCTTCTATTCTTTGCAGACATCAGTTCTGATACGTTGTACGTTGATTAAGTTCAAACAATAAGTCTATTACAGACTTAGGCTGGTAGTCATTGAATACATCTGGGGGCAGTGCCCACACTCCTAGAAAAATTTTGACAACCTCCAGGAAAAATTTAGTCTCCCCAAAAAATGCAGAATTGATAGAGATTTCAGAAAAAGGTTAATTAAAAAATCGTTTCAAAGCAAATTAAGCATTTTATATTTCTGAAATCCCACTTTACCAGAATATAATACCGCGTCATCTCTACTTACTATAAAAGGTGTGTGTGTTTGATACGGCGGCGGAATTACGGACAAACGGCTACACATTATAGAATTACTAAATTTGGTACTCGGGAAGTTCTAAACATGAAGTTATGCACCTCGAAGCGATTTTTTCAAAATTCGACCTAGAATGTTTTTTATTTTATGCTTTATGCGATTTTTTGGCATTTTTTCTCACATAATTCGTAATAACGGCGGTAATTACGCTCGCAATAAAACAGCATTTACATCATCGGATAGAGGAGAAAATTTTTCTTTTAAAAACAGTTTGTTCTGAATATGTAACATAATTTGCAGAATTTTAGGAATTTTTTATTTAAAGATGACATTTGAAAAAGATTTTGTAAAATAGTTTTAAAACTTGCATCTTGAACATAATTTTTAACTTTTGATATTTTGCCGTCATAACTTTTTGATATTTTGCCAAATGATAAAGCATTCACTTCGCCTTCTTTTAAAATAAAAACGAAAATTTAAGTAAATTAGGTGATTTTTACGAATTTTAATGTAACATAATGTTTAGAATTTAATAGCATCAATGTGGAGAATTTACGCCATTACATTAATAAATCATGCCACGAGAATTTATCTTGGGTTACCACAAAAAGGATTAGAAAAGAGATTTTACAACCTATCCATAGAAATTTTTAATGGACGATATTTTGATTAAAACTTACTGTAGAAATAAATTAAGAAATTCGCGAGTATTAGTATTTTAAAATCCGTTGCTTATTTAAAAAGTAGATGGTTTTAACGCAGCTGAAAATGTTCTTCATTTTAGAAGTTACAAAGTTCGTTTTAAAGCGTGATATATTAAATATTTTCTATTTACTTTTTTATTTCTGGAATTTAATTATGGGGTAGGCGTTTCCTAACATACGCATGCATGTTGCGAGTATAGTGTTATTTTAATGTTGGATTACGTTCCTCCCATGGTTCCTCCATAGCGGTCCTATATAAAGCAAAGTTTTAATGTGATACAGTTTGAAAACTACTGTGCGAAATATCGAAATTATCTCCCTCAACCAACCGGGGTATCTTTTACGGCGGTTAAAAAAGTGACGTCATAAATTTAAAAAACGCGGGAAATTTGTAAACTCTGCAACTCTAACGCCCTGCCACAATTAAAAAGAGTCTAAATAGCTCCTTGAGATTACACAGTTTGATGTTTTTCAGGAGACAGAACCATGGAGGATTTATAAGATATCGCTTATTGGATACATGGATATTTAAATTGGCAAAGGTTGGATATTTTCTCCCCACGGTGGGATGAAATGTTTTGCCGTGCTAAATACGCCAAACTTACAAAACTATGCATAAATAAAATATACGTGGAGAGCTGGTTAATTCCTACATTACGGTGCTTCTTTGCGCGTTTTCCCGTCTTGTCTCAGAAAACAAATAAAACTCGCCAAGGTTGCCACATTAAACTTTTAGCGCCTCGTTGGCTAACAAGCATCGTAAACTAAGAATCAACCGGAATATATCTAGGACGAAAACTTTTCACAGCAGGTTAAGCATATGTCGCCTTGAATCGTGTGAAATTATTAGATGGATTATTAATTGAAGAATTGGACTGCTCGAAACTCAGTGGAAGGGTTCCTTGCAATAATGAATGATTAAAATACATGGATAGAATGAGAAATTTCAGACCAATATCAGCTTCATAAATTAGAAACGAAGAAAAAAAAAATAAAAACCAGAAAACGAATAAATAGTAACAAACAAAAATAATAGTCCAACACCATATATATATATAAAGGAAAATGGAAAATTGCAAGGAAATTCCGCTTTCTATTTTGCCACTTAATATTGTGATTCTGCCATATTTATATTAATTGTATTTATTTAATAAAAAGTAACTAAAATAAAATTTTTATTTGTTGACCTAAGTAGGAATTGACTTTTTATTTTTTTTTTAAATACTAGGGGCCAAGGCCCCCAGACTCGTTACGCTCGCTTTTCGTATGAGGCATTTCGGCCCCTAATAAGGCTTATTCGTAAAAAAGACATAATTTCAACAGACAAAAACCCGAAGATTGGATCAGATAGAATGTTACTGAGCTACACATTGCTTGGTTCTTGCATGTTCATTGGTACATAAAAATTTAAACTTCACACTACAGTAGACCCCATCCCCCACATAACACGGAAGATATTTTGTTATGGGAATCCGTGTTGTACGGGTCCTGAGCTATACTCCACCTGGAGTGCGGACTCCGCTTATAATCGCTGGAAAAATTATTTGCACTCCTCAGAAACACAATGATATTTAATGTTGCCATTCAAATTTATATTAATTAGGAGCTAAAGCGTAATAAAATCAGAACATCTGTTTCAGCTGTATTTTTAATAATGTAAAACCTATTGGGCACCTTGCGAATTTGCTCCCCCATGGCGACATGTAAAGTTAACATGTAACATGTAAAGTTAATAAAAGCTACGGAACAGATAGGATAGCTTGCCACCCATGGCGACTTTTCATTATTTGGCGATTTACAATGCTCACAACCTATAATTACTGTTCAGTTAAGGTTACCGGAAAATCGTTATCCATAATTTCATTTACATAATCGTTTGCAGATTGGCGTACTTAGCACCACGAATTATACTATCTCGTCGCGCTAGCAAATATCCAAAGTGTACTATAACTGCTATAATGGCCTAGTCAGCGCCGCCAAATATTTCTACTGGTAGCAAATAATCCAGCTGGACCGAACCGGCTTTAAAATAATCTGCATTTAAATTATTTTTCATTTTCAAGATATTAGTTAATCTGTTTTGGAAAAACGAATAATCGCTAATTCTAAACTCCTGTTGTCTAAGCGAACTTACTATTTGAAAATTGTCAACTTTGTGTAACACATTTTGAGTTACTAATTCTAACTCATGTTTGTAAATTTCACGCGATTCTAGATACTTGGAAACGCTTTGTTGCACAGGAATGAATGATTTTATGCCAAATCTGGCAACCATTATGTTTACTTTTTAAGTTTTTTATTAATATCTTCTAAAATAATTCGATTTTCGAAATTTAAGTCAGCTTAGCAGGTTCCTCGGAATTTTTCGAATCTGTGGGCACCTTAGTCGAAATTCAAATTCCCACGGTTTAGGAGAAGATAGGCGAACAAGCTTTTGACAGCGGCCCTTACTTTTTTTTAGAATAGAGAGATTACTTGTTTCTGTAAAATTTAAATTAACATATGAAATGTATTCACAATATTGGGTGTATATTAGAAATACATTTCTGAAGTACTTCTACTATTAACAAACTTTTAAATATTAACTCAATATTGTGAAAGCATTGAAAACAAAAACCAATATTGGTACAAAGTAGCAATAAGTCAATACATTGAGAATAAAGACCATTTCCAATACTGGTAAATAAAACTCCAAAATTGTTAAAAATTAGCATTTCGCTCTGGTATATTATCAAAATAATATTAATCTTTATTTCTATTGAATTTAAATTAACATAAGGAATATATCCATAATATTGCTCGTATATTAGAAAGATTTTCAATAAAGTAATTGTTATTGTTGTCGAGTCCAGGGATAGAAGAGTGCACTATAACGGAAATAGGTTCCATTGCTCCCGAAGAGGTTGGACTTGTGCACGTTGGTCCCTAATTTTGAACTAATTCCAGATAAGGGACCTACCACCACTTGAAATCGGCACCCCCAGAGGTAGCGTTACACATGGAGGACATTGGAGCCATGACGGATTTTACGTGCACCAGCTCCCATTAGCGTACACGGTCCCACAGCATTCGAGCCGAGAGGGAGTTAACCCTCCCAGCACTGGCCAAGCCGGATTTGCTTCACTTGCAGCGTTCTCAGTGCTCACAACTGCTTTTAATGGTATCTCTAGAGGAAAAAGGGACCAAATTCTAGAAAAAAGAGACCTTGTAAAACACAACTTGGAAATACAATCCTGCATTGTTTTTTGTTTGGAGGGATTTCAGGTTTGAGACTTATTGATCCCGTGGGACTGTCATTTCATTTAGCCAAGAATTCATTTCAACAGACAAAAATAGGAAAAAATAAGATTTTAAGCACCATGAAGTTTAATAATAATAATTAATACAAAAATTTACAGACATATGAAAATTATAGTTATGCTATTCTGAATAATATACTTAATTCTCGCTAAACAAGAATGTAAAAAAGTTGATGTAAAGAGTCACTAGTCTTCCTAGTCTTGATCTTCTTTTAGTAAAATTGTTAAAATCATGAATTGAAAAAATTAAAACTTTTTATACTTCATTCCTGATTAGTTTGCTAAGAGATAAATTAGTATGAAATATTTCTGTTCATTTGGAGATTGGAAAGTTAGCGAAATATTTAGAATACAATATTTGATCCGGACTCCCGTTGGAGGATAATTGGAAAAATTAAAACTTTAAATTAAAATTTGTAATTATTGCTTCATGTATTGTGAGATAAGATAATACAAATGCAACAATTTTTGGTCAATTGATGCTTGGGGTGGTGGCTTGAAATTCTAATAAATATAATTTATTTCTCAGTTTCAACCCTGCAGGATTACGGTCCTGATCCCATGAGACTAGTCCTACAAATATTTATGCAGGATCCCACTCCTGCAGGATGGGGATTGCATTCCCTAAACACAACCCACAACATTTGCAACATATTTCTTTTTTTTTTTTTTTTTTTTTTTACACGCATGACACGAGATGCCAGTGGAGCTGATATTTTTAAATTTGTACCTAAAAAGATCAGAAAAAGGGAGGAATAAAACAGTATAAGTTTTAAACAAACAGACAAGCCGGAACATTGAAATCTGGCAGTTTTTAATGTTACAAATTATCCCTTGAAACAGCCTTCATTGCAATTTATCAGAGTTAGGTTTCAACTGGAAGAAACCAACAGAAAATAAAACAGATGCTCAAATTAAAAATATATTAACTATATAAAGCAATTAAGTATATTGAATATGATTATACGAAATCTAAAAGGAAAAAAATTAATTACAACTAATTTTTTTTAATAAGTTACATTAAAAAAATTGAGATTCATTTATAAGTGATGGATTTTATAATATTAGGGGTAGGTGTGTGCTTGTGTGTGTGTGTGGGGGGGGGGGCATTCTTCATGCTATTCTTAGGGAGAGGGAAATCTTCCAAATTTTTATTTTTCATTCAAAAATGCACTACTTTAAAGATTCTGTTCCTCAACACATTAAAATTTGCAATTATTAATACTAAAGTGGATAGCTCACTGCCGATTTTAAACATTTTGCTTTGTCACACATACCTGCCAACCTCCTTAAGCCAAAAACAGGAAGACTCGGGTTGAAAAAACAGAAGATTTCACAAAAAATCAGTAGCTAATTTTTAAATATAAGAAGTAAAAACAGAAAACCTGCAGCTTATCACCATTTTATATTAGAAACGTATAGAAATAAAAACAAAATTAAATAGCAATAGAAAAGAGCTTACCTGAAATTTTTATATATAATATGAAAATAGAGTATTTTCACAAAAATAAAATTAATTAAATAAATAGAAATTTGACTTTATTGTTAATCAAAGTAATGTTGAAAAATAAGCAGATTTTTTTTTTTTTTTCCCTGGGTCAAAGTAGCGTTTTTAACTTTTACTAATAGTACATCAGAAAAATTATTTTTATAACAAAGTATGTTAGCTTTAGTTTTACACACTAATAAATTTTCTAATGATGAATTAGTGAGGGAGGAACAAAATGACGTTTTTTTTTTTTTTTTTTAACTATCAGTAAAAGATTTGCTTACAAGCTCTTTGACCTCACTCATACAACAGCATTATGTTGTTAGCTGTGAAATGATTACCTTAATACATTATTTTGGAATGGATTTATTTATTAAAAATTTTTTTAGCAGTTCACAATACAATTTAATATATCAACTAAAAATTTTAAAAATGGAAGATTTGATTTTCTGGCAGAAGACCGGAAGATAGCTTCAAAAAACGGAAGTTTTCTGTCAAAACCAGAAGACTTGGCAGGTATGCACATTATGTTGCACTGTAGTAATTAAAAATGAGGATTTCATTGAAATTTTTTAATACAGAAATTATTGTAAATTAGTTCCTTTAATAAAATAGATGTAAATAAAAAAGTCTTTTATGAAAAAAAGTATCATTCAATAATAGATAAACGATCGACCAGTACTATTTAATACTGTTATGGAAGTTTAATTTTTAAAAAATATGCTGTTGAACTTGAAGCGAATAACTTAATTGATTTTGAGCTTTTTTTTTTTTTCAGTTGCCCAATAACTGAAAAGCTTTAGTCAAATGAGTAATCTTGGTTAAAAACATGTAATAATTAATTTAGTATACATAATTAAATGCTTATATGTATAATTGCATTTTCTTGGGGTCTTCTATAAAAAAAATTTTGGCGCATTTATTGTATCTTCCTTGTTCCATAAAACACATATTTGGAATTGAAATCGCCTACTTACACTATTTTACAATCTTTGCCAGGCATACTTTAACTATACTTTCTTGGTTTCCAGCCTAATTTGGAAGATATTGTATATCTTGATTCGGTTTTGAAGTTATTTTTTGGCAGCAAACTTAGTGATCAAATAACAAAAATTGCAAACCTTGTGCGACTTTCAGATTTTGATCTCCCCCCCCCCCCCCTCTGCGTTATCTGACAAACACATTTGAAAAGATCTTCACTGTGACAGTTCATGTCTACAAAACCTGTCAACAAATCATGTCTACAAAGTCGCATAGACAAAACCTGGGACTGAACAAAATAGTACCCTACTGCTTAAAAAAAAAAATAAATAAGGAAGGAAGAAGCACATGTTATTTTTTCATGTGTTCCCCTATCTTTTTAGATAGTTCTAAGATTCATATTTCAATTAATTTCTATTTTTCATAGTAAATAAGCAGAACCAGTAAAGATTCTTGTGTTTGACATTTCTTTGGATGGGTTTCTCAGTCAGTTTGCAATTAGGTTTATTACAGGTGCTTGTCATTTGAGAGTTAACCACGACACAACTTCGGAATAGCTAAAATCCATGGCGAAAAAGATAAAATAGGAACCATTTACATGAAAAAGGGACTTTTAGAGAGCTCTAACTAAAAAAGAGACTTTTAGGGAAAAAAGAGACTATTTGCTAGCCCTGCGTTCTTATGGGAACGGAGTTTAGTGCCCAGACCACTGCGGGATTATTAAGTAACTAGCTGCGTACCCGTTCTCCGCCCGGTAGGGAACGAAACTTTTTCTTACATATATAATTTGAATTGATTCCAGTGATTTGGAATCTCAAAATAAGCAAAATGATTTGACACTTGGCGTAAAGTTTCTCATTCGTTATTCGTAAAGTTAGTATAAGTACTGATCTGAGACCATTGTTAGTATTATGACAAAAACTATGTCGGTGTCATTCCCGATCAGAAAAAGAAAAGCGTGACGGTTTGCAGCGAAAATTCCTAACTTTCAAAATGTCTCATTTCTACATCATACTCTTTTTTAGATTTAAGTTATACCACCTTAGATACTACATGATGTGGCGAACCGTTTTATTTTATAGTTAAATAGTTGTGTACCCGCTCTTCGCAAGGCAAGAAAAGAACATTTTCCCAAAATGTGATCATGACTACTTGTGACAAAACAGAATCTCCAAGAAAAAAATGTTCAGTTACAGTCTTTTCTGTTGGAACTACCGCGGAATATATTAACGTGACGTAGAATTACTTAATGTTTAGTTAGCTGTGAAGTAAGATGGTTGTTGTAAGAGGAATAGAACACTTAGTTTCACGAAATATTTATTAATGCGTTATATTGTGCTTTGATAATTATTGCCCTAGATTTCTACTAACTATTACTTATACTATCTTTTATTGATACCAATACAATATATTTTCGTTTTCCAGTCGTTAATACTTAATTTAAAGAAACGGCTTAGATATTTGCCACGAATGTAGTCTTTTATTCTTTGGTGACTTTTGCAATTTACGCATTAGTATAAACGATAATCATTTCACTTTATGATTGCCACTAAAACAGCTCTCCATACATTTGTATGCTTAATTATTGTCAGATTGGCCTATTTAGCACCAGGACCCTATTATCTCACTGGCAAATCGGGACTTTGCCCAGTGCCTCCGGTTCGAAATGGTCCCCAATTTCAAATGTTGTTCTGAAATATTCTTTTTTATAAACATATTTTATGAAAAATAAAACAAATTTCATAGATGGAGGCCCCAAAATTCATCAATGCCCGGGGTCCCTGTTTGGTATAATCAGGCCCTGTTTAGCACCGCAAAATATTTCTTGCGATTCGAAAACGTGTCCCGTTTAAAATCTCAATTGAAAATAATGCTGGATAATTCACTGGTGAAAAAACAGCATTCAATTATTTTTCTAGCAACGTAAAATAAAATATGGAATTATTTCATGCGTGGTGTATGTTTTGCTTGTGGGTTCGTTATTCTGATTGAGTTTCGAAAGGGGTTTTAAACTCGTGACGTCATTTCACATGTGAAAACTCTGTTATTTTAAAGTAATTTTATTTATTTTTTTTCAGCTGGCAATTTTAATCATTGTTACTGTTTCCAAGACAACCAAACCGCAAGATATGCCGAAATTTTTAAGCATTTAAGCAGCTGCGATTGAAATGAAAATCCTTCTTCACTTAAAAATTCGTAAAAATTCTCCTAATTTATATTTTTCCTCCGTTCTTCTTTTAAAAGTGGGCGAATTGTGTGCTCCGTCTTTTGCCTAAATATAAAAAAGTTATGACAGATAGAATTCAAGATGCAGCAGTTTTAAAAATATTTTACGAAAGTCAGCGTCAAATTTAATTTGATTTGAAAAATTCCCAAAAATCTGCAAATTATGTTACACAGTCCGAACGAACAGTTTTTAAAAGAAAATTTTCTCCTCTATACGATGCTGTAAATATCGTTTTCTTGCGAGTGCAATTACTGGCGTTATTATGTATTACGCAAGAAAAATCGCTAAAAATCGGACAAAACATAAAATAAAACATTTTCTAATTCGAATTTCGAAAAAATCGCTTCGAGGTGTGTCGAGACCCGTCTTGGAGAATTTCCGTACAAAATTTGGTAGGTCTACGATCACCCGTTTCGGAGCTACGCGAGACACAGACAGACAGACAAACGGACAGTTTACACTCTGTTTTATTTATATAGATTATTTTTAAATATTAAAATTTATATTATCTATATATTATTTTGAAACATGTTTTTCTTTCGACAACCGAATCGAGAGAACGGCTGGGTGTAAAAACTCGGTTGAGGTGTCTGAAGAAAGGTCTGGGCCCCTAGATGTGCCATCAAAAGAGAAAATCAGAAAAAGTCGAACGGTTTAGGCGTGGCGGAACGACAAAGGTGCAAATTTTTTCCATAGAAATAACATTGTGGTTTATTAACGCAGACGATAATTTTATTTTCGCCATAGAAATAACATTGTGCAGGGATGTTAACTCCAACACTCGATTTGGGAGCACCCCGGGAGCAGAAAAAATTTCATTTGGGAGCACCTCGGGAGCAGAAAAATTCCATTTGGGAGCAGAAAAATTCTATTTGGGAGCAGAAAATTTCCATTTGGGAGCAGAAAAATTCTATTTGGGAGCAGAAAAATTCCATTTGGGAGCACCTCGGGAGCACAAAAAAATAGTTTCCGAGAGGAAAACTAAGATTCGAGATCAGAATTAACATGATTTTGGAGCATAAAATTGAAGATTTAGGAACACAATAAATGCATACAAGAAAAGCAAAGTTTGCAAGCAAACACCATTTGCTAAAAGCAAAACACTATTTGAAAGCACTTTAGGAAAGCTCTGGAAAAAAAAGGGTGTATACAGGCTATGCTATCAGCAACTTGGTAAAAACAATACATGGATTTACATGGACGGAAGGAATTTTTTTTTGTGTGTGTGTGAAACTGCTCTTTTTAATGGTTTTCATATAAATGCTAAATGGAAAGAGAGTGGGAGGGAAGTATTTCTTATATGCAATGGTACTTTTAATGCATGTTCGAAGGTTGTAAAAATACTAATATTTAAATGGTAGAATTAACATTTCTGCCGTTTATATCATTCTAGAATTATGTATTCAAAATTTAGTCTATTTTAAAATAAAGATTTTAATTACGGATCTATAAATGAAATTCGTAACACATTCTGAAAAATTTGCGGACGCACTTTGGCTGAACACGGGCCCAGGGGCGTCGCCCCGTCTGCCCCCTCTCGTAGAGCCTGCACACACACAAAAAGAAAAACAGTGGTGTAGTTTTAAGAAAAAAGGTTTAGGAACACTCGCAACTGAAGACTCAAAAATCATGCGTCCATGATGAAAAGTGAAGAACGCTTACTTTTGCTGACATAAGCTCGAATGAAAAAGTAGTGAGACGGCATCTCCCCGCTCATGATCTTCACGGGCCGAAAATGTCTAGCCCGGCCCGGCATTTAATCAAAATAAAAAATTCAGACCCGGTCCAGCTCGTATATTAATCATGATTTAAGGAAGGGGGGGGGGGAATCACAAGCCAATCGTTTGGTCTTGTCCAAATTTTAGGAGAGCAAAAATTTCCGGAAAGGCTCGATTTTGCAAGCGCAGAGGACCGTCTTTAAGAGTATACGCTTGTTCCGGTCCATTCTAGAAAATGCTGAGGTCAGCCCGTGCCTTGAATGAATCGTGCTGCAAAAGCCTGGGCCCGCACAGATCTCTACCCCCCGCGACTACACCACTGGCAGCGGATTTCCGGATTATTTTGAAATGAAATATTCTATTAATTCAGACAGCCTAGATTCTGATTTCTAAACCGGTCATGCTTCCAATTTTCATTCTTGCTACGGGCCGGGTCATAAACCGTGATTTTTTAGGGGCTGGGACGTCACCGTAATATACTGTTTTCTTTACGGACCGGTCTGGTTTAGATCAGGGGCGGCCCTGCGGTACATGACACCCACTCCACCCTGCAAACGTAGAAAAAGACGTCCCTTTTACTTTTTTCAAAATTGCTTTTATGATTTTAAGTTGGAAATCGTGCCCCTTCATAAACAAAAAACGGTGCCCGTTGCGATGATTACTTGTTTGCCTATCTGGCCGGCCCTGATTGAGGTGACTAACAAAGCCCGACTGGTCCGATCCGGGGCGAGTAGAATGGCTTCGGAATGCAGCTTTCGTACACAGTTTAAATCTTGCTTTACTGCTAACTAGCTTTCCATACACGCTTTAAAAGATAAATGAGCGTGGCAAAAATTTAACAAAGAGTCAAAATGACGTATTCGGCGCAGACCGGCGCAAAAATCGGCTAAAAGCGCAGTTCGGAGCAATATTTGTGTTCTGGCGCACCCTGAAAGAGTCAAAATGACGTATTCGGCGCAGACCGGCGCAAAAAACGGCTAAAAGCGCAGTTCGGCGCAAGAATTTGTGTTTCGGCGCAGAATTAACATCACTGCATTGTGGTTTATTAACCCCCATTGTTGGCAGACGATGTCTTTATGCGTAAGCTCCGCAAGGTTTGATTTATTTGGAAAAATATTTGTTAAAAATTGCATCCGTTTGTAAATGTTGTGTGGCAACAGTGTGTAGTGATAATAAATGTGTTGTTCTAAAAAACGATCTTACGTAAACGATTGATTGGCGTAAGCTCCGTAGCGGAACTTCAAATGTGCAATTTTTCGCCATAGAAATAACATTGTGGTTTATTAAATAGATTTTGCTGTCATAAAAAGCCTTCTATATTTTAGCGCTTTATCGCTTTTTAGCACTAGGGTGCTATTTCGTTCACGCCCAGACTTTGTCTACTCAATTCTGTCGATATGATTTGTAGACAGGTTTTGTAGAGATGAACTGTCACGGTGGAAATCTTTTTAAATGTGTTTGCCACATAACGCGGAAAGGGGGGGGGGAGGAGAATAAGTCTGACAAGGTTTGCGATTTTTGATAATTGATCGCCACGTTTGCGGCAAAAAAACTTAAAAACCGAACCATGCCTGGCGATGGTTGTAAAATAGCTTTAGTAGGCAAATTTAATATAGATATTAATTCCAAAGATCTGTTTTATGCAACGAGAAAGACAAATATAGCACACTCATGGATTATGATGCTCATTCCGAATAGTATTTAAAATGGTGAAGTATAGTTGGAATATGTTTGGCAAATATTGTAAAACAGTTTTAGCAGCTATAGATTTCGATTCCAAAGAAATGTTTTGTGCAACAAGGAAGAAATTTTTTTTTCTTCCTAAGTAAAGGCACGGATATGAATAATGATACGCTTTTCAATTTAATGAAACAAGGAAGAAAAATAGGGACGGCACATGGATTATGATACGCTTTTAATATACAGCATTTTAGTGAGTATTTAAAATATGAAAGTGTTTCAGATTTTTTTCAAACTTTTCTCCATACAAATACATTGTGGTTTGTTAACGACATTGACGGCAGTTATAAACTCCTTCTTTAGTTAGCGATTTATCTTTTATTTCTTTAATTTTTCAGTTTTCTGTCTGATACTGGATCTTTACCATCGAGGGTAGCTTGAGAAAAGGCAAATAAAGCAGGCAGCGCGTGATCGCCATTTGGCGGATTACATTTTTTTGTCTCTTGCAGAATTCCGAAATTTTTCACTATTTTTGCTTCATACTTATGGCGTTTACCTTTCTGCGCCCGTATTTTCTCATGGAATGTTGTATGTCACTCTTTCAATGGTTAGATCAAAGAATGCTGTGGCAGTCAAGATCATTTAAGAGAATTCACCTGGACGTTTCGTGGTCGATGACTTTACACAAAATATCGTCTTCAACGAAATGCTCAATTAGAATATGTAACTGTATTTGCTCATTCGTCATTTAATATCTACTCTTCTTTTTTTTTTACTTAATAAGGATAGTTAAAAACAAATTTTAAAGATTTCAATCATTTCATCGTCATTGTACAGTTGCTAAGAACTGGCGTGAAACCTTTTGTTTACTTTCTGTCAAGTCATATTCCGTCCGCGTCGCTCTTTGATTTTTCCTGTTAGTTTTGTTCAAGGCCTTGGTGACATTCTTGATCGTTCCCATTTATTTTTGAATATTACAGTCAATAAAGTGACCGTCGAATTCGACGGGTTCCAGCTAGTATATTAATAATTCGAAAATAAAAACTATTTCCAATATTGAAAAAAATTGCATTTAGTTTTTATGTGTGCTCAAAAATAATGCTAATCTTTTTTCTACTGTATTTAAATTAACATATGAAATGTATTCAGAATACTGGTTGTGCATTGGAAATATTTATGAAGTAAGCCCACATCCAATAAATTTTTAAATATTAACTCAATAAAGCAGATTCAACCTCGTGACCGGCGATGGACTCTACATCAACAAACACTCGTTTTTCAAGTGACATCTGTCCACCAAGAACAAGATTCAACCAATGAAAACCACATGTTCATTTAATGTCTGTCAACCAGGAATGAATTGTGATGTAATCTGAAACTACCCTATAATCTGAAAACATTTGGGGAAAAAAAAATATAAGTACAAAATAGCAACGGAAAAAACACTCAAAATACTGGTGTTAAACAATAAAGTAAATAAAAAACTTTGTAAAAAACACACATAAGATGTTATAGGTAAGAGGATACGCACGTTTCAACCAAAAATTGTTTTGGCCTTCTTCAGTCCAAGCCCTTCGTTGCAAGCAACACAGGTTCCCTGTGTTGCTTGCAACGAAGGGCTTGGACTGAAGAAGGCCAAAACAATTTTTGGTTGAAACGTGCGTATCCTCTTACCTATAACATCTTATGTGTGTTTTTTACAAAGTTTTTTATTTACTTTATTTACAAAATAGCAAGTTAATATTTATCCCAGATATATTTAATATGTATCCACAATGTTGGATATAGATTGGAAATATATCCAATATATTCTCAATATTGATCAGTAGTTAGTTTTTGGTAATTTTATACCACTTTAACATTTTTAAAGTTAATATTTATCCAATATTATGATTATATTGGAAATAACACTAATGTAGGTAAAATGTAGCAAATTAATGTTCATCAATTATGTTGTCAAAATTATAAAACTTTAATTTAAATTAAATATATTAAAATGTATCAACAATATCGAGTGCATATTACAAGTATTCCTCATATACAAGTAATATTTTTAATGTGCCAGCATCTAAATATCACATTAATACTGGCAAGTGAACACTGGTTTTCTACTGTACATTATTTTTGCATTTTAATTTTTATAATTTGAGAAGCATTTATATACAATTTTCTGAAAAATATGTTTTATTAACTAACTAAGTCAAATATTATTTTAAAATATAATGCAATAAGATTAAATTAAACATAAGCCATAGTCACTAAGAGGTTTACATTTTTTTTTTTTGGGAGTGGGGCGAGAGAGGCTAAAGAGAAAGCTATACAAAATGCAAAACAAAACAAAATATTACCCCAAAAAAATCTATTTTGATTTGGGAGAAGCTAATTAATAAATAAATAAATAATGCTTATTCGACCTAAACGAAATCCAAAATGTACAATAAAGCAAAATGTTACCCCTTTGCAATATGTTCTAGGGATAGATGGAGACCCCCCTTTCCAACAACAAAAAAACTGCTTTAATGTTTATTTTAATACAAATTCAATTTTTTAAAAATTAGCCACTTTAATGAAAAGTTTCAGCATTTTTTAATAGCTCCAAATGTAGCTGAAATCATTTATGCTAACCTCATTTATAACAAAACTCTGTTACATCATCAAAATATTCCATAGTATTTAATCTACTAAGACAGAACAGAAGTTTGCTTAAAGGTTACTCTTATAGACTCTTGAATAAGCTTCTAGTCTATTCAATGACATCACGAATCAGTTCACTTGTAATTAAATTATTTTCAGTCTTGAATGTTTTTAAAAGTTACACATTTTGTTCAAATATTTATTACTTTACTATTGACAAAGCTAGATGGAAGTTAAGTACTCTGTACAAAGCTTTTAGGTAACTGTGGAATAATATTTTGTACTACAGTAGAATATGGACACAATCAGGTGGGCAGCAGCCCTGAAAAATACAAATCTGGTTTCAATAATTTCTCAGTTAGTCACTCCCAATTCTTCTGTTACTTTATGTTTAGAAAATAAAAAAGCATTAACCATTTTAAATAAAGCATATTTTGTATGTAGAATATAGAAAATGTGTAACACTTCAACTGGTAAATGCACCATTTCTTTGGGTAAATTAATAAGGCTTCAATTGGGACAAACACAAGATTTTCTTTTGGAGGAGGTCTAGCCCATACAAGCTGTAATACCAATCACCTGGGAAAATAACAAAGATTTCTTTTAAATGAGCAACTTTCATAAGGGTATTTTTCTCTAAAAAAAAAAAAAAGTGATCATATTTACATAAAAAAAGGACTAATTCAATAAAAAATTTTGCTGGATGTTATGTTTGCTGATTTTCACTTTAATGTTAAAAGTTATAAAATTTCGTTAAAATCTCGCAGTCAAGCAGCCTTAATAACCCTTTTGGGAGGCATTTGCATCCAATTTTTCATATAATAAGCCAATAACATACCCACTTTAATTTATTTATACAGAGACAAGATTATCCTCACATTTTTTCCATCTCTTGAAACTATTCTATATTCATAATCTTTTATTTAATTAACTGAAGTAAAATCATACATACATATAAAAGAGAAATCTATTTCAAATAAATAAAAAATCTTTATTTTCACACACATACACAAAAACGTTTTCCCTTCATAACATTAAAGATCCTGTCAGGGTACGCCACCTTCCAGGAGAACAGCTGCTCCCCTCTTGTGCAGCAAACTGTACACAGGCAGATGGCAGTGACATCCTGCTTTGGAGGAAATTTTCTTTGGCGGCTCTGGGAACTGTAGCTGTGGTAGAACAGACTATGAATGCTGCAGACTATCTCTGAACATCATTGCAGATGAGTTGCACCCTTGCATGGAGTATGTCTTCCCAACAGGAAATGGAATTTTCCAACAGGACAATGTTCCATGACACAAGGCAGGAATTGTGTTGGAGTGGTTTCAGGAGTGTTTATACATTCATATCTTTAATGTATTTTACAAATGCAGCCAGCAACAAAGTCATAAAAATTGCTCATTTCCTGGGCATATTGCACATTGAACATAAAGTGTAACTCAGATAGTATGTCAAAAGCTTTCATAGGATGGCTTTCGACTTGAATAAAGCAGTCATCAGTTTTTATAAAAATCTGCAGTTGACCCTGGATTTTCAAATACATAATTAAATGAGGTTTAACATATAAATAATAACTGATTGTACATCTAGGTACATAAATGTCAATTCAACAAAAATTAGGACGGAAAGAAATAGGCAAGATGTGCAACACCTCATACTCAACTATTACTGGGGAACTTGAACGGTATTTTGGGGTATAATTGTTAGTGTTAAAAGTAAATTTCACTGTTTAAATTAAAATTTATCGCAGATTTCAGAGAGTCAACAGTAAATAAAAATAAAAAATCATTTTCAATGGAAAATCTTAAGAGTAATCATCGAACATAAAGCAGAATTTTATATGGAAAAGCAATGAGTAAAAACACGCATTCTTAAAATGTTAAGGTGTGTTCTGAATTTCTAAGGCATGAAAAATGCATCTTGAGGCATTATCGTGATCACTGACTACATATATGAGGTATATATAACCTCATATACACTGACAAGCCAAAACATTATGACCCCCCCCCACACACACACATACACACATTTTCATCTGGATAACATGGAGAGCCCGTAATGAAGTGGGAATGGTACAGTGAACTCCGCTTAATGTGATCAGTTTGGGACACCGTGATTTTGATAACAATAACCGATTGATAACAATAAACGATATGCAAAATTAGATAAATTTACCCCCCCCCACTCTAATTTACACGTACTAAATTTCAAAATAAAATAGAAAAACTCACCTTAAATCTATGCACTGTATATTATCCTTTAAAACACAAGAATTGTATAGATAATTAAAAAAATTTATCAATAGTGGTTTGTCTACAATTTTTTCTTAGGATGTTATTAATAAATTGTTCGTAATCATAATGTTTTTTAAAGTCATCGGAGCGGTGTTGAACTCCACGTTTCAACACTTGTAATGCATGTCTCATTTCAGCACTTGTAGGAGGTGGCTCAATATCAACAGATTCTTCATCGGACTCATCAGTTCCATCATTCGTCTGTTTTCGTATGGCAATCTGACAGACTTCAGATTCTGTTTATGTGTAAGCTACTGGGATGCTTTGATCTACTTCCACCCATGCCTCGAACTCTTCAGGGGTCATATCCGAAGGAATTTCAATCTTTTCTTCAGATTTCTGGTCATTTTTTTCGTAAGATCCTGCGTAGGCGAAGCAGTTTCTGATCGTTTGAGCAGAAACTCGATTCCAGGAAGCTGTTAACAGGTGCACCGCATCAAGAACGTTAGTTTTCTTGGTCAAATCATTAGCTTTGAGATTTTGTGTGCACTCTATTTCATCCAGTAATCGTGCCCGCATTTCGTGGCGATAATATGCTTTCAAAGCACGAATAATTCCTTGATCACAAGGCTGCAAAAGGGAAGTAGTGTTTGCGGGTAAAAAAACAACATTAATATGCTTCAGAGTGACATTTAAAACGTGTGCAGTGGAATTGTCCGCAAGGAGAAGAATATCTTGTTTTAGCTTATAGTCCCACTTACGTATCCAGTCATTGAAAATGACTGTTGTCATCCAGGAATTCTTGTTGGCATAGTAGTCGACAGGAAGTTTTTTAACACCTTTAAAACAATGAGGATTCTCACTTTTCCCGATGACTAAAAGTCTCTGTTTTTCTCCAGACATACAGACGCAACATAAAACAGTGATACGTTCTTTTGATACTTTATGTCCTTTTAAGCTTTCATTTTTAAATAAGTATGTATGTTCTGGTAGTGCTCTAAAATACAAAGCTGTTTCGTTGGCATTGTACACATTTTCTGGTGAATATGAGGCAATTAGTTTTGGCCACTCATCTCATAGCCAATTTTCCACTGCTGGCTTATCGGCATCTTTCTGTTCTCCATGAATTCTCTTGTAAACAATATTTTCGCGTGTCTTCCATCGCTGAAACCAACCATTTGTTGCAAACAAAATCTTTTTTTCCCATTTGAGCAGCTAAACTTTCTGCTTTTTGTTGCATAAGGGGTCCTTGACTGGAGCATCACGTTCTCGAACATTTTCAAACCAAAGTCTTAGAGCCTTTTCAACTTGCTCATCTTTACCAGCTCTATGTGGAGGGGGTGGGGGGAATTCCAGGAAAGTGTAATTCCTCACTCCTTTGTTCATTCCCCATTTCCCTAGGTGGAAGAGGGAGAATTCTGGGAAATTCAAACAACAGCCAAGGGAAAGAAAAGAATGGGTTTCTTCTGAATACATTGTGAATATTCCTTTGCCAGTTAAAATAAGGTTCGAAAACTGATAACATTAACCGATGTAATTATCACATAAAGCGATAATTTTAACATACAAATGAATAGAGAAAATCGGGACCAAGTGATTTCGATAACAATAAGCGATTGATAACATTAACCGCGATCACATTAAGCGGAGTCCACTGTATTTAACTGTTGCTGGAGAAGGAAGGAATCATTCTAGCACTTATGTTTGTGAATGATGGGAAAGGCTGTTGATCTAAGCAAATTTGGTAAAAGGCAGATTGTAGCGGCCCAAAGACTTAGAATGAGTATCTCCGAAACTGAATCACTGGTCTGTTGTTCACGATCTGCTGTTGTTAGTATTTATAAAAAGTGGATTAATGATGGTGAAACCAGCAGTATATGCCATGATTTTAGGCATCCACGCATCTTCAAAGAGGAGGATGTCGGAGACTGTCTTGCTTAGTACAGCAAAATTGGCAGCAGACAGTGGCTCAGCTAATAGCCTAATACAATGCAGGTCCAAGTACAAGTGTTTCGGAACACACTTCAGCAGACACTGTTGAACGTAAGACTGGGGAGCAGATGTCCCACTCATGTGACTGCTCAGTCTTCCTGGAGAACAGCTGCTTTCCTCTTGTACAGCAGACTATACGCAGGCTAGTGGCGGTGGTATTATGCTCTGGGGGGATGTTCTCTTGGGTGCCAGTTGAGTTGACGACTTTCTTTTTCGTGCCAAACAAAACATAAACATATGTAGACACATAAGTAACAAAATAAACTCAAAACTACAATACACTTATCTAAACACATTAAACATTTGTAGACATATTTCAAATGCAATTATAAACAAAATGTACATAAACAAAGCACTAGCTCTGGCTATGGGTACCTTAAAAAATAAATAAACCATAACCTTCAAAATATGCAAAATGCTAAAATATGTTTCTGCACATGATTATACAGCAAAATTTCCTTTAAAATGTTAAAAGCAAAGTTTAAAATTAATAGAAAAACACTCAAATAAACCGACCCCCCCCCAACTCAAAAATACTTATATATTGATTCATATTTAACCTGAATAGTGCATGTGATTTCAAGAGAAATATACTGCAAATATTTTAATAAAATGTTAAAAACACTCTTTATAAATAACAGAAAACCACTATAATAAACCGACTATCTCTTCCCCCCCCCCCACGTGCTTTTTGCAATTTCATACCTTCAGCAGGGTTTCTACAGATTTCACAGCTTATGCTTCCCTGACATCTATCATGCTCTTCCCTGACTTTTTATCTAGCGTGCTTTCCTGGATTTTGCATTTCTATTTTTAATACTACATCCTTTAATTAATAACTTTTTATATATTTTGCCCCTTTTTTACAAATAATAATAATAATAATAAAATCAATATACACAAAAATATTATTTGAGATCACTGGATTCTAACAAAAACTGTGTTTGATAATAATTTAAGATAAAATTAAGAATATTTCAACTGAAAAAGACGTTAATAAAGGACACATTTTAAAATTATTTATAAGGTTAAATAAGAAAATGAAAATAAAACAATTTCTACAATTAGATTCAAACAGGAAGTATTTTCTTGATTTTTGCCACAAAATTCAAATATTCTTGCATTTCCCTGACCTTTCTTCAAATTTCCCTGACTTTTTTCCTAAATCCCTGACCAAAACTCATTTCCCTGACTTTCCAGGTCTGTAGAAATCCTGTTCAAAATACCCAAAATTTACACTAGTAATTAGAATAGAATCAAATCTGATCACAAACAACTCAAAAATCCTTACATATTTATTCATATTAAACCTAAAAATTGTACAGGATTTCTGTAAATCAGGAGCAAACCCATATAACAAATAAAATTAACAATCCTACTTAAAAATCTTAGAAATTTTCATTTTTTCATCCCAATTCACAAAAAATAACACAACATACTAAAAACCTTACATAATTATGAAAACACAGATCATAAATATTCTCAACTATACACCGGTGTACCGTAAAGCAAGGAATAAACATTTAAATAAATAAAAGTACCACATACCTCAAATTTTATACATTAACAATGTGCGTTTATCAGAAAATGAATCCATCACAAGCATTCAAATAAGCATAAAAACTTTAGCTCAGCACACGCTCGATACATATTCTTCACAACCCGCAACAAGCATTTTCAAATATTTGTCTAAATTCACTTGATAAAGAAATAAGAAACAACTCATCGTAGAAATAACCGATTTCATTACAGCTCTACACAAATTAACAACATTTAATATAAATTATTAGGCAAGTTGGAGTGTATAGGCTGATTAATTTTATTTTTCACCAACTATGCGAAAAATTCCAGAGCTGGGGTTTTCGCATAGTTGGTGAAAAATAAAATTAATCAGCCTATACACTCCAACTTGCCTAATAACTTGAAAGGTTGATGGAATCACTTTCTAAAAATATTTAATATAAAACCGCGCAGAAATTTCACTTTTCAAAAATAACCATTATAAAAAAAAATATAACTATGGCACAAGCAGACGACACTACTTCGATTCACAGTGATTTCAAGTTCAGTTAATTTGCCAGTTAAATTTCTTGAAATTTGTTCAATCAATCACATAATTCCTTCTATCAGAATAATTTCTCATGACATCATAAAACAACACAACTCCGACGAAGGGTTGCCGAATAGCTAATCTTGATTGGCTGCACTGCCATGCCTGCTTACTACATATGATAAGCTTTGGCGAAGCATCTCGCTTGGTGATGGACACCTGCTTACAGTATTATTCCCGAAGATTTTAAATATTTATACAAAATTTTAATTAAAAAATGTTTTTTTGTAATTAATTATAGGCATTAGCATGCATTTTCATAAATAATAGCACAAACAATAAAGCATTTTCTGGCTATTAAATACTTATATTTCTTTGAGCGACCATAGCTCTTAACAACTGATTTTTCACAGAACGGAGAGTGGTCACTCCCGAGAAGTTTCACTGTATATACTTATTCAACTCAGTGAATTATACTTTGCTGTATATCTAAACAATAGTCAAACTTTTAAGAGTGCATTAATATAAACAGATAAATGAAAACTGTCTGATTTTAAGAAAAATATGAGTTTTTTTATAAAATAAAAATGAAAAGTTACAATACAGAAATTACTTCTGTAGGCCATGATATGAAGAATGTGTTATAAGAAAAAAATGGCTTGTAACAAATAACAGTGTAATTAAAAAGTGCACTTGAAAAATTTTTAATTTGTACTTTAAAATCCACAGATACATACAAATTTATTCTTACTTAAAATTTTAAGATGGGTTTTGAGCTTAAATTTTATAATTAAAGGACTGCTGTCACAACTATCAGGCACTATAAATGTATAGAAACTGCTTCAGAGAATAATTAGGCACCCCTTGCCGTTTTTGTAGTTTACACTGGGAAGAAAATCAGGGAAAATGATTAAGACTTTAAAGCTATCTTTTGAAATGTAAGATTTTTGATAATAAAACCAGAAAATATAAATTTCTTTGAGTACACACACGCACACGCACATAAATATACATATTTATGAAAGAACAAATTAAAAGCACCTCCATGTAACTGATTTATTTTGTTATATGCTGTTGCGAATGCAACAGTATACAACAAAATAAATATAATGTAATGTTAAAATAGCAAAAATATACACCAAATAATGTTGGGGAGGGGAATTGCTATTTAAATATCATATATATAATTTCAGGTTAACACAGAAGTCTTCAAAGTCTGCAAAAAACTCTGTTTTGTTATTTTCAATATATTGAACAATTCTTGTTACAGATGATGAAAAAATTCCCAAAAAGGTATCACATTTTAGATATTTCATGGAAACTTTTTTATTAGTCTAAAAATACGGGGTAAAATAGTATTTCGTATGGTATAAGTAAAACTCAACAAATTCTTAAGGTGTAACTTTAAAGAAATTAACGAAAGAAATTTTTTCTTAACCTAGCTTTTTCCCAATCTTAATTTGAACATTTTCCCTTTTACATTGCCCATTTTAATAGATAAAGAATTAAGCATATTACCATCTTTTTGAGGCACCCTGTAAATTAATACCAGGGTTACCAGATAAATAGTAATGTAATGTAATAACACTGATATGTATATATACCAAGGGCTTACTCAGACAAATTTTTGGAGAGGGTCCAAATGGTGGAAAATGCAGAATTTTTCACATAAAGACGTCATTATTAATTTATTAACAAAATTAAAATGTTGGGGATGGGGGGGCTTGGTATATACAGTAGATTGAAAAAAAATCGTGCTTCAGTTATTATTATTATTATTACTTTTTTGTAGTAAATAATAGCTTGACCTTTTCCACTTTTTGAAACATTGGCACATTCCTGGAATATTCATTTGATTATGTACAACTATATTGCATATCACCCATCGCACCCCACCTCAAACATTTGAATTAATGTGGAGTCAGACTATTCCAGTCCTTAATAACGAGCTATTTCTGTCTGAGAGCAATTTCTAATTTTTGTGAAATAATGAATGAATATATTTGTGGCGAATTTTTGAATTTTGTAGTTCTTAAACAATTAACACATACTCACAAATATTTCAAAATATTTATCTAAAATCTAAGTCTACCAAAATTTTAGTAAGCAAAATGGGATAGATAGGTAGGTAACTCTGCTTTTATATTAAATAGAACATTTTAACTTTACAACACAAATCAAGTTTATTACACAATGGACAGCTGAATACTTAATAGTTGAAAAACAAGCAAGCAACGCATTGCCAAATAAAGCCAATAAGAAAGCTTTTCTGGTAACCCAGCGAAATTTAAAAACACCCCTTTGGCGCCATTTCATGAACGGTGCCCTTTGGCGACATTCCAGGAACGGTGCCAATCAAGTTCGTCTGTGCACTACTGATAACTCGATCAATAATAAATATTCCGTGTTTTATCTAGTATGATTATTAACTGAAGAAACTGAAATCTAGAAAAGTACAATGACGATTATTAGAGCAACCCGTTCGTACAACCCGGGGGATTTGATTTACGAAGAGGAAGCTTTCGTTCATTCATTAAGAAGAAACCAACAGAATAAATTTTGTGAATTTTGCTGCAAAAGGTAACAATTTCTATTTCAATGTTTTGTGTATGCATTTGATTTGTGAGACACCTGAATGATTCTTTACATTGAATGATTCTTTATGATACTTACATTTTCTCTTTTTTTAATTCATTGTTAAACCAGAAGTCAGTATCTAAAAAAATACGATATCGAAATTTATTTCCTTCCTTCCCCCCCCCCTACAAGCCAAACCTGTAGTAGAGTTAAAAGTAAGTAAAAAACTTAGGTTAATAACTTTTGTTGGATTGCATATAGTAACCCAACGTACGTACAATTCTTATGTTGAGAGCAAGACGACCTCTGTGCAAGACGGAAATAGGCTTTGTTGATAAACAAAGAAAAAAGATGTTGCCAAATTCGCAGATAATTTTCGTTCTAGAATTGGGGACACGTGCTGATTGGTACCCATTTCTTACTTTCTTCCTTACAAAATCATATTAGAAAGATTCATGATTTTACCAGCCCAGACATCACATAAGCTTAAATAAAGTGACCATACGTCCTCAAAATTCGAGGACAGTCCCCAAATACAGATCATTTTTTCATTTTGTCCCCAAAAATATTTTGTCCTCAAATGTCCCCAAATTTAAAAATTTGTACTTTTTTTCCTGAAAGTTTCCGTTTAGTTTACTTCTTTCAGAAAAAACTGAAGAAATAAGAAAAATAAACCGACTAAAAGCGTCATCTACTCAGAGAAACAATGAAATTCTATATCTGAAAACATTTGTTGTCATTGTGGTGTAGCATATACCGACATTCAACAAAGTATTCGAACACTTTTTTTAGAGGGTGTACAAAGTTTCATGAAAAATTATCACAAAATGATCCAATGTAAAATGCAATGTCTTCTGAAAAATACAAATACTATTCCAAGAGTTAAATTTTGAATAAATTGCAATATTTCAACATGATGTTCCTTTTATGTTTCTGGTTCAAATAAATATTTATAAATGAATGAAATTCTTCCATTAATTTATTAGAAATAAGAATACACAATTGATATAAAGAGCTATTAGGGTTCATTTTTAAGTATCAAAGTCAGTCAAGATTTAAAGTATGGGCATACATGGTAATACGGGGCCTTCGCAATTAGTAACGGGCCTGCGCGTGTATTTTGATGAGCCATCCAAAGAGGCCTACGGATGCTCGAGTCTTCACGTATACATCAGGCATTTCTTAAGTTTCCCAGTGCTTTCAAACGTTATTTAATGTAGTTTTAAGTAGTAATTGTGTTACTAATTCAAGTACGAACTCATGATTAATTTGTTTGCTATGATACATATTTACATAAAGAAAATAGATGCATATAATTTGAAGGAAAAACAAAGTAGCGCTTACTCTCATGATTCACGATTGCTTATTTTAGTTTCACAAGTGGATATTTAGTATACTTTAAAATAACTAAATACACAAGACATTTTTATAATGAATATTTCATGAACGTTCGTATTTCCTACGTTATTTTAAACAATTCAACATTAATCTTTAACAAATGATGTATTAAAGCGCATTTCAGTGTTTTCGGGATATCCTCTATATTGGAGAAAATTGATAAAAAACGCTCTATAGCGCGATCCCTGAATTAATTATTTTAATAAAGACATTTCATGTAGTATATATTATTCTTTTGTCGCTTTCTCAATCGAACTTAGGAATTGAGCAAGCATAATGAACGCTTGTACAAAATATTAACTACATTTGAAGTTTCTGTATAAACGGGCAAAAATCAATAATTTATAATTTACTGTATTTCTGCACTGTACCAGATGTAAGTCTTAATCACATAATCAAGGCATATATAACTGATAAATAACATTTTCAACTGGCAAAATTAAATTGTCTAAATAGTATCACAACGTCATGCTTATTTACAAGAATAAAAACTACTCAAGTAATACGATTTCTGATTAAAATAATTTATTTATAAATAACACATATTATTCAGTATCACATATTATACACAGTAATTATTCACTAAACATGATTTACATACATATTTTCAGTATTTCTAAATACATTATAAGCGTTCACTTACCTTTACATTCAGAGCAAAATGTTCGAATTTTAGGATGAATTTTCATGAAAGAAAATGGCGCAAGATTCACAAAACGATTACCTGCATTTAAAGCTCTTTAGTACGACAAAAGTATAAAAAAAATTGTTTTAAAATAATAAAATAATATAACATTTATAATACTTAGAATAATAAAATAGAATACTGTGACTAGGGAAAACAGGCCTCAATGATAAACTCATTTTTAGGGATGGCAACTCATAAGCAGGCCCGTTGCTTAGCGATGGCCCCGGGTAATATGTTGTGTCCTCGAATAAGTCCCCAAAAATATTTTCTAGTGTCCCCAAATATTCCTTGGATTGGAGGACAATGCTTTATTTGTCCCAAAAATACTGTTTAGAAATATGGTCGCCTTAGCTTAAATCAAGCTTGACATTTCTTTGAATTTGATGCTTTAATACAAGCTTGACAGTTCAATTCATTTTAAGCCTGCAACAAGCTTGAGAAGTCAATAACTGTCAACCTTGAATACAACTTTATTACAGCTTGAAAAGGAAGCTTGCGGTGATGTCGCTGGACATTAAATAAAGAAAATTTCGTAAAAGTTGTGTTTTATTTTATTATCGCACAAAACCTGGACATTAGAACACGCAAGGGGAAGGAATGAATGGGATAAGCCCCTTTGAATGGTAACACGAGGGGAGTTTTAGTTTTATTTACATCTAATTAACATTAGTAATTCCATTAACTAATTAATTAGCCTTAAAATAAATTTTAATATAATTAACACAATTTAGTTAGTTAAGACTCATAGATCAATAAACAAGAAGTTAGGAGTTTTTGAAAACGTATGGTATGGCCATATATATGCTTATCATAAAATATCCATTAGTTAACATTTTTTATTTCGTGATGAAGTAAAGAAAATTTCGAACTTTTTGGTGTATCAAGAAAATTTTTTGGAGTGAGAAACTTTGCTCCCATGCCTCGTAATTGCCATTCCTGGAATTGGCGCACCCATGCGCTAATAATACAAACGGACTAAAAAAAATATTAAAATCACTTTTAAATACATAGTCTTGTTCTAAATAAGTATAAATAAATAGGTAATTTTTAATTCAATTTTAGTATTCTTTAAAAATTGCTACTGTTAAGTTTATATTATATTTATTTCCCTATTAGTAGAGTCTCTAAATCACACATAACATTATTTTAATTTTGATGCATCCCATGGAAAAATAAAAGAAACAGATCAACATATCGGCCACTAGATCTCGCCAGAAAACGGCGTGAACAGTCACTTCAAACTTTAGTCATATCAGCTAAACTCAAGTTGGCCGAGAGGTTATGACGCTAGCCTCCCAACCCAAAGATACCGTGTTCGATCCTAGCCCCGGACGTTTATGGTAACAGATTAAGATAACTTGAAATTTCAACGTAGAGGGGAAAATGCGTGGAAAAATAAAATGTGTGGAGCGAGTTCGCCGACCGGCGCCCCGTGTGTTTAGGAAATTTTTTTTAAGGAACATTTTTTAGCTTGAAATTAAGCTTGCTATGTCAAGCTTAATGCAAGCTGGGCAAGTGTAAACTAGAACAGTTGATTCAAGCTTGCATTAAGCTTACACGTTTGAAATTTTCAAGCTTAATTAAGTTTATTGACTTGATAAATCAAGCTTGCTGCAAGTTTAATGCAAGTTTGCTGTGCTGTCTGCGAGGGTCTTTCTTTCGAGATTAACGGCCTTATTCACCAAACACTTGGCACACGATTTAATCCAAATATTCTTTTCGCCGATCCCAACAGTTTGGGCCAATAGCTGCGTCTGCGCATGCTCGTGGAGAGCAAACCAGCAACAAGCTTTAATGACAATGCTGGCGCCATCTGTTCACTCAGAACACAGTTAGTTTATTATAGTGATTAACCATATGAATTATTCATCTAAATAATAAGTCCTGTCGATAGCGGTTCCGGGATCGACTCATCGCTCCCGGTGCATGTGCCATCTACGGCTTTGTTGAAATTTTGATAAAAGCGACATTTTTATCTCTAACTAAAAGCAAAAACTTTTTTGTACGTACAGTTCGAAAGATCTCCAAAAAAATTAACCTTTTTTTTAACTTGCCACTACTTTCAACTCTAAATATCTAGCGAGATATCATGCCTTGAAAAAGTAAACACAGAAGCGAAAAAGCGCAACAGATTGTTTGGTGGCGACATCTATGAGTTATATTGCTAACTAAATCATTAAAAATGTCCGTTTCAAGAGGATTAAATATTTTTACAATTGCGCAAAATGATTTCGAGGCCACATTTAACCAACCAAATTTATTAATTACTATAGTAAAAAAACTATATAAAACCATTCATTATAATTTATATTTTACTAATTTTTCACTAATTTTATGTATTTATCATCATCGAGCGAAGTTTTATTGTTACAAAGAAAAATATTTTTAAAGAAACAATAGATTGCAGCATGAATATAGTGATAAATATCTCAATAGGTTATTTTTCTCTTCAACGGTAATCTCCCCAGCCGCCCCTTCAAAGAGATTTTGCTACTAACATTAGTTATTTTATAATAATGAAATAAAAACGACTAAAAATAAAATATATTGAAATGTAAATTTTATTACCAGATCTTCAATTTTGCTTTAGCCGATGAAAAATAAAAGCATAAAAATGTTAAATTATAAATTTAATTTACATAGGAAATATTTACATATGAAACACATGAAATGTAAATTAAGCCACTTTGATGTAAATTTGTAACATTTTCCGTAAAGATTTTAGAAATATGTCAAGTGGCTTTTTAAAAGTAGCTTTTAATTATTTTTATTTAAAAAAATAGAACTTTAAATTGGGTATATCATTATGCATTGAAAAACTCACTGAAGTTTTCCTATTTTAAAATAACTATTGAAAGTAATAAAACAGCAAATATATATACCCTCCCAAAAAATATTCGAGTAAGAGATAAATTTCCTGCGTTGGTTTCCTATATTAAAAATTATTTAGCCTTTGAATGCATAGTGTTGCATATATGCATCGTATTTTTCAGTGCCAGATTAGAGAAGAAGCCAAATTTCTTACGT